>JACTAT010000004.1:272037-279537 GCA_014526335.1 Chrysaora quinquecirrha
TTCCGGTTAATTTTTACGGTATATTAAGATTTAGGCCAAGGGAATAAGTGTTCTTCTGTCAAAGTATTATATTTCATTGTGACGTTCGTCCTCCCCCTTCATTATCGTCATTATTAAATTGCGGAACAGAATTTGAAGTTTTCTTCCAATGAAATAGTTGGGTTGTAAATGATCCTGAATTGCACCAGCGGTCTGTAATTTACGGTTGTCAATTGCCCAGAAAGCCAATCAGAAGCCTAAAAAGTGCTCCACTGACGTCAAATTTGCACCACTCAGGAAGGATAAACCAATCAGAAGCCGTATCTTATGGTGCAGATTGAACTTTCAGGGGGTAATTCAGGGTGTAAGACCAGAATCAAATCAGAATCAAGAAATGACAGAGAAAGAAGAAAGTCCTGATGATTGATCAGGCAACTGAATTGTCACATGATTTCAAAATGACGTACATGAAGCGAAGCTGCTGCTTCTGCAGTTGAGATGCATAATTTCAAAATCAGTCAATGGCAAAGGATCAAAAGATCTTGAAGCTGAAAGAAATGAAAGATGTATTTTTAAGAGAAGTTGATGTCAGATGTAGGAGTCAACAAGAGTCGATCGATGTAAATAGTAGAGTCAAAAAATGTAAATACACACTTTTGTTATAAGAATAGATAGGCCTATCCTAATTTTTGCCGAGGCCAGAACTTTTCCATTGTTATTCTTAAATTTCCATTGTTCTTTGGCAATTTTGAGCCTGAATATTCTTATAGACTGTATTCTTATAAAACAAAGAGTGTGTAATGTATAAATAAAGGTCGTGGCCTAAACCGGTGTGAATTTTCGGAGCTGCAACTGCCAAGAGAGCAAAGACTTAGCAGAGGAGCAGAAGAATTCTATGCAGTTAGGTGAGCTGGAAGAAAACAGAGGTCTCTTGTTTTTATAAACAATTTGTTCATTACACGGGTTTATAAATTCAAATGACATACAAAATGCCCATAATCAGATAATGCAAAGGACTCTTCCAGACTAGATAGACAGATAGTTTTTTGGAAGCTTTTGACTGTCTGGTTATATTTTTATTTATTTTTAGTCAGTGTACCTTATTGATATCTATATTCCAAAGCTGCTTCAAAGACAACTGGCATTGAATTTCCAAAATCATTTCACTATAAATACATTTCCAATTAAAATTTTCCATGAAAGCCATGAAGCCATGTACAGATTGTCTTTTTGAGAAGATAATTAAACTAAGTGATACAGTTACATTGCTAGCATATCCTTAAAATTGTTAGCACAGTTTGTTGCCATGCATTACTATTTGAAGATACTTTGAGGCTGAGACTTTTCTAATGCTGCTACAATCAAGTTGTTCAGCTTCTTTCTGAGTTGAGTATGATCTCTATTGCTGATGTGTTTAAAGCTCATACACATGGAATGCCTGTCAGATTGGTTTCTCTCTTGATTCAGTTTACATAATTTCATTTTCTTGTGTGGTAACATCTTTCCATCTACTTCCTTTCAGAACAACGGGGAATGGAAATTGTCTCTTTAATGCATGCTCTTTGGCATTAATTGGAAATGAATCACTTTCATCTTGTTTACGTGGTCTTACTGGAATTGAGCTATACCTGAATTCAAGTTACTATGCTAGCCACCCTCTTATTGTCTCACAGCATGAGAAGGGTGCCTTTCATAATGTCAATAATGCATTTTCCATGATTATTTCTGACTTTACTCTTGATTTTATGGATGGTGGAGATCGCAATGCTGCTGTTATTGCTGAGGCTGCTCATACTGCAACAGATTTTACATATTCTCCGCTCATTCGTATTCTTGCTCTCTCTTATGTTATCAATACACCTATTGAATCATATTACCCTAAAGATAGTGCTGGTGGACATGAAAATGCTCTAGAAGTTATGTTTAACTGTACAATTTTACCACGAGAGCCATGCTTGAAACAGAGTGATAAGATACATCTTCTAAGATGTGCCATGCTTCCAGTAGATTTTATCAAGGAGGGAAAAGTTACAGGTGCAAAGAATCATTATGTTCCATTGTTGCCTTTTCTTATTCAAAGAAATATCATTGCTGATAAAACATTTTCACTGAAGCAACCAACAAATCCTTGTTTAACAAGAATTCTTCCAAAAGAAGCTTCAGGCAGTGCTGAAAACCAGTGTCCATGTCTGCAAAGCGTAAACAGCTTAAGATGGAGGACTTTGTTGCCAAAAAGCAAATGACACCTGCTGTAACATCCATGCCAGTTGTATTTGTGAAGCAGCATCTTCACAAGCAGCATCTCATATTCCAGATTCTATTGTCAATAATCTTCCTTCTGTTGCTAACATATCAGCATCTTCTAATGAGAGAGATATTGGTAACTTTCATGAATCAATCTCAGCACTAACTGATGCTGAGAAATATGAGTTGCTATGCAGTGTTTGGAAGCCAGAGTCAAATCACAGTTTTCCCACAAATCACACTGGTCATCGTTTTCGTTACCAGTGGTTTGATAGCTTTCCATGACTTGCATACTCTGCTGTTCAAGATGGAGCATTTTGTATCAATTGTGTTTTTTTGGTGATAAGAATTGTCCTACAAGTCTTGATCATCTCTACAAATCATCTTTTGATAGTTGGCCAAAGGCTACTACAAGGTTTCAATACCATTCAACCAAATCCCAATTTCATAAAAAGGCAGCTTCCAATGCAGTCCAATTTCGCTCTCGCATGGAGAATAAAACCACATCAATTAATGTTATGATGAATGAAAAGGTTTCAGAGCAAGTACGCACAAATAGAGAAAAACTGATTCCAATTGTTAAGACGGTTATGCTCTGTGGTTGTCAAAGTATATCCCTTCGAGGTCACCGTGATGATGCTGAGTAATGTGGGGTAGACTGGAACAACCCAGGCAAGGTACAGGCCGTTTTGAATCTAATATATGAATGTGGTGGAAATACTAATTTTAATGAGCATTTTGCAGATGCACCAAAAAACTCAACATACCGATCTAAAACAACTCAAAATGAGTTGTTATTGATAGGTGGGCATGAAATTTTGAAGACATTGGTGAAGGAGGTGAAAGATGCGCGGTATTTTTCTATCTTGGCTGATGAAGCTGCTGATGTCAGCAATGTTGAACAACTTTCCATCGTTGTTCCGCTTTGTTGACAAAAACAGCAATATTCGTGAGGAGTTTCTGGGTTTTAGACCCTGTGATGAAGGGTTGTCAGGGAAGCCATTGCCAGAAAAATTACCAGTGCAATCACTGATCTTGGACTTGCAATGGAGAATTGTCAAGGACAAGGCTATGATGGCGCTGGAAACATGGCTGGAAAATGTTCAGGTGCTGCAGTTAGGATCCAAAACTCTTATCCAAAGGCACTTTATGTTCATTGTCGGTTGCATGCATTGAATTTGTGTGTTGCTTCTGCTTGTGACATTCAGATGGTCAGAAATATGATGGGATATGTAAGAATTGTATCCCAGTTTTTCAATGCACACCCCAAACGAGTTGCTCTTCTGACACGGAAAATTGAGTCAATGCTTCCAAAATGCCGTCATGGGCACCTGATTGACGTTTGTCGAACACGATGGCTGGCTAGGATTGATGGATTAGACGTTTTTGTAGAACTGTTTGGTGCAATTTTAGCTGCCCTTTCAGAGATAAAAGATAACATGGACAGCAAATGGAATACTGAGTCTTGTCGTGATGCATCAGGCCTTTATTATGGCACCATTGCATTTCAGTTCATCGTGACGCTTGTTGTTCTTTATCGCTGTTTGCAGGCAACAAGACCTCTCACAAAACAGCTGCAGGCTTCTGATTTCGATGTGGTTAAATCAGTTGATAAAGTTTCTCTTCTTTTTGCTATGCTTAAGCGGCTTCGTACAGAAATTGATATCAATCACAATGTTTGGTTTGAAGAAGCAGTTTCCCTTGCAAACATTGCTGGAATAAGCCCCGGAAAGCCAAGAACGGCATCAGTGCAAGCTAATCGTCAAAATATTCCATCCGATTCTCCTTCAGTCTATTACAAACGAGCCTTGTCAGTCCCGTTTCTTGATCAGCTTCTGAATCAGATATCAGTTCGATTCTCAAATTGTAGTAGTTAGCATATTTTATCATATTCACATATATTATCATACTTAGTTTACACATTCTTCAGCACTAGCCATTTTAGGTAACATCCGTAGCATCCACTAGCATAGGCATCCCCGCATTGCATCATGCATGCTGCCCACGTAGGTAATTCCTGCATTATCATAGGTATTACCTTATATGTCACGTGTAGCATAGCCTTTATTATTCATACCATATTTAGCTAGTTTTTCTCACTGTTATAGCCTATCATTTCATTCCATATATGTAGAAAAAAACTGTATACAGTTCACTTAGATTAAGTATAAAAGTAGGTAGATTTTAGTTAGTAATTATTGAGATTCAGATGAAAGTTGGTAAGTCACAGGAAAGCAAATCGAAGTTTCTCTCTCTCGCTGATATTCTACGGCGGCACGCAAGTAAAGCCTACCAAAGTTTTGGGTGAGATCATTTCAAGTTGTTCTTTTATAGTTAGATCTCATAGCTTAGCATTTATTGGTAATTCGTCAAAACCCACGTTTTACCAAATATCCTTGAGTTCGTATTCTCCAATCTTTCCAGCTTTTGGATTAGTTCATTGTATGTGAATTGTGGCTGTTGAACGTCTTCTGTTTCTGTGCTAATTTCTTCATTTGCATTTCCACTCTCATCAGAGTATTTTGTCTCCTCTGAAAATAAAGATGAGCTTTCTGAAATAAATAAAAGCCCGCCATTCATGAAAAGAATAAGATCTATTCGACGAAATAGTATTTCGAAATTGAAGTAACAAAGTAGAAACATGGATGGGTGTTCTTAAAAAATTTTTATCTGACACTCCCTTAGAATATAAGCGTCAGAAGCAGACTGCAACAATTGATGAAGATGGATTTATATCATAATGTTCCTGTCAGAAATGTGGAGTTGAAATGGCTTTTTAACACCGATTAGCTCACGCGGGTTAAATCAGGAAGACCAAGCAATTCGCTTTAACAGGGACATCCTGCTTAAACTAAACCGTATGACGGTGGAAGTTTCAAAATATTTTTAACTAGGGTTAAAGGGCCTGAAAATCCCAGAAAAAACTTTTTGACTTTAGGGGCCCTTTAAATAACGTTTCAAATTGATGTTTACAACTCTTACTTTGAAGAAATTTACCGCCAGAAGATTTGTTTTTACCAAGGCTATTCAGCTGAAGGTATATTGTAAATAATCAAAAGCGCGGCGCCTAGGCGAGTAGCGGCGCTTAATCATTCATTTACGGTCTTTCAGAGTTCAAACTTGTATCGTATCGTGTGTTTACATCTAGCAACCGCTTGTTTTCAGCATCTGTGTTAAAGCATCTGTGTCAAAGTTATTGAGCCTCACACCTAGAGTGTTTGTAATGGATTTTGAATTACTGTAACTGAAGTGAAAATGGCAGATAAATCTAGCGAAATATAATTTAGAGAAGATGCTCACCTAAATCAGCAACTGCATACATTCTGTCATCAATTTCCTCTTCAGTTTCTCCAAGTCCATGCTTTTCATCGTTATTCCGTTCATTTATTTCATATTTACCATCATTATAGGTTTGCAAGCCATGCTTTTCCTCCCGACGATGTTCTTTTTCTAAATGATTTTGGGTTTTTCTAAAAAAAATCTAGTCTAGAACTCGATCTAGAGAATCAGAGATTGAGTTGAAATGGCGATATTTATTACGCTTCTGCCATATGTACTTTCTCTAATAGCAAAGGATATCACCAAAAAGCTGATTACGATTATGATTACGATTTCTGACTTCTTAGTTGAAATCTATTGTGCTGATTCTTGGTCTTCTGTGATCAATACAAATCAAAATCAATACAAAAATTCAATCTTTGATTTATTTTGAAATCAGATCGATATAATTACCTGAATCTGCAGCCGCATACATGACTTCAGGATTTCCGTCTTCAACATTTCCTATGCTCTTTTTGTGTTTTTCTTCATGTATTTGGTTTATTTCATTTTTTCCATAATTTTCATCCACACAGAGCTGCGATTTCTCGTCCAGTGCTTGTTTTAAATCTCGTAAAGAGAAATAATTAATGTGAGATTGAACATTAAATTAATTGACTAAATGCATGAAACGAAACACCTTGCGATCGTTAATTTATATAGTGAAGTTTGACCTCTGCTCTCCTTGGTTATAATTATGAATTAGTTGGTCTAGATGATCATCAAATAATCACTAAAATTAGAGATTCAAGCAACTTAAGCAATCAGCGAACAAATTTTATTTTTCCATTATGTGATATTTTAGCACCTTTTCTGGAAATTTTGTATGCCCCATTCCTCTTTCCGCGCAAGTTGATTGTTTCAGAACTTCTGTCGAAGCATTTTTGTCGCAGCGTGTAGCCACCTCGAGATTTTTCAGCACAGGACATTTTCAAGTGTGTCGCGTCGCCAGAACCGGTTGAAAGGGGGGCCGGGGTAAAAGGCTAACTTATTTAATCGGTCTCTTTCATATTTGCCCAATTTTTCCTCAAAACGTTATGTTCGAAATATGCCATGTAGACAAATCGAAGTCTGTTAGTCCTTTCATTCATCAACTTACACGATTTCCTAAAATCCTGGTGAGAATGCTACATTGCAAAAAATCTTTGTTAAAAGATTTCGTAAATCATACCATCGACTTTTCCAGGCTGGTTTTGCTTTAGGCTTAGACTTGAAGATAAAATCGAATGCAAACCATCTTCAGCTGCAAAGGCAAGTTACAAGTTGGAAACACGTATTTGCATTATTTAGAATTGATGTTTTAATTCAGTTAACTAGCTATGAAGATTAATAATAATTTGGTTAGGGTTGAGGAAACTGTGCGTGCATTAAAAAGCAAACCAGTATTTAACATACTCCCCGGTGACATTGGGAGCATAAGGTGAACATGGAATGTTAAAAGAGTTGATCGTAAACAGATCACCAAATGGTCCAAAAAACGCATCGAAAAAAATTCCAACAATAACAACAGTGCGGACATTGACTTACGTATCGGTTCATACATGTCGCCTTCTTGCTGAATCAACCCACTATCACAACTGCCTTGATCGCTTTCAGCTTTCTCGTCCAAATGGTTTGCAAAACTGTCGAAAACATTACGCTTCAGGCTGCTCGACGTCTCCGAGCAAATTTGAGACAGAACATGAACCCATTTGTCCCTTTCGGTTTCAGTTGACAGTTGAAACTAAAAAAGTGCAGAAATTGACGGATTTTCAATTCTTAAAACTTTTTCATTGTGATACTGAATCGATGCCCTTGACCTACTAATTGATCGTTGTGCATGCCTGTCTCTACTGTTCGTCTATTTTTCAGGATGTTATTACACTGATGTAGCGAATTTAACGTCTGGCCCAAAAACACAATCACTAAACAAAGATCGATCTTTTCCTTAAAATGCAATTATTTTCATCAAACACATGA
>JACTAT010000004.1:284537-291802 GCA_014526335.1 Chrysaora quinquecirrha
CTTGCGATGGGGCTTATTATGCTTATTATTCTGTCATACATACATGTATCGCATTGTAAGCGGTTTTTTGACGATTCGACCCCTATTTGTGAAGTTACGCGAGTTGATAAAAGCCCATACTGAGCCTAGGATGATGACTTCATCATTATTTCAAACGAGTTTTTCTCAAAACTGGTAGGTTGTATTGAAATACATTCAAAAAACAATTTTATTCAACGTTTTAAGATACATATTGCAGTAATCAGATTTGAAAAAGTGCAACTTTTTTAATTGACTTAATTAGGCATGATTAGGCGCTAATTAAGGGTACTTGCAGCGAACATTTGCTACAGTTTTCAATAAAGACCTTACATTACTGTGCAAGTGAAGATAAACTTATGTAACAGCTATGTTAGAAATCGAAAATGCAGGCAAGAGCAAGACAAAAAGGCAAATAATTAACAGTATTCACGAAGAACTTGGAACAACCTGTTCAAAGCTTGGTGAATAACGCGGTTGTATATACTGTACCTAGGCAGAAGTGTGAAATAAGGCCTGTGATAAGTCGCCTTGATAGTTGTGCTGTTTGAAGGTGTAGTCTGTTTGTAGGCTAACTGGCTCTAGCAGTTGAAATCATCAGATCAAACGTTTTTGGTCGCCATATTATTTTTCTATTAACAGAATTCACGAAGAACTGGAAGCAACCTGTTCAACGCTTGGTCAAGGTGAATCAGAGGACGAAGAGATAATGAAAATTTTAGATCAATTGTTGGTGTTTTTCGAGGGCGAGAATTGTGAGAATTCAAGAGCGGCAAGTGCGATGACGAGGATGAGAACAGGAACAAAGCGATACAACAAGAGCTTTTGAAAATGCCGTGGTTGCAGGAGAAAAAGACTTCAGAAGGTTAAGAACGTATCAGGAAGCTTAGCAAATCTCAAAGCATGGCCAATCCTCCAAACTCTCCAATTGCCGACTCAGTTCTAAGTATAAAGTTGTTGATGCTGCACACTTTCTTTTTATAAGAATACTATAAATTTTGTCCAGCCTCAATATTCTTAAGAAATGTTCGTTTTGAGCCTGAATATATTCTTAAAGTATTCTTATTTTTTCAAACCTGATATGGTTTTAGGGGAACATAGATATCTAGTTAAAATGGTCGAGCGAAAGAAAAATTCAACAATTATAACAATAAGAATGTTGTTAACCATCATGAAGTTTCGTTTTAACATTGCAAAAAAGCAACTTCTGAAAAATGAGACACAAATAATGCAAGCTGAGGCTGAGCATATTCTTACAATATTCTTAAAATTGGATGATTCTGAGCCTCAATATTCTTATAAACAATATTCTTATAAAAAAAGAGTGTAATTCATGCTATTTCGCCTAAACTTGATTTAAAATCATATCTTGAAGGAATAAAAAAATCTCACTTTCATCTCAAGGACTGCTGAATCTTACTCTCAGCCACTATTGCGAAAATCTGCCACAGAAGCACAACAAGAGCTAACAAAGTTGTACAAGAAACAAAAGAAACAGCACTCAACTTTTAATGCGAGCTTTGAAGCTTAGCCGTAATCTCCTAATCCTACTGGGCTTTTTTCTATCTCAAATAGCAGGGGATGTTTTCCAGCCCCCTCTAGAAATTGCTTTCCCGTAAAGCTAGAGCAATGAAACCTGGCCCAGGTATGGGTGAATGGGAAGCTTACACCCATCACACAACAGAGCAGTTATAAGAAAAGCTTCAGGGGGGTTGGATTCCATGTTGGGAAACACATTTTGTTTGCAAGTGAGTTACGATGTGATGATCTTCCACTCGAATCAATCACGAATCAATTCAGCAACCCAAGCAGCAACATCCTCGGAAAACGCGTCAACAATCAGTAACATCACAAAATGCAGACGTTGGAAATGAGAATTCTGACACTGATTCTAACAATGATGATGAAATTATTCTTTGCTTCCAACATCAACAACCAAAACGACAGTCACGGTGGCCTTGACCACCAACTCCGTTTTATGCCCCTGGAGCAAATGAACCGTTAGAACCAGATGATGAGTCAGAATCACAATACAAGTCGATTTCCAGCAAGATGTTACCCAACCACCAGTAGAAGACGCACCAGTTATGCCTAACGCAGCACCTTCGTCACCTAAAATGTCATCTTGAACGACTCAAGACCTACCTCCCAATGTTCAATATCACGTCGGTTCATCAGGCATACTTACAGTATCCCTTCGCTAGAAAAGCCAAGTTCTTTGTCAGTCGTGAACATGTTGCAGGCATCATCATCAATGAAGATGTATCCAAGACCGATATCTCCGATGCCCAATTATACCACCCGTCGGTTTATCGTCCGATACAACCGAATCAGACTGCACTGCATCAGTATAAAATCTCCCCGCAAGACAAGCGCCGTTAACTCCGTGTTAATGACCTATTCATATTGTTGTGATACGGGCATCCCTCCCTGTAAAGTTGATACACATGACTAATTGTTTTGAACATCGAAGTACGTCAATGCCTCTGTTTGATAATACGTATGAGGAAATCAAGATTTAACTTTGAATTCATAAAAGGTTCCTGTTTAGTGCAGAAGAATTTAAATTTTTTATGCAAGAAATGACTAAGTTTTTCATTTACTACTTTATTGCTATTGGTTAATTTCAATGAATGATACGTATTTTTATTTGTTAGTTTTATGCATTTTAATTAGTTTTCCCTTTTATGGTTATGCAGGTGTTACTTTGTTCACGTGTTTTGTAGGCTTTATAATCCTTGTATTCGTAAAATTTAGTAGGTTTTTTTCTATAGTTTAAGTGTTTTAGTGACCGCGTCACTTGGACTCGTACGCCGCACGTACTGTTGTTTCAGAGCCGAACTGATCATGTTTAATTAAGTTTTATAAGTTTAAAGTTTTGTTTGGTTAAGTATTAAAGTTTTGCTGATTCAAAACAGATTTGTATCGTTATCAAAGCCTGGATTTCCTGCCTCCGCCTGCCAGCGCAAGTAAAAGAAAGACAAGATAAAAGTGCGTAAGTTTTCCTTACCTATTTGTATCATATAATCAAGAACCCAATTGTAAAACCCCCTTGAAGAAAGTGGTTTTACAATATCATCCAGGACTTATACTGGCATCGACTATCGCCAGCATTGTATTGAAACTTATTGAATTATAGTTCTTGTCTAATTTTGTTTCAGAAATTGACTCATATGACCTACGTTTGAACGTCTATAATCTCTCGTCACCCCGACAAAGAATGTCCTTTATCGAAGAAAAACTGCTGTTTTTGTGAAACGTCATCATTTGATGATACTTGAAACGAAGAAGATTTGACTCGTCATTTCTTTACTTCGATTGAACACATGGTTTCAGCAGACGTAGTACTACCGCTTGATGCCATTCTTAGAAGAAAATGATTTGATGCTGTTGACTTGATAATTTGATGATTGTTACCGAAAATTTAAAAGAACATTGGAACCAAAGATTGAAGACAAACTCTCAAACAATTTATTTCTTTATTTCACAGCTCTCTCGATCTAAGAGGGAGAGAGTGTAAGACGTACTACCTTAACTTCATAATGATTTCATAATGTTCATTCTACTTAGACGAATTCGGTATCCTTTGCCATCTGTGGACGCCGAAAAGGGGTCGGGTTGATACAATCTGTAGTCAAGTTGTCATTCCGGCTTCACTTCGTCATGTTTTTTTTCGCTGTTTGCCATGATGATCCCGCTGCCAGAGCCAGACATTTGGACACTACATAAACTTCTTAAAATGTGAAAATGTTTGAAACAGACATCCGAATTTTTGGGCAGCCATCCTTCGAAAAGTGTGTCTCATTATGAATACATGACTACAGCCTACCACCAGCAAACCGAATGCCGAAGGTCTTGTTGAAAGAGTGTGCTAAATTACGTGCAAAACGCACAAACGTGCCAGCGTTTTTTGCGTGCAAAAGTGCCATTTTTCTTACGTGCCAACGTGCCATATGTGCAAACGTACCAACGAGCCTATGTGCCATATTTTTTTACGTGTTAAAGCTTTGTATTTGCCATCTTACAAAGCATGTCAGCAGGTTGATGGTACGTACTAAGCGATGGAAAAAGGTGTTACAAAAAGTTTTCGAAAAATCGTTGCACAACGTGTTCTAAAAATTGTTCCAAAAATTGTTCCAAAAAATGTTCCAAAAATCGTTCCACAAGTGCTCCAAAAAGTGTTCCAAAATTGTCCCAAAAAGTGTTCCAAAAATAATTCCAAAAATTGTTCCAAAAAATGTTGCAAAAATCGTTCCAGTCCCTCTTTTTACCCAGGGTACCCAACCAATCTTGTTAAATGCTTGTGTACATGGAGTTTGATTGGTTGATTTTCTGGCCTTCAGAACAAGGAAGTAGATATATTTTGCATTTGTGGGTAGCGTCAACATAAAGTTAAACTCTGAGTCAGTGTCGCTGTGTCAAACAATAAAAGTAAGATTAGACCATTAGCTAGTAAACGGAAAAGGACCCCAAAAGGACACGAATGAAATAATTCTTGAAAATCAAAGAGAAAAATATGACAACTGAAAACGAAGAAATTTTGGCTGTACTTGATGGTAAGTACGCAAATAGAGTGGTAAAGTTGGTTGGTTTTCCTTTGAATCTTAGGCCCATTTACATCTTAATTAACTGAGTCTTCGCCGAAACTTTCTTTTTGCGGAAGTTTATATGAAAAATGGGCGATCTCAATTTTTTTTGTTTCTTAATTTTCCCAAGGTTTTACTGATAGAACTATTTCTCTTCACAAATATTGAAATATTCAAATTAATTTAGACAATTTTATAGCCCTACCACAGTTGGATGTTTATTTCTGTAGAGGGCACTTGAAAAAAGCTGGATGCTTTTCAAATAATTACAGGAACATTAATGCCACCCCGTACAATGTGATGTGCAGTAACAATTAACTCAGGGCATATTTTAACATATGAACTGGTGGGCCATTTGGCCCACCAGGCCCCACAAGCTGGCCCACCACTGACGACAATTTTTGCCAAATTGGCCCACCACTGTGTGGGCCCTTTGCCCAATCTAGTAAATGATCTGGAGTCGTTTCGATACAATAAAACTTAAACACGTTTTATTTTTACTACAAAATTGTATTGAAAACATAAAAAAAGTTTTGCACTTCTCCAAAAGAAATAATTGATGCCAGCAGGGAATTGGTCTGTGATGTTTTGTAGGGCCCCACAATGACAGATATCTAAAGTTTTCGTGAGCCAATTCTAAATTGCTAAAATAGGCGTTTTAGAGGGTCTAGCAACCAAAATTTTCTTCGCCCCAACCATGGTGGGTGGCAGTTTTGATCTTCCCCCTTGAAGTTTGCAGACGTCTTAACTTGAAACAGCGAAAAAAGTGCAAGAGTATGTTTCTCAAATTGAAATGCCAGCATAGTTCCCCTCAGCACATCTATCAATTAATAACTAATATCCTCTGAGCGTATTTAAGGTGAATTCTTTATTAGTGGAGTGGTTCATAAACTTTATCTGCCACACCATGAACCGGACCCTTTTGATTTGCTAGCTACCCTGCAATTGTGGTGCCAGACCGCCCCTGCATCTCTGTGGACTTTCTCCGGGCGGGAAGTTAAAAAAAATTATAAGAATTTATTGGGCCCCATGTCACCTTTGGCCCACCACTGAAAATTACTTAAAATATGCATTGATTAACATGGAGGATAATGAAATAAGAACATAAGACCCACATTTTGGGCCTGTATTATGCCATCCCTGCCACGTTTTCAACATCCTCATTATATTTTAATTTATGCTGTCTTACATTGCCTTATTTTAATTTTCGCTTTTCTTTTATTTAGCCTATTCCCTTTTTCATGTATTTAGATTTTTAAGTTTGTGGCGAATAAATACTTACTTACTTACGAGGATGTGCAGTATAGTTGACGGAAGGTGTGAAGTAGCGTGGAGGGGATAGGGATATCATCAGTACAGTTGAGGATGCAAATGTTATTTCGAGGTTATTATCAGTACAGAGAAGGACTCAAAGTATCATGGTGTTATAATCAGTACCTTGGAGTTGATCATTTGTTGCATGAAGATTTTCCTGAGGATGGGAATGGAGGATATCGTCAGTACAGTGGGGGTTCATCACATGAACCCTCCAGATGCCACTCTACGGAGTATGGCAGTTCTCGACGAGATCTTGGGCATGCAGAAGCACTTTTCCATTCTTCTTTTCTATTGTTCTGGTGTTTATCTCGTGTGTGCACACGGCATGACTTATCTCCCAGTTTTACCCCAACATGTGAATTTGATGAATTAATAAATTGGCAATGCTGATACTTTGTTTTCTTAGTTTTTTACCCCCTCCCCCTCACTAAATGATTTGAAATATTGATTTTATTTGTTCTTTATAGCTGTCATACGATATCTTGCAATTGACCTTCCATGTCAGTCGCTTACTCCAGATGTTGAAATGGGAAGAGAATCTTTATTAAACAAAGTAGAATTATTATGTAAAAAAATTGGTTCCAACTGCAACAATAAACATGATTCCAACAAGCAAGAGAGTTTATCATCTGAGCCTGCAAACGGAGATGAAATTTATGATGATGTTGATTCTGGTGGTAAGAGAAATAGTCTTGTTCTTTCTTGATAACATTCGTTGATTTATTGAATACTTAAAAGCATAGAGGTGAATAGTGGTTTTATTGTCAACCATCTGAATTTGCAGGAAGCATATCGAAAACAACTCTCCAGCAAGCAATCAAGTAACAAGTTTGCATAATGCATACGCTTTACAAAGTTTGATTTTAGCTTGCAACAGTTTGCTTGTGCTTTGCAAATTTGCACAAAATCTTGGCAAACTTCAAAACGCAGATAAAACAATAGAGCAAACAATCTGCAAAGTTTGAGCAAATTCTATTTTTTCTTAAGGGTTCTTCACTAACAAGCAGGTTTATTTCTATATCTACTTTTTGCTCTTTCTTAGAAGGTCAGCTGGATAAGCGAACAAGCAGTTATGTTGTAATGAATCAATTCTTGTCAACTATTGAAGCACATCTGGGTAAGGTTATGTTTACTAAAGTGAAATATATGTACCATTAGAATTGGTTGGGGCTACTAATTTTTAAGTTTATCTTTATTGTTTCCTTGTCCATCACTCTGGTCATTTTGTATTCAATGGGTGTGTTCTTTTACACTACTCAATGAAAATGGCTGTACAATGCTGATATATTATAATGATAAATAGATTTATTAAGTAGGGAGGCCAGACAACAAGCATTAGGGGCC
>JACTAT010000004.1:292302-377302 GCA_014526335.1 Chrysaora quinquecirrha
CATAAATGTCACTATTTTATTAAAAAGTTAGAACAGCTGAGAGCGAAAAAAATGAAATGCTAACTAGTATTGTTGTAATTGAACTGAACTATGCGATGCTTAACAAACTCCATGAATCTCATGCTTTGGGATTTAGCTGACACTAAATCCTGAATGTGAACATGATTTTACAAATTTTATCATTGAAGCTAGAGCCAGCTATTTCAATAGGATCAAATTTTACCCTATCTTCACATTCCACCCCTCTCCTGCTGAAAGTTTGATCCATGTATCTGAACTAAAATCAGAAGTTCCCTGATGTGCATCAAGATTGAGTTTCTATCCTTCGTTTTTAAAATATGAAAATGTTATTTTTTAATGACAGATTATGACAGATGCGTTGGATGACTTTAATGGAGGCGTTAAATATGGTGGACAGACATTTGCATAATTAAGGTTTGCTGATGACATTGACCTCATGGCAGAAACTGAACAAGATATACAAGAAAGTAAAAAAAGAGTTGAAGCTGCTTCAAAGAGATATGGAATGGAGATCAGTGCAGAAAAGAGCAAGGTAATGGTGACTGGAAAGGAAGGCAACATAAATGGACAGTTGATAAATGTGATGGTGAGTGGAGACAAATTGGAACAGGTGAAGGCCTTTACATATCTAGGATCGAGGTTAACAGAAGATGGAAAATCAGGGAAAGAAATTAGAATTCGGATAGGGAAAGCTACTAGTGCATTGGCAAAATTTGACAATATATGGCGTTCAAAAAATGTGGGAATGAAGAATAAGCTGCAGCTATTGAGGGCAATTGTGATGGCTACCCTTCTGTATGCATGTGAAAGTTGGACTGTAAGCAAAAGTGATGAACAGAGGCTGCGAGCATTTGAAATGAAAATGTACAAAAGACTACTGGGGGTGACATGGAAGGACAGGAAAACAAACCATAGCGAAGATCACAGAAGTTTGCGGGTATGAGCCAGTAAGCATTGTGCAAATCGTGAAACAAAGGAAGTTCAAATAATTTAGCCACTTTATTCGAGCTTGAAGATCAAATAAAGTGATACTTGAAGGAAGAACAGATAGAAAGCGAGAAGTTGGAAGAGCACAGAAAAATTGGATGAGCAATCTGAAGGACTGGAGCAGACAGAGTGGGGCAGTTATTACCAACATGGCAAAGGATCGGAATGGGTGGAGGATGGCTGTCTAAAATTGGGTGCACCCACGGCCAACTGGCTAAGGAGAAGAAGAAGAAGAAGTATCCAAGGCAATCAATTCGTCTTCTATCTGATGGCATCAGCGAAAGCTAGTTGCTCCATATTTTACGGTTTATAAATCTCAGAGTATTGAAATGACAAAAATATGATGTTTTATGATGTATTTTCGGGTCGAGCTAAACATATACCTTATCAATGTATTTTCAAAGCTGACAAAGAAATGGCATAACAACATAACAACTCTATCAAAGACGGTGTAATATCAATTTTGAATACTTCATGGTCGGTGAGAAAACAAATGATCCGATTCTGAATGCCAAAAAATAATCAGAGATAATTAACCTGTATCCACGAATCAAATCCTGTAAAACATTTGTATCTTGACCATTTCCTTCTTCTTACAAACGATAATTTTCCTTTTTGTTTATGATATGTTCGAGGAAAATCAACAGCATACTGCCATCCCTGGAAAAAAGTTAATGTTTATTGTAAGCAACGATTTACAAACACAAGAACTGTCGGCATTCAAAGACCTCCAAATGAAATGGGTTTAAAGTTATTCCTTGAATCGACAAAAAAAACTTCTCTGTTTGGTCTTGTTAGACAGATTTTTTGAGTTGAAGAAGCAAAATTTTTTTCAACTTCTCTACTCGACTTCTCGATACCGCTAATAAAAAATGCCACTACCTGACAGCAATTTTGCTTCGTCTTTGAGGAACTTAATAAGGAAATATAACTAATAATTCAAAAATCATTGCCTAAAGAATACTTCCATTCCCTACATCACTACTGTTTTTACTGTCAATGTATCAAATATTGTAAATAACGATACAAATAGACTTTTCCACAAGTAGCATACCACAACAGATGGGATTCGAACCTGGACTGCATGATCAGAGAGCCAACGACGTTTCCACTGAGCTATAGAGCTCATTGAAATCGCCGAGTAACTCTCTGAGTCATACAGCCCAAGGCTCTCCTCCATTTGACTTTTGTGTTTCAGCTATGTTGAGTCTTCTTCAGCATAAAATCAAGATGTTTTCTTTTAATTTGCAGAAAACAATGAGTAATTCTACAATGTTGGCTTATCTATGAGGAAAATGATCTGCTTATCTATCTGGACTCGATGTGTCTGAGTGTAATATGTTCGACACTTCTCACGAGTCTATAAAAGGTTTTGAAGTATCAAGTGATTTTTTCATGCACAATGCAACTCATACCCGATCATCACAAGGAATCGATTCATCGATATACCAGTTAGCTTCCCATTTCCAATGTGAACCTTGAGGCAAGTCGAATGATTCTTTTGGACTAGCTTCCCCATCTTTTGAACTCCAATGAGGGCGATCTGTGAATATCAACTGCGAAAGAGTGAACATTTTATTCAAAATCTTAATCTTTTACTAACTTACAACAAACACAACAGCAAAAATGGGTTTACGAAGCTTTTAAAATGACTTGGGATATCTGTTGAATGTCAAATTCAAATACACTGCAGCAGCATCATTACACTCTTTTTTTTTATAAGAATACTATACATTTTGCCCAGCCTCAATATTCTTAAGAAATTTTCGTTTTGAGCCTGAAAATATTCTTAAAGTATTCTTATTTTTTCAAACATGATATGGTTTCAGGGGAACATAGTTAAAAGAAAAATTACGAGGATATGGCGGAGCGAAAGAAAAATTCAACTATTATAACAATAAGAATGTTGTTTAACAATCATGAAGTTTCTTTTTAACATTGCAAAACAGGCAACTCCTGAAAAATGAAGTGCAAATATGCGAGCTGAGGCTGAGCATATTCTTACAATATTCTTAAAAATTGGATGATTCTGAGCCTCAATATTCTTATAAACTTTATTCTTATAAAAAAAAGAGTGTATGCAACACTAGTCTTGTCAAAACCCTTCTTCCATCTGTAAACTTATGCAGCAAGTCAAAGAGTGGCATTAGGTGATTACACTAAGTCAGACTGCATTTATAATTTACCGTAAATCTTCAAATTAAGGCCCCCTTCTATTAAACGCATCCCTCTAATTAACGCTCTCTCCCTTAAAACAAAAATGTTTTATAAATGCCTCTCTCTTTTTAAACGCATTTAAAAGCCTTTATCAGGAGATTACACACTCGCTTAAACACAGCCAAATTAGTCTTTAAGTTGTACAAAACTTCACAATTGCAAGAAGTAGCGAAATCAGCTTTGGACATACTAAAAAGCTTTTTTTGACACCCCTCAGAGTAGAAACGTCAGAGCTGAGCAACAATGCAAGGTGCTCACAAAGGGACGGAGTAGCAGTGCCGACAAACGGACGGAGTAGCGATGGAAATTCCTTCGAGACCAACGCTAGGTAACATCTTTGTCGTTTTTTACGAAGGCAAAATTTTCGGCTCAATATCATTACATCCGGCCTTTTTTAGATATATCGATGAAATTTTCCCTATCTTAAAAGAAGAGTTAGATGGCAATCTTTTCCATCAAAAACGTAATGCGTTGTATCCGTTTCTCAAATTCACTTGATATGGAATTAGGAAAAATAAGATCCACATTAATCACAGATAGCTATCCAGAGGACATTTTTTCGGACTGTTTCCGTAAGATGACCGCCAGATGCACGAAGAAGATCGGCAGATGTACGGCTGATAAAAAGTATGGTCCGCAAAACCACCCTGTTCACCTAAAAATGCCATGGCTTGGCAATTTTTCCATGCGATTGGAAGATCGAACAAAAAATACCATTCCTTAGTCTTTCGCTTCTGCCAACCCTCGGTTAGTTTTTAGCACTCAGGAAATTGGGAAATTCTACCACCCATTCAAAAGAATTGCGTACCTTCCACATAAAAAGTTCCGTTGTTTATTAAATTTTTGTCGATGCCACGCAGGTCACAATTCCCTGATATTACTAGATAGCATCAAACACCAACGGCAGAGGAACAAGCCCACAATTCGAAGCAACAACACATCCTTGAGTTAGATTCTGCTGTAGATCAACACAGGATCACCCTGATTGTGCAGAAATTACAGCCAACATCGTTTTTGAATAACTGAAAGAGCGAGATCATGAATTCACTTAAATCACATCAAACCAAAACGCCGGATCTGACAGTAAGAGTTCCCTTTCTCACTTGGACCCTTCAATGAGGTTCATTGGTCATCCCACGGTATCCCTTGAGCAGGGCTAATTGGTTTTCAAAACACAGTTCCACTCCAGCTTTGCTTTTCTGATTGGTGCATCTCGATCTGCAACTGGGAAAAATTCCGTTTTATAGGCAATTGTTTTGGTCTATTTCTGACGTTTATAGTCCGAGGAGTTCAGATAAAAAAGTTTTAAGCATGTCCAAGGATTTTTCATCTATTTCTTGCAATAGCCTTATTAACGCTATCCTCGGTACAAGCCTCTTCAAACAAGTATAAGAGTCAAGTGTCATGCATCCTAACTTCATTTGGAATCGCCTATGAACAATTACTTTGAACTGATGTCACACTCTAAAACAACGAGAAATAATAAACACCTAATAAAGTTACCAAAGGTGAAAACTAAGAAAGCACAAAGCGGTTTTTTCTATCAAGGTGCACATATCTACAATAGTTTGTCAAGAGACATCTATTAAGAAAATAACGAGAATATGTTTTTAAAGAAATTAGATAATTTTAGCTTTTAACTCTTTAACTTTTTATCTCTTACTTCTTACTAGTTTAAAATTTAAAAATTCTAAGTTTACCCCAGTACATCATTTCTAAGTTCGATTTTGCTTTTAAAACTTCTTATTTTATTTTTTCTTTGATAGGACTCGTTTGGAAAGCAGTAAATATATATGTAAACATTATGTATATAAACTGAAACGACCTATCCTGTATAAATATTTTATAAATAAATAAATAAATAAATAAATAAATAAATAAATAAATAAATATTCATCATCATCATTTTATTCGTAAAATACAACTAATACATAATTACTAAAAAATGTGTATTTTACACGACCCAAGTCAAGCAAAGCTTATCTAGCTTGGGCCGTAAATTAAAATGTTAAAATATTATAAACTAAAAGAAATATCTATAAAAATTGCAAATTACAAAAATATCCGTTTTACAATCAAATAAGTGTCAACAATGATTAACAAAACATTATCTAAAATTAATATAATTTTTTGTCCATTTTTATAGTTTTTCCAAATAATTTTTTTTTTTTTTTTTAACAAAAACAAAGAGAGTTAAAAATAGTATAGCTAGTACAAAGTGACAGTGACCAAATAGAACAGTTACAGAATTATTAATTAATTAATTTTTTTTTTTTTTTTTTAGAAGCCTCTATTTATCAAAACTTAAAGATTAAGAATAAATGTGTACAAGTCAGAAATTAATATTTCTCAAGGATTCTAGCTTTTAATTTAGTGCAGAAAATATGAAATCTTGTACAATTCTTAATTGTCGCTGGAAGCTTGTTCCAGAGATTTGCTCCTACGTTTCTCAGCATTTTGACGCCCCATTTTCTGTTAGATTTATAAACTTGGTAGTTTTTTCTTTGTCTAGTGTCATATTTGTGTTTGCTTTCGTTAGTAATAAAGTAATCTTTGAAGATGTCAGGGAGAGTGGATTTATTATTGTGGACATGGTGCATTAGTTTTAGAATTTTGAATTCATAAAGATCATTTATTTTAAGAATTTTCGCCTCTTTATGTAGCAGATTGGTTGGATACCTCGAATCCTTAAAGAGCAGGATTCTTAGTATTCTGTTTTGCAGTGTCTGAAGAGGTTTGATATATTTTGCAGCAGCTTGACCATATATTTCGAGGCCATAGCCGATTTTAGATGAAACGAGAGAATCATAAAGTGTCAAAAGACAGCTTTTAGGAATGAAGTGCCTTATCTTAGCAAACATTGATGAGAACTTGATAATTTCAGTTTTTATTTTATCAATATGTTTTTCCCACGAAAGACGAGTATCAAGCAAGACTCCAAGATATTTTATGTTGTCAACTTGTTTTAACTCATCTCCCATCCAGATGGGAGTATCATTTTCAATATCCGAAGTTATAGAAGGACTGAAGATAGCATAGTTTGTTTTAGACGTATTTACCATTAATTTATTAGCTCTAAGCCAAGAGTCCACTTTCGCAAGCTCTGTGTTAGATGTTTGCGTAAGTGTTTCAATACTTTTATCGAAACAGAATATGTTGGTATCATCAGCAAAAAGGCGAGGTTCAGCGACCGTAGATTTTGGCATGTCGTTTACATAAAGAATAAAAAGAATAGGTCCAAGAACAGATCCCTGAGGTACACCTACGTTTATGTGGCCCAGAGAGGATTTCGAATTATTAGCAAAAGTATATTGTTTGCGATTAGAAAGGTAACTTTTAAACCAATCATTTATTTTTCCACGAAAACCGTAATGATTTAGTTTACATAAGAGAATTGAATGGTCTATAGTATCAAAGGCTTTTGACAAATCGAGAAAAGTTCCAAAACAGTAAGCACCATTATCAAGATTAGTGTACATTTTTTCTAAAAGTTCTAGAAGAGCGTGTATGGTTGAGTGACCTTCACGAAAGCCAAATTGGAGCTTATAGAGGAGGCTGTGCTGCGATAGGAATGAAAGTATTTGTTTTGCAAGAAGCCGCTCCATAATTTTTTCGAAGCAGGAAAGTAACGAGATCGGTCTGTAGTTTGATGTTACATTTCTATCGCCACTTTTGAAAACTGGAATTACTCGTGCAGTTTTCCAAATACTGGGGACGACCCCAGTACTAAAAGATTGATTGTAGAGGTGTGCAAGTGGCTTAGATAACACAAAACTCGCAGCTTTAATAATTGAGGGGGTTATGCCATCATCTCCGGGAGACTTTTTTAACTTTAGACGTTGTATCTCCAAAGCAACCTGGTCGACATTCACCGGTTTTAGAAAAAATGTTGTAGAAATTTGATCTGTTAGATATTCTGAGAAGTCAAGATTAGTTGGTTTGATTTCAGATGAAATTTTCTCGCCAACGTTGCAGAAGTGGGAATTTAGAGCATTCGCAATGTCGATGTCTTTTTCATAAGATGCACCTTGATAAGTAATTTGATTAATTTTGTTTTCTTTTGAGTGTTTTTTCGGATTTAAAATTTTGCCTAGAGCTGACCACATTTTAGTTATCCTCGTTGATCTGCAATCAAAAAGTTCCTTGTAATATGAGTTTTTTGTAGTTCGAAGGCAAGAATTTAGGGTATTACGATATGCAGCATATTTTTGTTTATTCTCTGTAGTTCTATCTTTCAAATAATGAGCAAAAAGTTTGTGTTTTTTAAGAATAGATTTCTTCAAGAGAGTTGTTATCCAAGGCTTATCTTTTAGCCTCTTGCTAGAAATAGTTTTTGTGGGGAAAGACTTGTCGTACGCTTTGTTAACAATGTTATAAAACTTTTCTGCGCATTTGTTTGTATTAGTTTCGTCATAAAAGCTTTCCCAACTATCCTCAGAAAGGAGGTCAACAAATTTTGAAATGTTTATCGGACCAAAGATTCGCGTTTTTAATCTTTTTTCTTTACAATTTTTCAAGCCACTTCTAAAAGTTAAAAGAAAGGTTGCAAAGTGATCAGAGATATCGGTAAAAATATTTCCTGCGGTGATTTTCGCACTTTGAATTCGTTCTTTTATAAATATATGATCGATGAGAGTGGCTGTATAATCTGTTATTCTTGATGGTAAGATGGTACCAGGGAGAAAACCTTGTGTTAACATTAGATCTAAATACTCTTTAGTTTTACCCCTACCTGGTTGATTATATTTTATGAGATCAATATTTATATCCCCAACGATTATGCATTGATCGTGTTTCAAGTTTTGGATTGATTGAATTGTCGTCTCTAAATTTTCATTGAAATCAGCTACATTTCCATTCGGATGCCTATAGACAATTCCAAAGATGGTTTCGAAATTGTTTTTTGAGAGTTTAAACCAAAGGTTTTCACAGGCATCTTGACAATTTAGTGTTAAATCTTTAAGAAAATCTAATTTTATATTATCTTTTATGTACAGACCCACTCCTCCAAAATTGTTGCTCGTCGGAGGAGCGGCATAAAATACATAACCTTCCAGTAGAGATTTGTACATGTCCAAGTTAACATTGTAAATCTCGCTTAGACAAATACAATCAAAGTTAATTCTTAGGCTACTTAGGAGGTTAAGTAGATGTGCGGAGTTCTTATTGAGGCTTCTTATATTAAGGTGAAAAATAGATAGGTTACATCTATCAAGGTCTGCTATCTGATTAACAGTATCAATTGTAAAGTACTTGTTATTTTCAGTCATGTCTGTCGCTTGATCAAGATAATTTTTTAAATCATGATTATCTATTATATCTTTCAGTTTAGTCTTATCTGTTATATATAGCTGATTAAGTTCATAATTATTGATGTGGTAGAAAGGGAAGTTTTCCATACTCTACCTTGACTACACAATATATTGAGAAAAATAACATACTGGTAAAATATAATTTTAATTTACTTGACCTGGCAAAGAGTTTGCCATGTATTGTATTGGAAATGGACGCAAAAATGGGTAGCCGGGACTATTAGGGAAATTATTGTTGCCATAAGGCCATACCAAAGGTTGTCCGTAATTTTGATTAAACATTTGAGACGGAGGCAGCATTTTCCAAGCATCATTTGTTGAGATCTGATTACCTCTCCATTGCGATTCTTCAGGCTGATGGTTTAGTGACATTTGTCTCAAATTTGGCATTTGTGTTGTTGT
Organism: Chrysaora quinquecirrha; assembly: GCA_014526335.1. NCBI lineage: Eukaryota > Metazoa > Cnidaria > Scyphozoa > Semaeostomeae > Pelagiidae > Chrysaora > Chrysaora quinquecirrha. The sequence goes on from JACTAT010000004.1 coordinate 301,242, forward strand.
TGTTGTTGTTGATGTTGTTGAAGGGTTTGCAAACATGTTTTGATTTCTTTGTCTCGGTTGATTTCTTGGCGAATTGAAAAATGAATTATTTGTTTGTGGTTGCTGGACGATTTTCGGTTTAAAGGGAAAAATTAATGATTTCATGTTTTTCACCAGGACTGCAGTTCCCTCATTGGTTAAATGTAGACCATCAACCCTGTAGCGGGCGTTCTCTAAGTTTTTGTTGTTTATTAAACAAATGTCAGCATCAATAGCTAGCTGCTCGAGGTGGCTGTTGATTACGTTGATTTTGGATGCAAAATCACTATCACCATTCTTCTCACGATTGATAATATTTGAGAAGTAGATCTTAGCAGAAGGAAATTTAGATTTCGTGGTCTGCAGAAGCTCAGCTATATCTTGAAAAATCAACTCTGTAGAATCTGACTGTAAGTTGTTTGTTCCAACGTGGAAAATTATTTTATTTAGTTGAGTAGGCAGCTTTATAGAAGAGATGAAGTTCGATACATCTGCAACTCTCCCCCCACGAATGGTCTTAATAAAAGTGTGTCGATTTCTATCGAACCTAAATGATTTTATGAGCTTCAAGATCGAGTCGCCAACAACAAGAATATTTTTTTCCTTCAGATCTATCTCTATCTCACGATCTGCAGATCGAGGTGGTGCCAAATTTCTGTTTGATTGCGAATGGCTTTGATGCGAAGGAGCTGAGTGAGGTGGTGGTGTTTCGGAAATTTCGACATCGTGTGTCTCCAAGTTCGCAGGGTTCCTTGAGGCACTTGTCGACACAGCTTTAACTTGCTGATTCATGTAATTAATTTTATCATTAATCTTGTTTTTGAAAGACTGCATGTTGGCTTCCATTTTTTCAACAGCTTCCTGTGTTGCCAGAGTGTCGCTTTGTATCTCGGAAATTTGACGCTGAGAGAGTCTTTCGCCTGTTTTTTCGCATAAAATACCGTCGTTATATTTTTCTACAAAATTGAGAAAGTCCTGTTTTAGAATTTCGTTTCTTTTTTCTAATTCAAAATAATGTGATTTCGTTTCGTCATTTTTCTTTTCAAGACATTGAATTTTTTTCACCAGAGTATCTCGTTCATTTGATAAAGAATTTACGGTTTCAGAGTTCTTATTTTGCAGTTCAATAATTGAGTTTTTTAGGTCTTCGTTTTCTTGCTCAATTTTATCCAACCTGTTTAATATTATTTCAAGTCCAGGATTAAGAGAATTGGATACTTCACAGGCCACGTTACTTTTTGTTTCTTCAATCTTTTCCGTATCATCGTTGTCGGGAAGAGGAAGTAAAGCGAATTCAGAAAGATCGGGAGAAACTTTGGATTTTTCTAAGCAAAGCTTTTTAGCAAGATTATCTATACCTTCACTTGCATCTTTTTCACCTTCTTTTATCTGATACAGAATGTCAGCCTCTGCTTCTTTCCATGTTAGAAAAGCACTTCCTTGGATCATCACTGTTCCAGTAGCGAAAAGGGAGATTGTTAGAACTGGCTTCTTTTTCTGTGATGTTCTATTACTGTGGATTGTAAAAGCCGTCCTTTTAGTGCCATCCTCGTATTTTCTATTTACAACAAAGCCATCGACTCTTTGAAGGTGATCTTCATATCTTTTTCCAAATAAATCAATCCACGACGGAATATCATCTCCACCGACGACAAATGTAGCGCAGTTAGTTTTGACTTCGATTTCTAATTTGCACATATCCTATGCATACATTATTCTTTATAATATATTCGAATTTGTATAAGAACCAAGTTAAGATAACAAAAATAATATTCACCAGTAATATATTTAACTAGAAATTAAACATATTTATCAGAAAATCTGGAGCTAGCAAAAACAAGTCTTACCGCTAGAACACCGGAACTGATCATATTGGTCAATCAAGAGCCTGTATCGGAGCCTGCAAACAAAATTATGCAAGTGCTCCTAGACCAAGACAATGGCATACCGGAAAAGGGGGACCTTGGACCCTAGGTGGCACCCAGTGGGGCCCGGGACCCTTAGTGGGACCATAGATGTGGGACCCTAAGTGGAACCCAGGACCCCAGGTGGGGACCCTAGGTGGGACCCCAAGTGGGACCCCAAATGGGATCAAGGAACCTAGGTGGGACTATAGACGTAGAACCCTAAGTGGGACCCGGGACACTAGGTGGGACCCTAAGTGGAACCCGGGACCCCAGGTGGGACCCTTAACGTAGGCAGATTGCAATGATGATCTATTGCATGGAAAGTGTAAGACAAATTAGAGACAGGGAGCAAGTTGTTCCACGTACACGTGCAAGTTGTTACTGTTTTTCGGCATAATGCAAATTTTTTTGTAAAAACAGCTATCTGGGAAGTCAAGAATTCATTTATTGGCATATTTCTCTCATACTTCAAACATTGCTAACTACTTACATTATATGTTTTCATTAATCGATGTTAAGAATGAACTTTTCACTGCATGAAAGTACAAAAGACACTGCCCTTTAATTTGTCAAAGTTCCAGTCCAATGCAACTGTAACTGGAGTTAAAATTTGGCAACCCATCTTTGAAAGGGAGAACTCTTCAATGTTCAGATGAAGTTGCTGTAATGCAAAGGCCTAGGCCGTCGATGACCAACAAGGTGAAGATTTATGGAAAAAGAAAAACATCATAAAAGATTTATTCACATTTATTAGTATATTTTAGAGGTTTTTATTTCAAATCTAGTGGCTGGACTTAGCTTTTGATGAAATGCTAATGGCCTAATGGCATTTTTTCACATTTTCCATTGAAACTGATGTTTGCACGTATGTGGAACAACTTGCTCCGTCTCTCCCATTTTTGTTACACTTTTAATGCAATAAATCATTGTTGCAATCTTTTTATTGATTGTTCAATGCCTACGTTCAGGGTCCCACCTAGGGTCCTGGGTCCCACTTAGGGTCTAACGTCTAGGGTCCCACCTAGGGTGCCGGCCATGGTAACGGTCTTGTTAGCTCATCTACTTCTGAGGTACTAGTTTAGCAGGCCCTAAAAACACCATTCCACCTTAAACTTTGTTTAACGGAGCTATGGCATTTCCACCCACTGCTCTCCGTCATTTTCTCCAACTGCTTTACTTGCAGTTGATTGCTTATTTTGATACAGCCCCGGATACCCACAATCTAATATATGACAGACTACATGAAATATCCATGTGATTCCAGATTCAGGCCACTGTGCATTCCATGTAGCCCATGCCAGAGATCTTTGGTATGGACTTTGAAACTTTATTGTTGCACTGGCAGGGATCTTTGAGAAGAATAATAGCCTAGACTATAACTTCAATTATAGAACAATAGATTTATTGTATTTCTTCTGGCTTGATGAAGTCTGATTTGGTTGGCATATTCTCTGGTGTAATGGAAACACGTAGTGACCCTGGGATTGGAGGAACAATCACAGTTGATTGGGAACATGCCTTAGAAGGTTTTGCACAGGCCACAGAGGAAGTGGCCACAGAGGAAGCTGGAGGAATTGGAGATTAAGGGAACCTGTTGCAGATATACTTACAGAATGCTCAGACCAGCCATTCAGAACAGACCATCGTTCATTTTCATAACATGAAACTTGAGATCGAATAGGAATATCACTTTTGAAGACCAAAATGTAGATCTTCTGATCAGCCCCAATGCCCCATGCACAGTGGGCCTGTGATGAAATCTTCTTGAAGCATTGCTTTGTGATGTTTATTTTTTCTGCTTTCCACAAAAGAGACTCAAGGTCCAGGCTAAACAAATTTCCTGTGTGACTTATGGTCCATAGACAAAACTTTGGCATGCTTCAGGGTCTGATTCAGGCGACCACTGGTCAAAAAGCAAGGCAAAAGTCAAATCCCACTTTTTACTTCCTACTTCTTCATTCGATGATAATATCCAATACGAGTAAGCTTACAATTTAGCCAAATCTGGAATGACTTCAACATTGCTTTGTTGCTGTTATTAGGTGAAGTTTATGGACAAGACGACAAGTTTGTTTTCCTTCTTTCCTCGGAGCTTCAGCTTTCATAATGTGAAGACCATTTTTTCTTCGGATGTGACGTCATGACGAACTTCTAGCCTCCACTTGATGTTGATTATGAACCGCCTCCCAGCTCCCACTCCCCCTTCATCTCCCTCCCCATTCCATCTCCTGTTTTGTTGGGGAGACGAGTCTTCAACTCTATTGTTTAGAACAAAAGACTAATAGGTTTGTCCGAACCAATCGGCTTTGCGGTCAAAGCGCATGCGATCTAGGACATGGTTTCCCGCAAAAATTGTGCCTCTCCTCTCTCCTTGCAAGCTTCACTTGTTGTGGTGTGAGTTTAGGCCATGGACGTAGGATTTTCTTTAAAACTGGTGAACGATTTTGTTTGGAGTTTAGTCGGATCAGTGTTGTTTGGTTTCTGTGGTAGAGGTAGATAGAGCGTGTTCGGCGTTGGCCGAGGGCTCACATCATGGCGAGTCTCCGTGTGCAGGATTATACTAGACAAGAGTTTTTAACCACAGTGAGTATTGAACGTAGATAGTTGCAATATTGAACATGGCCATTATCATCGCAAATTTTGTTTGATAGCATTTAAGGGCCTACTTGCTGCACTCTTGATGGTAATATATTGTATTCGGCAGTGGCTTGAAACAAGAATGTTCTGTGATGGCTTGCTGTTGTGGACATAGGTACATGTAAATGATGCTTTTGTCTCGTGTTATGCTCATGAATTTTTGAGTTTGAGTGAATTATTTCAGACAGATATTGAGGAACTTGGTTGTTATTAATCTTCCTCTTCTTCTGTTCCTTCAAATTTTCCTAAAGGTGCTGTTCTAAAAAAGAGTAAAGTTTCAACTCCAGTCTCTGCAAAGCCAGGTAATGTGCTCTTTCCTTCTCCTGGAGTTTCTCCCCTTTTTCATAAAACAGGAAACAGTTCAGACAATGCACAATTTTATGATGAGACTGACTTGCATATTGAAAATATCAGTAAATGCACATCAACCATTGTTGAGAAGCAGGCAGAAAGTAAATGCATTATTCCCAACCGTTTTGCTAATATTAAACTGAAATCTTTGCTAAGAAGAAAATAAGAGGTGGTGGACATAATTCATGGGATTGGGAAAGTACAATGCTCATGATAACATATTTTAGACTAGAAAACATTGGTGAATGCTCTAAAGCCAATATTTGTAGTCAGCATTGGACAAACTGGTATCATTATAATTATAAACTTAAACAATCTCTTGATAATTACAGAGATCAGTTGACAGTATACAAGAGGGAACTCAGTTTTCAGATTAATTCTATAAGTTGTGATTCTTCTTCCAATGACCATGATAATAACATGACAAGTTTGCTGCTCTCTGCAGACAGAAAAGTTTTAAACAGAGTGTTAAGTTTTCTAAGTTTCAGTGACATTAAGTCCCTTTCTCTTGCATGCAAAGCATTTAATGAAAAGGTGATATTGTATCTTATAGATGATTGTGCCTGGCAACGGTTATTGTTGAACCACTTTTTTATAGACAGAAAATTAAACGGGAAAACTTTTTTGAATCTTTTAAAGCTATTGATATGTATTGTTCACAAGGCAGAAATTTTCAATCTGACATCAGTTCCAGACAATTCAAAATAACATCTGAATTGACAAGACAGCCCAGCATTCTATTGCAAAATGACAACAGTCTTAATTTGCTTCTCAGAGCCTTTGGTCATAATAGAAAGCCCTCCTCAGTAGAAATGCTAGGTTATTTTGCTGCCAAATGCTTGGCTCAGTATTTTTCTCGTTACAATCAGCTGCTGAAAAAACAGGTGGAAAGTGACCCTAGGAGCTCTACTAGCTGGAACTTTGTTTCCATTAAGGGTTGCCCATGCTAGGAAGGTCCGATGGGTAGAGTTCAGACTAAGAACAGTTCTATACCTAAAGTAGATATTCTTTTAGTGGAACAAAACTGCAGGATTGCACAGAAAAGCAGAGACATATTTGGGCATACTTAAAAAAAGCTTTTTTATCTGACAATCCTGAATTCAGTCATCAGATAGAGCAGACTGAAACAAGTAACTATAGCAGAGTATATATGAAGATGTAGATTGAAAGCAGCTGTCAGAAAGAATTAGTTGAAGAATCCAAGAGAAGAAAGTCTTTCTGCAGAAAACCAGCTTTTTTGGTTTTGAAATGGACAGATTCCAAAAGCCCCAAATGAAATAGAGTTCTTCCACTGGCACAGTCAGTTTATTGTGTTTGTGTTTTGAACACCATTTTCGACCATACAATCTCAGTGTCTAATAATACATAATACGTTCATCCCAGTGCGTTAATGTGCGTTCGATAGCATTTACATCAAGTAGGGTAATCGGCTTAACAATAGGTAGTACCTAGCCTGGCTTAGGCTTAGGCCATCTGGTCCGTCACTCTTGTTTTCTTCTTTCAACCTTTCAATGTCATCTCACATCAATAATTCGCATTCATTTCAATTCAATAATTTATTTCGCAAGCATATCTTGAACTATTGATTAGGCCTATTTCAAAATAAACAGCTTTGTTTGCGCCTTCAAAGCTGAGGTTGGACAAAAAATTTCCCTCCATTTTTTTTCTTGACCACCTCGTTTGCCAACAAAATAACTGACACCCGGCTTACAAGTTTTGACCGCAAATAGCTAGTACGCCTGCGCTTTAACCGCAAAAACGGGGGTACTAATATTTCCTCGGACTTACTGCTTCTCATCTCCCCAACAATGTTTGAAAGATGTTTTGCTGAGGCAGGAAGCAGAAGCAAACGAAGCCCAAACGAAGTTAGAGCGGAAACGAATTTTCTAAACTCTTGAGAAAGTAACACTGTTGAACGTATGAAAGCATTTGCAGGTGCGTACCAGCGAAATTAAATCACCTTCCCCTTAGCCAAAACATTGTCCAATGTCTCTTTGCAGAATCAGCTAAACCAATGACTATGGCTAAACTACATTGGGTTACTCACCTAAAATTTGTTCATCAGGCGGTCAGGCCAGGCCTACTGCCATGCCAACCAAACATAAGTTGGCCACTTGGGCTAATGCCAAGATAACAAGATAAGGATAATAGTTAAGTTGATACGAATAAAGTAGAGTCATTCCCCGCAGTTTCGTTGAGATTTGATCTCAAATACCAGTTTCATACTGAATGCTTTTTAATCTCAACCAAAAGAGCTGTCGATGGAAGCGATGGAAGATGTTACTTCAAGAATTTAGATGTTCGTGATTCCAGAAACTAAAACATCTTGCGCTAAAATTTTTTATCACTGCACATTTTTACTATTTATCACTGCACAAAACCATTTTATCACTACACAAAGTGGCTGTCACTGTACCTTAAAATTAGGTATGCTCTTTGGATAACGTCTGTACCATCATCTTCCGCTTCCTGCTTCCTTTCTTCCTTATCTCTTCTATCATCTCTTTCTTCTATGACAACTCTTTCAATTAGTTAATTAAAACCGTCAATGTCAAATTAATCATTATTAGCAGCCACTTTTCGGGGGCTTATTTGGTCGGTGATCTTTTTTAAAAAATGAGCTGTTCCTGGTAATCTCTTCGTTATTTTATTTCGCTGTAATCATGCTTCCTTTACGGTGGTCCCCAACTGTCACACACAATTATAAACAATACGCACAAACAGAAAGTCTCACACAAATGAAAAAGAAAAAGCACAACTTAAAAACCATACTCGCATTTAAAAAAGATCTGCATGAATTTAGAAAAGAAATATCAAAGATAAAAACTAAGTGCACAGTTTAAAGAAAGCAACGGCGAAACAAAGAAACAACTGCAAACAAAGAAAGCCACAGCAAACCAAAGAAATCAACGACATAACAAAGAAAGTTAACCTAAATTGTCTAATTGACCAGATGACTTTGTGGTACCTACAATGCGTTGTTCAAATTGTGGAAGGGCAGTATCTGCTTCTGCTAACTTTTTTTACTGTTGTGGGCACGGTGAGTATGAATTTCTTCAAAATATTTCTCCATTATTTCAATGCTGTTTGGATCGAATCATCGTTTAGATCAAACATGAAATTGATTTAATGAAAATCTTAGAAGGGATATGCAATTGAAGTCAATTAGCAATTAGGTAAAATATTTCACCCGTCCTTGTAGAGCGAGAGCACTGAGTTTCAGAAAAGTATAGGGTGGAGCAGGGCACAATGAGTTAAGTTTTGATCCAAATTGAAGATTTAGATTCTTTCCTGTTATAATATCTAGCATTGAGTTTTATGTCAAATGTGCTAATGCGCTACAGACTCCATGTCTGTGAAATGAAAAAAGCAGTAAAAGTATAAGGAGGGGAAATAATAATCAGGAATGCTATTTCATCAAATAAAGTCGTAAAAATAGCGATTGATTATTACAGGTCTGCAGAATCAAGAAGTTGTCGGGAATGTTGAAATTGATTTTGATGCGGAAGAAACAGAAAATGGGGAAGACAACTTTGATGAAAAAGAAGTTCTAACATATTACTTTTACTTTTGCTACAGCTAAGACGAAATACTTCTTTTCGAAAGATCATAACGTAAGCATTAGCAACAGTACATTATTGGGACGTCTACAGGGATATGGTCTAAGACGACAGAACAAAAATAGCGACGAATACGGTATCCTTTAGACAACAAAGACAGATAAACGCAATTCTTGGAAGAAACAGGGGCGCCGGAAGCACGGGGGCAGCGGGGGCAGCCCCCTGCCCTCTAAAAAATTGCCAAATTCTTTTATTTTCCTATTGTTTTGCCCAAAAATAGTTGCTTCTGCCCCCGCCGCCCTGCATTGCTTCCGGCGCCCTTGGGAAGAAACGAAATATTTCTACAAGATTTAACTTACCAGATCATTTTCAAACTATAAACTACTTCTACCAACAGAACTTCAGTCAAAATTATTCATGGAACGAAACACCTTTGGGCATGCAATGTCGAACAAAACTTGAGAATGACAAATTAAGCAACTTGAGATCGTTTTAATGCGAATGAAAATGTTAGTCCAAAGAGAGAATATGGTCTGTGTGCAAGAAAAGAGTGTTTGGCCTCAGCCAGCAATAATCGAACCCCGAACCTCTCGCACCCACAGCGAGAATGATGCCACTAAACCAACTTAAAAGACTTTCTTAAAGCAACACAATTTTCTTACAATATTTCACTTAACAGATCATTCTATAAGCATTAACTACTTCTACTAGCATAGCTTCAGCAAAAATAATTGATGGAACGAATGACGTTTCGGCTTGCAAGGTCGAACAAATGTTGAGACTGACACATATGGCTACTTGAGATCTTTTAAATGCAAATTAAATTGTTATTCTAAAGAGAGAATATCGTTGTTTTCAAAGAAAAAAGTGTTTCGGCTTAGCCAGGAATGGAGCTTCGGAGCCTCTCGCACCCAAAGCGAGAATCATACCATTAGACCCTCAAGACAACTTTCTGGAAGCAACAAATTTTTTTTACAAGAATTCACTCGCCAGATCATTCTCTAAACACGAACTACTTCTACTAACGAAACTCCAGTCAAAATTGTTAAGGGAACGAATCACGTTTGGGCATGCAATGTCAAACGATATTTGAAAATGACAAATTTAAGCTACTTGAGATCGTTTTAATGCCAATCAAAATGTGAGCCTAAACACCCCGCATAACGTATGTGCAGTACAGTGGTGGATGTGCAGTACAGTGGAGGGATACCATGAGTACAGTGGAGGGATACCATGAGTACAGTGGTGGATGTTCAGTACAGTGGAGGGATACCATGAGTACAGTGGAGGGATACCATGAGTACAGTGGTGGATGTTCAGTACAGTGGAGGGATACCATGAGTACAGTGGAGGGATACCATGAGTACGGTGGTGGATGTTCAGTACAGTGGAGGTATACCATGAGTTGCGTGGAGGGATACCATGAGTACAGTGGAGGGATACCATGAGTACAGTGGTGGATGATCAGTACAGTGGAGGGATACCTTGAGTACAGTGGTGGATGTTCAGTACAGTGGAGGGATACCATGAGTTGGGTGGAGGGATACCATCAGTACAGTGGAGGGATACCATGAGTACGGTGGTGGATGTTCAGTACAGTGGAGGGATACCATGAGTACAGTGGAGGGATACCATCAGTACAGGGGTGGATGTTCAGTACAGTGGAGGGATACCATCAGTACAGGGGTGGATGTTCAGTACAGTGGAGGGATACCATCAGTACAGTGGTGGGCGTGCAACTCATTAGAGAAATTGCAACGGTGTTGTATGAAAGGGAAGTATCTCTAAGCAGACAGTGATGCGTTTTGTGGGGCCTACATCTGTAAAAAACAGCTCTAAACATACGCTTTTTTAATAGTAGAGTGTTCTGGGCTTCCATTTTTTGAAAAGTCGCGCTAATTATACAACTAGTTATTGATACCCAACTCCCGACGCTCGCTGCTTTCTTATAGAGAGTCAGTTGCGCGAAATGCCAACTCTAGACAACCATGAAATATTGAACCATTCAAAAAGTGCTGCGAATTTCAATGAATCAAAGTCGAATTATATTTCTTTAGACAACACGATAAATACATACATACCGTAAGAATACTGCGAAACTCACCTATAGACCCAGGAATGGGTTATAGAAACTAAACAAAATGGCGGAACTCGTGGCTTCTTACTGCAAACGTAATCTAGAAATAGTAGCTATTCAAATAGCAAAATACTCGTCGTATACGAACAAAAGTTGAGTTTACCAACAAAACGAAAATCGTATTATGATAAAAAGTATTAACCACAAATTATTGCTGTCAAATTAATAACTAGTTGTATTAATTAGCGCGACTTTTCAAAAAATGGAAGCCCAGAACACTCTACTATTAAAAAAGCGTATGTTTAGAGCTGTTTTTTACAGATGTAGGCCCCACAAAACGCACCAATCTCTGCTTAGAGATACTTCCCGTTCATACAACACCGTTGCAATTTCTCTAATGAGTTGCACGCCCACCACTGTACTGATGGTATCCCTCCACTGTACTGAACATCCATCCCTGTACTGATGGTATCCCTCCACTGTACTGAACATCCACCACTGTACTGATGGTATCCCTCCACTGTACTCATGGTATCCCTCCACTGTACTGAACATCCACCACCGTACTCATGGTATCCCTCCACTGTACTGATGGTATCCCTCCACCCAACTCATGGTATCCCTCCACTGTACTGAACATCCACCACCGTACTCATGGTATCCCTCCACTGTACTCATGGCATCCCTCCACTGTACTGAACATCCACCACTGTACTCATGGTATCCCTCCACTGTACTCATGGTATCCCTCCACTGTACTGAACATCCACCACTGTACTCATGGTATCCCTCAACTGTACTCATGGTATCCCTCCACTGTACTGAACATCCACCACTGTACTGCACACCCACCACTGTACTGCACATACGTTATGCGGGGTGCTAAAGAGAGAACATTGTCTGTTTGCAAGCAAAATGTGTTTGGGCTCAGCCGGAAATCAAACCCGGAGCCTCTCGCACCCAAAGCGAGAATCATACCATTAGACCACTAAGCCACATCAGCACAGCTTTCTGGAAGCTACAAAATTTTCTTACAGGATTTAACTTGCTAGATCATTACATTAACATCAACTGCTTCTACTAACAGAAATTCAGTGAGAATTTTTGAGGGAATGAATCACCTTTGGGCAAGCAATGTCGAACAAAACTTGAAAATGACAAATTTTTGCCACTTGAGATCGTTTTAATACCAATCAAAATGTTATTCTAATGAGAGAATGTCGTCTGTTTGCAAGCAAAAAGTGTTTGGGCTTAGCCGGGAATTGAACCCGGAGGCTCTCGCACCCAAAGCGAGAATCATACCATTAGACCACTAAGCCACATCAACACAACTTTCTGGAAGCTTCAAAATTTTCTTCTAAGATTTTACTTAGCAGATTATTCTATAAGCACGAACTTCTTCAAAAACAGAACTTCAGTCAAAATTTGTTGATGGAACGAGTCACCTTTAGGCATGCAATGTCAAACAAAAGTTGAGAATGAAAAATTAAGCAACTTGAGATCTTTTCAATGCCACTTAAAATGCTAGTCTAAAGAGAGAATGTCGTCTGTTTGCAAGTATAGACGGTTTGGGCTCAGCCGGGAATCGAACCCGGAGCCTCTCGCACCCAAAGCGAGAATCATACCATTAGACCACTAAGCCACATCAACACAACTTTCTGGAAGCTTCAAAATTTTCTTCTAAGATTTTACTTAGCAGATTATTCTATAAACACAAACTACTTCAAAAACAGAACTTCAGTCAAAATTTGTTGATGGAACGAGTCACCTTTAGGCATGCAATGTCAAACAAAAGTTGAGAATGAAAAATTAAGCAACTTGAGATCTTTTCAATGCCACTCAAAATGCTAGTCTAAAGAGAGAATGTCGTCTGTTTGCAAGTATAAAGTGTTTGGGCTCAGCCGGGAATCGCACCCGGAGCCTCTCGCACCCAAAGCGAGAATCATACCATTAGACCACTAAGCCACATCAACAAAACTTTCTGGAAGCGACAAAATTATCTTACAAGATTTAACTTAACAGATCATTCTTTGCACATGAAATACCTCTACCAACAGAACTTCAGTCAAAATTATTGATGGAACAAATCATGTTTGGGTGTGCAAATGTCGAACAAAACTTGAGAATGACAAATTAAGCAACTTAAGATCGTTTTAATGCCAATCAAAATGTTATTAAGAAGAGAGAATGTCGTCTGTTTGCAAGCAAAAAGTGTTTGGGCTAAGCAGGGAATCGAACCCGGAGCCTCTCGCTTCCAAAGCGAGAATCATACCATTAGACCACTAAGCCACATCAACACAACTTTCTGGAAGCTTCAAAATTTTCTTCTAAGATTTTACTTAGCAGATTATTCTATAAGCACGAACTTCTTCAAAAACAGAACTTCAGTCAAAATTTGTTGATGGAACGAGTCACCTTTAGGCATGCAATGTCAAACAAAAGTTGAGAATGAAAAATTAAGCAACTTGAGATCTTTTCAATGCCACTTAACCCTATTCGGTATGGGCTATTTTTTTGCTTTTCAGGTATGGGGGGGGGGGCGTTTTTCGCCCCCCCCTAGTTATCTCAGCACCTGTTTGTCTGATTGAGATGAAACTTCGTAGACATGTACAAGTACCTAATTGCAGTTAATTAAGACTATTGTTTATTAATTAGTCACGTGACACGTTGCTTGGCAACTGTTGAAAGTGTGAAATTATCGCAATTTCAGCTAGGCTGCCGAAAATCAAGCTCAATCACCCTGAAATAGGTAAAAGACACTCAAAATCTTCAAATTTCCACAGAATGTAAACTTTTACATTCATTTCAGCTATTTTCTGACCAATTACTATTTTTAATTAGTAATGATATGCCTGAATGCGAAGGAACAAATTTTTTGCTTACTCAGCATTTTGAAAAAGTCCAATAACTAGCCTTAATTTCATCAAAAACGTTTAGAAGTATTAGTTAACAGTGGGTCCTGTATGATTACATCCAATTAATGAAAAAATTTGCTAATTAGGCTAATTAACTTCAATTAACATAATGATCACGTGACAAGTGACAAAATCTGCTGACAATTGCAAAATCATTCACATGATACATCAAACGATAGCTCTCACCAAGAGAAGTCCAACAATGCATGTTTTAGTCATATCCGATAAATATTGACAGAGATATAGCCAATTAACGGATCATTCGCTACACTTGCTTCCAAATATGGGCATCTTCTGGTCATGTGACCAAGTCCGCAATACCAACATCTGTACCACAAGTTTCCTTGATAAATTTTAGGAAAAGTCAAGACCCTACTACCCATACTGATGACTTTTTCTAGACGATATCTGAGCAAATGTAGGAGGGGGGGCGAAAAACGCCCCCCCCCCATACCTAATAGGGTTAAAATGCTAGTCTAAAGAGAGAATGTCGTCTGTTTGCAAGTATAGACGGTTTGGGCTCAGCCGGGAATCGAACCCGGAGCCTCTCCCACCCAAAGCGAGAATCATACCATTAGACCACTAAGCCACATCAACACAACTTTCTGGAAGCTTCAAAATTTTCTTCTAAGATTTTACTTAGCAGATTATTCTATAAACACAAACTACTTCAAAAACAGAACTTCAGTCAAAATTTGTTGATGGAACGAGTCACCTTTAGGCATGCAATGTCAAACAAAAGTTGAGAATGAAAAATTAAGCAACTTGAGATCTTTTCAATGCCACTCAAAATGCTAGTCTAAAGAGAGAATGTCGTCTGTTTGCAAGTATAAAGTGTTTGGGCTCAGCCGGGAATCGCACCCGGAGCCTCTCGCACCCAAAGCGAGAATCATACCATTAGACCACTAAGCCACATCAACAAAACTTTCTGGAAGCGACAAAATTATCTTACAAGATTTAACTTAACAGATCATTCTTTGCACATGAAATACCTCTACCAACAGAACTTCAGTCAAAATTATTGATGGAACAAATCATGTTTGGGTGTGCAAATGTCGAACAAAACTTGAGAATGACAAATTAAGCAACTTAAGATCGTTTTAATGCCAATCAAAATGTTATTCAGAAGAGAGAATGTCGTCTGTTTGCAAGCAAAAAGTGTTTGGGCTAAGCAGGGAATCGAACCCGGAGCCTCTCGCTTCCAAAGCGAGAATCATACCATTAGACCACTAAGCCACATCAACACAACTTTCTGGAAGCAACAAAATTTTCTTACAAGACTTTACTTACTAGAGCATTCTATAAACATGAACTACTTCTACTAACATAGCGTCAGCAAATATTATTGATGGAACGAATCACGTCTTGCTAAAAAGGTCGAACAAAATTGAGTCTGACATATTCAGTTACTTAAGATCGTTCTAATGCCAATAAAAATTTTAGTCTAAAGAAAGAGTCTGGTTCTTTTTCAAGTAAAAAATGTTTGGGCTCAGCAGGGAATCGAACCCGGAGCCTCTCGCTTCCAAAGCGAGAATCATACCATTAGACCACTAAGCCACATCAACACAACTTTCTGGAAGCAACAAAATTTTCTTACAAGACTTTACTTACTAGAGCATTCTATAAACATGAACTACTTCTACTAACATAGCGTCAGCAAATATTATTGATGGAACGAATCACGTCTTGCTAAAAAGGTCGAACAAAATTGAGTCTGACATATTCAGTTACTTAAGATCGTTCTAATGCCAATAAAAATTTTAGTCTAAAGAAAGAGTCTGGTTCTTTCTCAAGTAAAAAATGTTTGGGCTCAGCAGGGAATCGAACCCGGAGCCTCTCGCACCCAAAGCGAGAATCATACCATTAAACCACTAAGCAACATCAACACAACTTGCTGGAAGCAACAAAATTTTCTTGCAATAATTAACTTGCGAGATCATCCTAAAAACATGAACTACTTCTACTAACATAGCTTCAGCAAAAATTATTGATGGAACAAATCACGTTTTAGCTTTGAAGGTCGAACAAAACTTGAGAATGACAAATTAAGCAACTTAAGATCTTTCTAATGCCAATCAAAATGTTAGCCTAAAGAGAGAGTATGGTTCTTTCGCAAGTAAAAAGTGTTTGGGCTCAGCCGGGAATCGAACCAGGAGCCTCTGGCACCCAAAGCGAGAATCATACCATTAGACCACTAAGCCACATCAACACAACTTTCTGGAAGCAACAAAATTTTCTTATAAGACTTTACTTACTAGAGCATTCTATAAACATGAACTACTTCTACTAACATAGCGTCAGCAAAAATTATTGATGGAACGAATCACGTCTTGCTAACAAGGTCGAACAAAATTGAGTCTGACATATTTAGTTACTTAAGATCATTCTAATGCCAATAAAAATTTTAGTCTAAAGAAAGAGTCTGGTTCTTTCTCAAGTAAAAAATGTGTGGGCTCAGCAGGGAATCGAACCCAGAGCCTCTCGCACCCAAAGCGAGAATCATACCATTAAACCACTAAGCAACATCAACACAACTTTCTCGAAGAAACAAAATTTTCTTAAAAGAATTAACTTGCGAGATCACCCTATAAACATGAACTACTTCTACTAACATAGCTGCAGCAAAAATTATTGATGGACCGAATCACGTTTTGACTTTCAAGGTCAAACAAAACTTGAAAATGACAAATTAAGCAACTTAAGATCGTTTTAATGCCAATCAAAATGTTATTCAGAAGAGAGAATGTCGTCTGTTTGCAAGCAAAAAGTGTCTGGGCTCAGCCGGGAATCGAACCCGGAGCCTCTCGCACCCAAAGCGAGAATCATACCATTAGACCACTAAGCCACATAAATACAAATTTCTGGAAGCTACAAAATTTTCTTACAAGTATTCTACTTAACAGATCATTCTTTGAACATGAACTACTTCTAGTAACAGATCTTCAGTCAAAATTATTGCTGCAACTAATCACATTATTTGGGCATGCAATTTCGAACAAAACTTTAGAATGACAAATTAAGCTACTTGAGATCGTTTTTTTGCCAAAGAAAATATTAGTCTAAAGAGAAACTATTGTCTGTTTTCAAGGAAAATGTGTTTGGGCTCGGCCGGGAAACGAACCCGGAGCCTCTCGCACCCAAAGCGAGAATCATACCATTAGACCACTAAGCAACATCAACACCACTCGCTGGAAGAAACAAAATTTTCTTACAATAATTAACTTGCAAGATCATCCTAAAAACATGAACTACTTCTACTAACATAACTTCAGCAAAAATTATTGATGGAACGAATCACGTTTTGGCTTTCAAGGTCGAACAAAACTTGAGAATGACAAATTAAACAACTTAAGATCTTTCTAATGCCAATCAAAATACTATTCTCAAGAGACAATGTCGTCTCTTTGCAAGCAAAAAGTGTTTGGGCTCAGACGGGAATCGAACCAGGAGCATCTCGCACCCAAAGCGAGAATCATACCATTAGACCACTAAGCCACATTAACACAACTTTCTGGAAGCGACAAAATTATCTTAGAAGATTTTACTTGACAGATCATTCTATAATTATGAACTACTTCTACTAACAGAGCTTCAGTCAAAATTTTTGATGGAACGAATCGCGATTTGACTTTCAATGCCGAACAAGCTTGAGAATAACATATTAAGCTACTTAAGATCGTTCTAATGCCGATCAAAATGTTATTCTAAAGAGAAAGTATCGTTCTTTTGCAAGTAAAGAGTGTTTGGGCTCAGCCGGGAATCGAACCCGGAGCCTCTCGCACCCAAAGCGAGAATCATACCATTAGACCACTAAGCCACATAAACACAACTTTCTGGAAGCGACAAAATTATCTTACAAGATTTTACTTGACAGATCATTCTATAAACATGAACTACTTCTACTAACAGAGCTTCAGTCAAAATTTTTGATGGAACGAATCACGTTTTGACTTTCAATGCCGAACAAGCTTGAGAATAACAAATTAAGCTACTTAAGATCTTTCTAATGCCAATTAAAATGTTAGTCTAAAGAGAGAATATCGTCTGTTTGCAAGTAAAAAGTGTTTGGGCTCAGCCAGGAATCGAACCCGGAGCCTCTCGCACCCAAAGCTAGAATCATACCATTAGACCACTAAGCCACATTAACACAACTTTCTGGTACAAACAAAATTTTCTTACAAGATTTAACTTAACAGATCATTTTTTGCACATGAACTATTTCTACCAACAACACTTCAGTCAAAATTATTGATGGAAGGAATCACCTTTGGGCATGCTATTTCCAGCAAAAGTTGAGAATGACAAATTAATCAACTTAAGATCGTTCTAATGCCAATCAAAATTTTATGCTAATGAGAGAGTGTGGTTCTTTTGCAAGTAAAAAGTGTTTGGGCTCAGCCGGGAATCGAACCCGGAGCCTCTGCACCCAAAGCGAGAATCATACCATTAGATCACTAAACTACATAAATACAACTTTCTGGAAGCAAAAAAATTTTCTTACAGGAATTAACTTGCGAGATCATCCTATAATCATGAACTACTTCTACTAACATAGCTTCAGCAAAAATTATTAATGGAACAAATCACGTTTTGACTTTCAAGGTCGAACAAACTTGAGAATGACAAATTAAGCTACTTAAGATCGCTCTAATACCGATCAAAATGTTATTCTAAAGAAAAAAGTATCGTTCTTTTGCAAGTAAAAGTGTTTGGGCTCAGCTGAATCGAACCCGGAGCCTCTCGCACCCAAAGCGAGAATCATACCATTAGACCACTAAGCCACATCAACACAACTTTTTGGAAGAAACAAAATTTTCTTACAAGACTTTACTTACCACAACATTCTATAAACATGAAGTACTTCTACTAACATAGCTTCAGCAAAAACTATTGATGGAACGAAACACGTCTTGCTAAGAAGGTCGAGAAAAGTTGAGTCTGACATATTTAGTTACTTAAGATCATTCTAATGCCAATAAAAATTTTAGTCTAAAGAAAGAGTCTGGTTCTTTCTCAAGTAAAAAACGTTTGGGCTCAGCAGGGAATCGAACCCGGAGCCTCTCGCACCCAAAGCGAGAATCATACCATTAGACCACTAAGCAATATCAACACAACTTGCTGGAAGCAAGAGAATTTTCTTAAAATAATTAACTTGCGAGATCATCCTATAAACATAAACTACTTCTACTTACATAGCTTCAGCAAAAATTATTGATGGAACGAATCACGTTTTGGCTTTCAAGGTCAAACAAAACTTGAAAATGACAAATTAAGCAACTTAAGATAGTTTTAATGCCAATCAAAATTTTATTCAGAAGAGAGAATGTCGTCTGTTTGCAAGCAAAAAGTGTTTGGACTCAGCCGGGAATCGAACCCGGAGCCTCTCGCACCCAAAGCGAGAATCATACCATTAGACCACTAAGCCACATAAATACAACTTTCTGGAAGCTACAAAATTTTCTTACAAGTATTCTACTTAACAGATCATTCTTTGAACATGAACTACTTCTACAAACAGATCTTCAGTCAAAATTATTGCTGCAACTAATCACATTATTTGGGCATGCAATGTCGAACAAAACTTGAGAATGACAAATTAAGCTACTTGAGATCGTTTTTTTCCAATGAAAATATTAGTCTAAAGAGAGAATGTCGTCTCTTTGCAAGCAAAAAGTGTTTGGGCTCAGCCGGGAATCGAACCAGGAGCATCTTGAACCCAAAGCGAGAATCATACCATTAGACCACTAAGCAATATCAACACAACTTGCTGGAAGCAAGAGAATTTTCTTAAAATAATTAACTTGCGAGATCATCCTATAAACATAAACCACTTCTACTAACATAGCTTCAGCAAAAATTATTGATGGAACGAATCACGTTTTGGCTTTCAAGGTCAAACAAAACTTGAAAATGACAAATTAAGCAACTTAAGATAGTTTTAATGCCAATCAAAATGTTATTCAGAAGAGAGAATGCCGTCTGTTTGCAAGCAAAAAGTGTTTGGGCTCAGCCGGGAATCGAACCCGGAGCCTCTCGCACCCAAAGCGAGAATCATACCATTAGGCCACTAAGCCACATAAATACAACTTTCTGGAAGCTACAAAATTTTCTTACAAGTATTCTACTTAACAGATCATTCTTTGAACATGAACTACTTCTACTAACAGATCTTCAGTCAAAATTATTCCTGCAACTAATCACATTATTTGGGCATGCAATGTCGAACAAAACTTGAGAATGACAAATTAAGCTACTTGAGATCGTTTTTTTGCCAATGAAAACATTTGTCTAAAGAGAGACTATTGTCTGTTTGCAAAGAAAATGTGTTTGGGCTCAGCCGGGAAACGAACCCGGAGCCTCTCGCACCCAAAGCGAGAATCATACCATTAGACCACTAAGCCACATAAACACAACTTTCTGGAAGCGACAAAATTATCTTACAAGATTTTACTTGACAGATCATTCTATAAACATGAACTACTTCTACTAACAGAGCTTCAGTCAAAATTTTTGATGGAACGAATCACGTTTTGACTTTCAATGCCGAACAAGCTTGAGAATAACAAATTAAGCTACTTAAGATCTTTCTAATGCCAATTAAAATGTTAGTCTAAAGAGAGAATATCGTCTGTTTGCAAGTAAAAAGTGTTTGGGCTCAGCCAGGAATCGAACCCGGAGCCTCTCGCACCCAAAGCTAGAATCATACCATTAGACCACTAAGCCACATTAACACAACTTTCTGGTACAAACAAAATTTTCTTACAAGATTTAACTTAACAGATCATTTTTTGCACATGAACTATTTCTACCAACAACACTTCAGTCAAAATTATTGATGGAAGGAATCACCTTTGGGCATGCTATTTCCAGCAAAAGTTGAGAATGACAAATTAACAACTTTAGATCGTTCTAATGCCAATCAAAATACTATTCTCAAGAGAGAATGTCGTCTCTTTGCAAGCAAAAAGTGTTTGGGCTCAGACGGGAATCGAACCAGGAGCATCTCGCACCCAAAGCGAGAATCATACCATTAGACCACTAAGTCACATCATCACAACTTTCTGGAAGCAATAAAATTTTCTCACAAGACTTTACTTACTAGAAAATTCTATAAACATGAACTACTTCTACTAACATAGCGTCAGCAAAAATTATTGATGGAACGAATCACGTCTTGCTAACAAGGTCGAACAAAATTGAGTCTGACATATTCAGTTACTTAAGATCGTTCTAATGCCAATAAAAATTTTAGTCTAAAGAAAGAGTCTGGTTCTTTCTCAAGTAAAAAATGTTTGGGCTCAGCAGGGAATCGAACCCGGAGCCTCTCGCTTCCAAAGCGAGAATCATACCATTAGACCA
The DNA here is from genome assembly GCA_014526335.1 of Chrysaora quinquecirrha. Classification (NCBI taxonomy): domain Eukaryota; kingdom Metazoa; phylum Cnidaria; class Scyphozoa; order Semaeostomeae; family Pelagiidae; genus Chrysaora; species Chrysaora quinquecirrha. The sequence continues at coordinate 322,066 of JACTAT010000004.1, forward strand.
CTAAGCCACATCAACACAACTTTCTGGAAGCAACAAAATTTTCTTACAAGACTTTACTTACTAGAGCATTCTATAAACATGAACTACTTCTACTAACATAGCGTCAGCAAAAATTATTGATGGAACGAATCACGTCTTGCTAACAAGGTCGAACAAAATTGAGTCTGACATATTTAGTTACTTAAGATCATTCTAATGCCAATAAAAATTTTAGTCTAAAGAAAGAGTCTGGTTCTTTCTCAAGTAAAAAATGTTTGGGCTCAGCAGGGAATCGAACCCGGAGCCTCTTGCACCCAAAGCGAGAATCATACCATTAGACCACTAAGCCACATAAATACAACTTTCTGGAAGCTACGAAATTTTCTTACAAGTATTCTACTTAACAGATCATTCTTTGAACATGAATTACTTCTAGTAACAGATCTTCAGTCAAAATTATTGCTGTAACTAATCACATTATTTGGGCATGCAATGTCGAACAAAACTTGAGAGTGACAAATTAAGCTACTTGAGATCTTTTTTTTGCCAATGAAAATATTAGTCTAAAGAGAGACTATTGTTTGTTTGCAAGGAAAATGTGTTTGGGCTCAACCGGGAAACGAACCCGGAGCCTCTCGCACCCAAAGCGAGAATCATACCATTAGACCACTAGGCCACATAAATACAACTTTCTCGAAGCTACAAAATTTTCTTACAAGTATTCTACTTAACAGATCATTCTTTGAACATGAACTACTTCTAGTAACAGATCTTCAGTCAAAATTATTGCTGCAGCTAATCACATTATTTCGGCATGCAATGTCGAACAAAACTTGAGAATGACAAATTAAGCTACTTGAGATCGTTTTTTCCAATGAAAATATTAGTCTTAAGAGAGAATGTCGTCTCTTTGCAAGCAAAATGTGTTTGGGCTCAGCCGGGAATCGAACCAGGAGCATCTTGAACTCAAAGCGAGAATCATACCATTAGACCACTAAGCAATATCAACACAACTTGCTGGAAGCAAGAGAATTTTCTTAAAATAATTAACTTGCGAGATCATCCTATAAACATAAACTACTTCTACTAACATAGCTTCAGCAAAAATTATTGATGGAACGAATCACGTTTAGGCTTTCAAGGTCAAACAAAACTTGAAAATGACAAATTAAGCAACTTAAGATAGTTTTAATGCCAATCAAAATGTTATTCAGAAGAGAGAATGCCGTCTGTTTGCAAGCAAAAAGTGTTTGGGCTCCGCCGGGAATCGAACCAGGAGCATCTTGAACCCAAAGCGAGAATCATACCATTAGACCACTAAGCAATATCAACACAACTTGCTGGAAGCAAGAGAATTTTCTTAAAATAATTAACTTGCGAGATCATCCTATAAACATAAACTACTTCTACTAACATAGCTTCAGCAAAAATTATTGATGGAACGAATCACGTTTAGGCTTTCAAGGTCAAACAAAACTTGAAAATGACAAATTAAGCAACTTAAGATAGTTTTGATGCCAATCAAAATGTTATTCAGAAGAGAGAATGTCGTCTGTTTGCAAGCAAAAAGTGTTTGGGCTCAGCTGGGAATCGAACCCGGAGCCTCTCGCACCCAAAGCGAGAATCATACCATTAGACCACTAAGCCACATAAATACAACTTTCTGGAAGCTACAAAATTTTCTTACAAGTATTCTACTTAACAGATCATTCTTTGAACATGAACTACTTCTACTAACAGATCTTCAGTCAAAATTATTGCTGCAACTAATCACATTATTTGGGCATGCAATGTCGAACAAAACTTGAGAATGACAAATTAAGCTACTTGAGATCGTTTTTTTCCAATGAAAATATTAGTCTAAAGAGAGAATGTCGTCTCTTTGCAAGCAAAAAGTGTTTGGGCTCCGCCGAGAATCGAACCAGGAGCATCTTGAACCCAAAGCGAGAATCATACCATTAGACCACTAAGCAATATCAATACAACTTGCTGGAAGCAAGAGAATTTTCTTAAAATAATTAACTTGCGAGATCATCCTATAAACATCAACTACTTCTACTAACATAGCTTCAGCAAAAATTATTGATGGAACGAATCACGTTTTGGCTTTCAAGGTCAAACAAAACTTGAAAATGACAAATTAAGCAACTTAAGATCTTTCTAATGCCAATCAAAATACTATTCTCAAGAGAGAATGTCGTCTCTTTGCAAGCAAAAAGTGTTTGGGCTCCGCCGGGAATCGAACCAGGAGCATCTTGAACCCAAAGCGAGAATCATACCATTAGACCACTAAGCAATATCAACACAACTTGCTGGAAGCAAGAGAATTTTCTTAAAATAATTAACTTGCGAGATCATCCTATAAACATAAACTACTTCTACTAACATAGCTTCAGCAAAAATTATTGATGGAACGAATCACGTTTAGGCTTTCAAGGTCAAACAAAACTTGAAAATGACAAATTAAGCAACTTAAGATAGTTTTAATGCCAATCAAAATGTTATTCAGAAGAGAGAATGTCGTCTGTTTGCAAGCAAAAAGTGTTTGGGCTCAGCCGGGAATCGAACCCGGAGCCTCTCGCACCCAAAGCGAGAATCATACCATTAGACCACTAAGCCACATAAATACAACTTTCTGGAAGCTACGAAATTTTCTTACAAGTATTCTACTTAACAGATCATTCTTTGAACATGAATTACTTCTAGTAACAAATCTTCAGTCAAAATTATTGCTGTAACTAATCACATTATTTGGGCATGCAATGTCGAACAAAACTTGAGAGTGACAAATTAAGCTACTTGAGATCTTTTTTTTGCCAATGAAAATATTAGTCTTAAGAGAGAATGTCGTCTCTTTGCAAGCAAAAAGTGTTTGGGCTCCGCCGGGAATCGAACCAGGAGCATCTTGAACCCAAAGCGAGAATCATACCATTAGACCACTAAGCAATATCAACACAACTTGCTGGAAGCAAGAGAATTTTCTTAAAATAATTAACTTGCGAGATCATCCTATAAACATAAACTACTTCTACTAACATAGCTTCAGCAAAAATTATTGATGGAACGAATCACGTTTAGGCTTTCAAGGTCAAACAAAACTTGAAAATGACAAATTAAGCAACTTAAGATAGTTTTAATGCCAATCAAAATGTTATTCAGAAGAGAAAATGTCGTCTGTTTGCAAGCAAAAAGTTTTTGGGCTCAGCCGGGAATCGAACCCGGAGCCTCTCGCACCCAAAGCGAGAATCATACCATTAGACCACTAAGCCACATAAATACAACTTTCTGGAAGCTACAAAATTTTCTTACAAGTATTCTACTTAACAGATCATTCTTTGAGCATGAACTACTTCTACTAACAGATCTTCAGTCAAAATTATTGCTGCAACTAATCACATTATTTGGGCATGCAATGTCGAACAAAACTTGAGAATGACAAATTAAGCTACTTGAGATCGTTTTTTTGCCAATGAAAACATTAGTCTAAAGAGAGACTATTGTCTGTTTGCAAGGAAAATGTGTTTGGGCTCAGCCGGGAAACGAACCCGGAGCCTCTCGCACCCAAAGCAAGAATCATACCATTAGACCACTAAGCAACATCAACACAACTTGCTGGAAGAATCAAAATTTTCTTACAATAATTAACTTGCGAGATCATCCCTAAAAACATGAACTACTTCTACTAACATAGCTTCAGCAAAAATTATTGATGGAACAAATCACTTTTTGGCTTTCAAGGTCGAACAAAACTTGAGAATGACAAATTAAGCAACTTAAGATCTTTCTAATGCCAATCAAAATACTATTCTCAAGAGAGAATGTCGTCTCTTTGCAAGCAAAACGTGTGTGGGCTCAGACTGGAATCGAACCAGGAGCATCTCGCACCCAAAGCGAGAATCATACCATAAGGCCACTAAGCCACATCAACACAACTTTCTGGAAGCAACAAAATTTTCTTACAAGATTTTACTTGACAGATCATTCTATAATTATGAACTACTTCTACTAACAGAGCTTCAGTCAAAATTTTTGATGGAACGAATCGCGTTTTGACTTTCAATGCCGAACAAGCTTGAGAATAACATATTAAGCTACTTAAGATCGTTCTAATGCCGATCAAAATGTTATTCTAAAGAGAAAGTATCGTTCTTTTGCAAGTAAAGAGTGTTTGGGCTCAGCCGGAATCGAACCCGGAGCCTCTCGCACCCAAAGCGAGAATCATACCATTAGACCACTAAGCCACATAAACACAACTTTCTGGAAGCGACAAAATTATCTTACAAGATTTTACTTGACAGATCATTCTATAAACATGAACTACTTCTACTAACAGAGCTTCAGTCAAAATTTTTGATGGAACGAATCACGTTTTGACTTTCAATGCCGAACAAGCTTGAGAATAACAAATTAAGCTACTTAAGATCTTTCTAATGCCAATTAAAATGTTAGTCTAAAGAGAGAATATCGTCTGTTTGCAAGTAAAAGTGTTTGGGCTCAGCCAGGAATCGAACCCGGAGCCTCTCGCACCCAAAGCTAGAATCATACCATTAGACCACTAAGCCACATTAACACAACTTTCTGGTACAAACAAAATTTTCTTACAAGATTTAACTTAACAGATCATTTTTTGCACATGAACTATTTCTACCAACAACACTTCAGTCAAAATTATTGATGGAAGGAATCACCTTTGGGCATGCTATTTCCAGCAAAAGTTGAGAATGACAAATTAATCAACTTAAGATCGTTCTAATGCCAATCAAAATTTTATGCTAATGAGAGAGTGTGGTTCTTTTGCAAGTAAAAAGTGTTTGGGCTCAGCCGGGAATCGAACCCGGAGCCTCTGCACCCAAAGCGAGAATCATACCATTAGATCACTAAACTACATAAATACAACTTTCTGGAAGCAAAAAAATTTTCTTACAGGAATTAACTTGCGAGATCATCCTATAATCATGAACTACTTCTACTAACATAGCTTCAGCAAAAATTATTAATGGAACAAATCACGTTTTGACTTTCAAGGTCGAACAAACTTGAGAATGACAAATTAAGCTACTTAAGATCGCTCTAATGCCGATCAAAATGTTATTCTAAAGAAAAAAGTATCGTTCTTTTGCAAGTAAAAAGTGTTTGGGCTCAGCCGGGAATCGAACCCGGAGCCTCTCGCACCCAAAGCGAGAATCATACCATTAGACCACTAAGCCACATCAACACAACTTTTTGGAAGAAACAAAATTTTCTTACAAGACTTTACTTACCATAACATTCTATAAACATGAAGTACTTCTACTAACATAGCTTCAGCAAAAGCTATTGATGGAACGAAACACGTCCTGCTAAGAAAGTCGAGAAAAGTTGAGTCTGACATATTTAGTTACTTAAGATCATTCTAATGCCAATAAAAATTTTAGTCTAAATGTAGTATTGTAGTATTTACATTATGTAATCATTAGAGCCCAGGACTCTGGCTATGCGAAGAGCATGTGCTTCGATTGTCGATTTAGTTAGTTATGTTATGTTGACTTACAAAATGGCCTACTCTCTTGCGTTCATCGTATTATAACAATATTATATTGGCGACGAGAATAAAACAAAAATAAATAAAATGGCGCAAGCTATTTCTTTGAAACCTATGCAGGAATTTGATCCTGATGCTGAAATAGGTGCAAGCTTGGCTACACGTTGGAATACGTGGGTAGAAGATTTTGAAATGTTTATCACAGCCAGTGGAATCACAAGCAATGCTCGAAAACGTGCTATGCTACTGTATCAAGCAGGCCAACGCGTCCGAGAGATTTTAAACAGTTATCAGACACCGGAGAATCTGATGATTTCGACACAGCCAAGGAAAAACTAAAAGCATACTTCGAACCACAAAAAAATCGGAGATATGAGGTATATCGATTCCGTCAAGCAATTCAAGAGCCAACAGAAACACTCGATCAATTCCACACAAGACTTCGAACGCTCGCAGAGACTTGTGAATATCAAGACATTGAATTTGAAATAGAGGAACAAATCATTATTGGAGGTTCATCGTCAAAACTGCGTAAACGAGCTTTGAGAGACCCAGAGTTCAAATTGAAAGACATGCTGATTGAAGGCCGAAGAGATGAACAGAGTAAATTCCAAGCAAGAGATATAGAGTCAAAAGATGCTCATCCAACGACAGCAACGATGAATAAGATATCAAACAGAAATAATCGTACTTGCAAAGCATGTGGTGGTGACTTTCCACATAAAGGAGACTGTTACGCAAAAGGTAAAACATGCCGATCCTGTGGTAAGCAAAATCACTTTGCAAAATTTTGTTTTGATGCACAAAAATCTAAGGCTAATAGAAATAGAAATGCTAATCAACAAAGGCCAAATAGATCAAATTATCATCAAAAAAAGAAAGCCATTCAACCAGTAAAAGTTGATAACATTACTTCAGACTCTGAATCTGAAGAAGAATATCTGTATTCAGTAAAAAATCATACAGCTAAAATTAACCGTGTCTCAAGTCCGACAGTAAACATAACCGTTCACGGAAAACAGTTACAGTTCACAATAGACACTGGAGCTAGCATAAACGTGATTGATCAGGACACTTTTCAGATCTTAAAGGTATTAAGCTAAACACAACAAATGTAAAAGCTTATCCTTATGACTCAGACAAGCCTATGAAATTTGTTGGGAAATTTGTGTCCGAGGCAGAGTCAAAGCGCAGAATTTCTGTTGCAACTTTTTACGTGACAAAATCAGCCGGAAGTGGTAATCTCTTGTCATACCAGACAGCCAAAGATCTTGATCTTATCAAATTGCAACTTAACACTGTCACTCGCAACAATTCTGTCTCAGATCCAAAGCTTCAAGAAATTCTTGATAAAAATGCTATCGTGTTTCAAGGACTCGGTAAACTGAAAGGTCACAAGGTTAAATTAAATATCAACAAAGAGGTAACCCCAAAAGCCCAGCCACCAAGGCGTATACCTTATCACATAAGAGAAAAAGTGAAAGATGCTCTGTTAGAATTAGAAAAAGATGACGTCATAGAGCGAGTTCCAGAGAGCGAAGGAACGCCATGGGTTTCACCCTTAATTGCAGTACCTAAGAAAGATGGAGGCGTGAGGATTTGCGTTGATATGAGGCAAGCAAATGAGGCCATCACAAGAATTCGACACCCAATCCCCACAGTGGATGATATCAGTTTTAAACTGAATGGAGCTACGCATTTCTCAAAATTAGACCTATCGCAAGCTTATCATCAGCTTGAGCTAGAGCAGGAAAGTAGACACATAACAACATTTTCCTCGCACATCGGACTATTTCGTTATAAACGCCTTAATTATGGTACAAACGCAAGCGCTGAAATATTTCAGTATACATTAGCAACACAACTACAAGGTCTCAATGGAGTAGAAAACATAGCAGACGATATTGTCGTGTTTGGTAAATCACGTGAGGATCATGACAAAAATCTAGAAAACTGTTTGAAAAGATTATCAGAACGAGGACTGAAACTGAATCGCAAGAAATGCAAATTCTTGGAAGAAAAATTACATTTTTTCGGACAAGTTTTCTCTAAAGAAGGGACACGCCCTGACCCCCAAAGAATTGAAGATTTGCTTCATGCTTCAAAACCAGCGAATGTGCAAGAAGTCAGAAGTTTGCTTGGAATGGCAAACTATAGCTGCAAATATATTGAAAATTTCGCAACAATAACGGCTCCACTACGAGAACTGACAAAGAAAGATGTGAAATTTGTATGGAATAATGAACAGGAAGAAGCATTTCAGAAGATAAAGAATGCATTGATATCTTCACCTTGTATGTCATATTTTGATAAAACTAAAGACACTTACGTAGTCGTCGATGCAAGTCCAGTTGGAATATCCGGAATATTATATCAGGCAATGGACCATACAAACGATGCTAGAAAAGTTATAGCATATGCAAGCCGTGCGCTTACAGAAGTCGAACAACGGTATTCACAAACAGAGAAAGAAGCCCTTGCCATCGTATATGCAGTTGAACACTTTCACTTGTTCTTATACGGAAAATCATTCACTCTGGTAACCGACCATAAGCCATTGGAAATCATATATGGCAAAAGAAATTCAAAAACATCTGCAAGAATAGAACGTTGGGTGCTAAGATTGCAACCGTACGCTTTCAACGTTATCTACAAATCCGGAGCAGAAAATCCTGCGGATTACTTATCCAGACACCCGTCAACAAAAGAGATGCCGATGCATGAACACATTGCAGAACAGTATATTAACTTCTTAGCGTATCACAGTGTTCCAAAAGCACTCACAGTAGAAGAAATCGAAAAATCTACAAATGAAGATAGAGTTTTAAAATGTTTACGTGCATCAATTAAGTTGAATAAATGGGACAATGAAACTGTAAAACCATTTAAAACCATCAAAGATGAACTTGCAGTAACTTCAAAAGGAATTATTCTTCGAGGATCTAGAATAGTAATACCAGAAACACTGCAACAAAGAGCTATTGACTTAGCACACGAATCACATCAAGGCTTGACAAAGACCAAATCATTGATTCGAGAAAAAATCTGGTTCCCAGATATTGATAAATTGGTAAAGACAACAATCGATCGTTGTATTCCATGTCAGGCAACTAGTAAACCAAACCCACCAGAACCACTTTCGATGACAGAAATGCCAAATGGTCCATGGGAATTGCTACATGTTGATTTTAAAGGACCTTTGCCTTCTGGTGAGTACCTTTTAGTCGTCACAGATAGATATTCGAGATTTCCAGAAGTGGAAATTGTCAATTCTACAAGAGCTTCGACCGTCATTCCGAAGTTAGATAAAATATTTGCTGTTCATGGCATACCATTACAAGTCAAATCGGACAATGGTCCACCGTTTAATAGTGAAGAATATGATCGCTATTTCAAGATACTTGGCATAAAGAAAGTTCTATCAACACCAGTCTGGCCCCAGGCCAATGCTGAAGTAGAACGATTTATGCAACCTTTAACAAAATCGCTGCAAACAGCGCGCATTGAAAATCGACCTTGGAAACAAGAGTTACAAAGATTTCTACTTCAATATCGCACAACACCTCACTGTTCCACAGGTGTACCACCAGTTGAACTTCTATACAATCGATCAGTGAGAGGAAAGCTACCCTTACTTGACAAGAAGAAGATATTAAATCGTCATGCCGAAGCTAAGCATAACGAAATTGCTAAGCAAACCTACAACAAGAACTATGCTGACAAAAGGAGGAATACAAAAGAGAGTAATATTGCTGTTGGTGATTGCGTATTGGTTCGTCAACCAGGTACGAACAAATTAACACCAAACTTTTGTGAAACACCTTACACCGTAATCAAGAGAGAAAGATCAAGAATCACTGCAGAGAATAAAGAAGGTCATCGTATAACACGCAATATATCTCACTTTAAAAAGTTACCGAAAGAACATTGTCAGTTGAATAATGATGATGATGATGATGATTATAATGATCGCAATGAAATAATTGTAGCTGAAAGAGACCAAGAACAGTCAGTGAGAAGATCAACTAGAGAATCTAAACAACCTGAGCGATATGGACAACCAATTCCATTTTAACAATTATGTAGCTACTCAATGTTTTGTTTTGTTTTAAAAAAAAAAGGAAGTGATGTAGTATTGTAGTATTTACATTATGTAATCATTAGAGCCCAGGACTCTGGCTATGCGAAGAGCATGTGCTTGGATTGTCGATTGGTTATGTTATGTTATGTTGACTTACAAAATGGCCTACTCTCTTGCGTTCATCGTATTATAACAATATTATATACTTAAGATCGCTCTAATGCCAATTAAAATGTTAGTCTAAAGAGAGAGTATGGTTCCTCGTAAGTAAAAAGTGTTTGGGCTCAGCCGGGAATCGAACCCGGAGCCTCTCGCACCCAAAGCGAGAATCATACCATTAGACCACTAAGCCACATCAACACAACTTTCTGGATGCCACAAAAATTATTGATGGAACGAATCACGTTTTAGCTTTCAAGGTCGAACAAAACTTGAGAATGACAAATTAACAACTTTAGATCGTTCTAATGCCAATCAAAATACTATTCTCAAGAGAGAATGTCGTCTCTTTGCAAGCAAAAAGTGTTTGGGCTCAGCCGGGAATCGAACCCGGAGCCTCTCGCACCCAAAGCGAGAATCATACCATTAGACCACTAAGCCACATCAACACAACTTTCTGGAAGCAATAAAATTTTCTCACAAGACTTTACTTACTAGAACATTCTATAAACATGAACTACTTCTACTAACATAGCGTCAGCAAAAATTATTGATGGAACGAATCACGTCTTGCAAACAAGGTCGAACAAAATTGAGTCTGACATATTCAGTTACTTAAGATCGTTCTAATGCCAATAAAAATTTTAGTCTAAAGAAAGAGTCTGGTTCTTTCTCAAGTAAAAAATGTTTGGGCTCAGCCGGGAATCGAACCCGGAGCCTCTCGCACCCAAAGCGAGAATCATACCATTAGACCACTAAGCCACATCAACACAACTTTCTGGATGCCACAAAAATTATTGATGGAACGAATCACGTTTTAGCTTTCAAGGTCGAACAAAACTTGAGAATGACAAATTAACAACTTTAGATCGTTCTAATGCCAATCAAAATACTATTCTCAAGAGAGAATGTCGTCTCTTTGCAAGCAAAAAGTGTTTGGGCTCAGCCGGGAATCGAACCCGGAGCCTCTCGCACCCAAAGCGAGAATCATACCATTAGACCACTAAGCCACATCAACACAACTTTCTGGAAGCAATAAAATTTTCTCACAAGACTTTACTTACTAGATCATTCTATAAACATGAACTACTTCTACTAACATAGCGTCAGCAAAAATTATTGATGGAACGAATCACGTCTTGCAAACAAGGTCGAACAAAATTGAGTCTGACATATTCAGTTACTTAAGATCGTTCTAATGCCAATAAAAATTTTAGTCTAAAGAAAGAGTCTGGTTCTTTCTCAAGTAAAAAATGTTTGGGCTCAGCCGGGAATCGAACCCGGAGCCTCTCGCACCCAAAGCGAGAATCATACCATTAGACCACTAAGCCACATCAACACAACTTTCTGGATGCCACAAAAATTATTGATGGAACGAATCACGTTTTAGCTTTCAAGGTCGAACAAAACTTGAGAATGACAAATTAACAACTTTAGATCGTTCTAATGCCAATCAAAATACTATTCTCAAGAGAGAATGTCGTCTCTTTGCAAGCAAAAAGTGTTTGGGCTCAGCTGAATCGAACCCGGAGCCTCTCGCACCCAAAGCGAGAATCATACCATTAGACCACTAAGCCACATCAACACAACTTTCTGGAAGCAATAAAATTTTCTCACAAGACTTTACTTACTAGAACATTCTATAAACATGAACTACTTCTACTAACATAGCGTCAGCAAAAATTATTGATGGAACGAATCACGTCTTGCAAACAAGGTCGAACAAAATTGAGTCTGACATATTCAGTTACTTAAGATCGTTCTAATGCCAATAAAAATTTTAGTCTAAAGAAAGAGTCTGGTTCTTTCTCAAGTAAAAAATGTTTGGGCTCAGCAGGGAATCGAACCCGGAGCCTCTCGCTTCCAAAGCGAGAATCATACCATTAGACCACTAAGCCACATCAACACAACTTTCTGGAAGCAACAAAATTTTCTTACAAGACTTTACTTACTAGAGCATTCTATAAACATGAACTACTTCTACTAACATAGCGTCAGCAAAAATTATTGATGGAACGAATCACGTCTTGCTAACAAGGTCGAACAAAATTGAGTCTGACATATTTAGTTACTTAAGATCATTCTAATGCCAATAAAAATTTTAGTCTAAAGAAAGAGTCTGGTTCTTTCTCAAGTAAAAAATGTTTGGGCTCAGCAGGGAATCGAACCAGGAGCATCTTGAACCCAAAGCGAGAATCATACCATTAGACCACTAAGCAATATCAACACAACTTGCTGGAAGCAAGAGAATTTTCTTAAAATAATTAACTTGCGAGATCATCCTATAAACATAAAATACTTCTACTTACATAGCTTCAGCAAAAATTATTGATGGAACGAATCACGTTTTGGCTTTCAAGGTCAAACAAAACTTGAAAATGACAAATTAAGCAACTTAAGATAGTTTTAATGCCAATCAAAATGTTATTCAGAAGAGAGAATGTCGTCTGTTTGCAAGCAAAAGTTTTTGGGCTCAGCTGAATCGAACCCGGAGCCTCTCGCACCCAAAGCGAGAATCATACCATTAGACCACTAAGCCACATAAATACAACTTTCTGGAAGCTACGAAATTTTCTTACAAGTATTTGTAATGTTGTGAGTAAGAACTCTGGACTCCTGTAATGTAATTATGTAAATAGTTTATTGTGTTACACTGTCACGTGTGTAGTAGGAGATTCGTTATGTTATGTTGTGAACACGCGGTGTCTTCTTGTTGCTCCTCTATCTCTCAAAATATTATATTGGCGACGAGTTTAAGTTATGAATTTCTAGATGGAAGAAACTGAACCTGCACAGCCTGTTCAAATCATGGCTCAGTCTGTTTCAATCAGGCCGGTTGCTGAATTTAATCCAGACATTGAGCTTGGAGCAAGCCTAGGCCTAAAATGGCGGGATTGGCTGGCTGACTTCGATATGTTTATCACTGCTAGTGGGATCACAGATAACACACGTAAGCGTGCATTGTTGTTATATCAAGCTGGTCCAAGAGTAAGGGAAATTTTAATCAGTTATCTGATACGGGCACTGCTGCAGATTACGATGTGGCTAAACAGAAACTGTCAGAATATTTCGAGCCACAAAAGAATAGACGATATGAAGTCTATCGTTTTCGTCAGGCTAGACAAGAAGCCAACGAGTCATTGGATCAATTTCATACAAGACTGAGAACTTTAGCACAGAATTGTGAGTTCCAGGATACTAATTTTGAACTTGAGGAGCAAATTATTATCGGGGGGAGCGTCCTCGAAAATTCGCCGAAGAGCTTTACGAGATCCAACTTTTGACCTAAAAGCAATGTTGCTTGAAGGGCGAAGGGACGAGCAAAGTGCTTTCCAGGCCAAAGTTATTGAATCGAAAGAACCTGTCACTGAACAAACTAACAGAGTGGACACTAAGAAACGCAAATGTTTTTTTTTGTGGTCGAAATTATCCTCATCAAGGAACATGCCCAGCCAAAGGAAAAGAATGTCGTGTCTGTGGACAGAAAAACCACTTTGCAAATGTTTGTAAAAATAAAACAGGTTCAAATGTCAATCACAAGCAGCAATCAAGTAGACGTCGTAATGGCCGGAAGAAAGCCCTCAACTGCATTGAAGACAGCTCTGACAATGACCTTTCATCTGATGATGGATATTTGTATGCTATGAGTCACAATAAGAGATCTAATAGTCCTACTGTTAATGTCACGGTATGTGGACATAATTTCAAAATAACTGTGGACACTGGAGCCACAATAAATGTCATTGATCAAAACACATTTGCAGAAATGAAAGATGTTGAATTGAAGAAAACAAAACTAGAGCTTTTGCTTATAATAATAACACTCCAGTTGACTTTCTTGGACAATTTCATGCCGTAATTGAAACCAAGAAGCATATTGCTCAAGCAATATTTCATGTTGTCAAGGGCAACAACAGTGGAAATCTTTTGTCACTTTCCACAGCTCAAGATCTTCACCTTGTCAGTTTGCATCTAAACACTATATCCACTGAAGATTCAGCATTGTCTGCTATTGTGAATAAACATGCAAAGGTCTTTAAAGGACTTGGAAAATTAAAGGGTGACAAGGCAACCCTGAGCATTGATGAAAGCAAGCCCCCTAGAGTACAACCTCAGCGTCGGATTCCATACCATGTCAGACAAAAGGTCAAAGATGCCTTAAAGAAGCTTGAAGAGGAAGATATTATTGAAAAAGTACCCGAAAGTGAAGGGACACCTTGGGTATCTCCAATCGTCGTAGTTCCTAAGAAGGATGGAGCTGTTCGCATATGTGTAGATATGAGAGTCGCAAATGAAGCCATTCAGCGTGTGCGACACCCAATTCCTACTGTTGACGATGTTAGTTTTGCATTAAATGGAGCAAAATTTTTTACTAAGCTTGATCTTTCGCAAGCATATCATCAAATTGAATTGGATGAAAAGTCTCGTCATATCACCACTTTTTCTACGCATATTGGCTTGTATAGATATAAAAGATTGAACTATGGAACAAATGCATCAGCAGAAATATTTCAGTACATGTTGCAGACACAGTTGCAAGGACTAAAAGGCGTAAAGAACATTGCAGATGACATAATTGTTTATGGTGCATCTAGAAAAGAGCATGATGATAATTTGGATAATTGTTTATCTCGTTTACACAATAGAGGTCTTACCTTGAACAAAAAAAAATGTCAGTTCTTACAGAACACACTTGAATTCTTTGGTCAAATATTTTCTGCAGATGGAACTAGACCTGATCCAAAACGTGTCAACGACTTGCTGAATGCACCACTTCCAAAGAATGTACATGATGTACGAAGTCTTTTGGGAATGGCTAACTACAGCAGCAAGTATATAGCAAATTATGCGACAATCACAGAGCCACTACGAGCCTTGACGAAAAGAATTCTCATTTTGAGTGGACTGAAACACACCAAGAAGCCTTCAATAAATTGACACAGGCTTTATCATCTGCACCCTGCATGTCATACTTCGATATTCGTAAAGAAACTTATGTTCTAGTTGATGCTAGTCCAGTTGGTCTGTGTGCCATTTTATCGCAAAAATCACCTGATTCTGATGACGAGCAGGTTGTAGCTTATGCAAGTAGAGCATTAACAGAGGTTGAGAAACGCTATTCACAAACGGAGAAAGAGGCATTAGCCATAGTGTGGGCAGTTGAACATTTTCATTTGTATTTGTATGGTAATAAATTTACACTGATCACTGACCACAAACCTCTGGAAGTAATATATGGCAGCCACAATTCAAAGCCTTCAGCTAGGATTGAACGTTGGGTCTTGCGTCTCCAACCATACAGTTTTCAGGTTATGTACAGGCCAGGAGTGGACAACCCAGCTGATTATCTTTCCAGGCACCCTGTTTCTTGCTGTACAAAAACTCAGGAAGATTTAACTGAGCAGTATATCAATTTTGTTGTTCAACACAGTGTACCTAGAGCTATGAGCTTACAAGAGATTGCTGACGCAACTAATATCGATCGTGAACTACAGGCTTTACGTGCTGCTATAAGATTAAACAAATGGGACACCGACACGGTAAAACCTTATCGTTTATTCAAAGATGAACTTACCGTTGGACTCCAGAATGTTATTCTGAGAGGCTCCAGACTTGTGATTCCAAAGTCACTACAGAAGAGAGCTATCGATATTGCTCATGAGAGTCATCAGGGTTTGGCTAAGACTAAAGCCTTACTCCGTGAAAAGATTTGGTTCATTGGAATCGATGAATTGGTGAAGCAAACCATTGATGCATGCTTAGCATGTCAGGCTGTTGGAAGACCAAATCCTCCAGCACCCCTCAAACCATCTGCGATGCCAAGTGCACCATGGGACACTTTGCATATCGACTTTGTGGACCTTTACCGTCCGGCGAGTATTTGCTAGTCGTCATCGATCGTTATTCGCGTTTCCCAGAGGTGGAGATTGTACACTCTACCAAAGCCAGCTGTGTTATACCAAAATTGGATAAGATGTTTGCAGTTCATGGCATTCCTGACAAAATTGTTTCAGACAATGGACCACCTTTCAATGGTGAAGATTTTCGCAAATACTTGAAAATTCTCGGTATTGAACACAAGTCAGTAACACCTTATTGGCCGCAAGCCAATGGAGAAGTTGAACGGTTTAATCAACCCTTGAAGAAAGCAATCCAGACCGCTGTTGTCGAAGGGAAGAAATGGAGACAAGAATTAAATCGGTTCTTGCTTCAATATCGTTCAACCCCGCATTGTACGACAAAAGTCGCTCCTAGCGAACTTTTATTTAATCGAAAAGTTAAGGGTAAACTACCAACCATCGAGAGAAAAACTGTTGTAAATAGACATAGAGAAGCACGTCAAAATGAACAAAAGAGTCAACTGTATAATAAGTCTTATGCTGATAAACGCCGTCATGCGAAAGAGATTCAAATCAAAGTTGGAGATTCTGTATTAGTCAAACAACAACAACGCAATAAGATCATGTCTCGCTTCAACAAAACGCCGTACACTGTAATAGAAGTAAGAGGAACGCAAATAACGGCTGAGAATCAGGAAAAACACAAAATAACAAGAAATGTGTCACATTTCAAGAAGTATAACTCGAATGTCGATACCTCAGACGATATTGATAGTGAGTATGAAGATACAGTCGTGAGAAATGGTACTGAGGTTCAGAATGAACAAGAACCGCAGTCAACTAGTGGTAGTAGTCGTCCATCGAGATCCAGAAGACCACCTGAACGTTATGGAAATTTTATTCCATCAAGTTTAATACCCTGAGAACGATTTCTGAAAAGGGGAGTGATGTAATGTTGTGAGTAAGAACTCTGGACTCCCTGTAATGTAATTATGTAAATAGTTTATTGTGTTACACTGTCACGTGTGGAGTAAGAGATTCGTTATGTTATGTTGTGAACACGCGGTGTCGTCTTGTTGCTCCTCTATCTCTCAAAATATTATAAATAATTAACTTGCGAGATCATCCTATAAACATAAACTACTTCTACTTACATAGCTTCAGCAAACATTATTGATGGAACGAATCACGTTTTGGCTTTCAAGGTCAAACAAAACTTGAAAATGACAAATTAAGCAACTTAAGATAGTTTTAATGCCAATCAAAATGTTATTCCGAAGAGAAAATGTCGTCTGTTTGCAAGCAAAAAGTTTTTGGGCTCAGCCGGGAATCGAACCCGGAGCCTCTCGCACCCAAAGCGAGAATCATACCATTAGACCACTAAGCCACATAAATACAACTTTCTGGAAGCTACAAAATTTTCTTACAAGTATTCTACTTAACAGATCATTCTTTGAGCATGAACTACTTCTACTAACAGATCTTCAGTCAAAATTATTGCTGCAACTAATCACATTATTTGGGCATGCAATGTCGAACAAAACTTGAGAATGACAAATTAAGCTACTTGAGATCGTTTTTTTTGCCAATGAAAACATTAGTCTAAAGAGAGACTATTGTCTGTTTGCAAGGAAAATGTGTTTGGGCTCAGCCGGGAAACGAACCCGGAGCCTCTCGCACCCAAAGCAAGAATCATACCATTAGACCACTAAGCAACATCAACACAACTTGCTGGAAGAATCAAAATTTTCTTACAATAATTAACTTGCGAGATCATCCCGAAAAACATGAACTACTTCTACTAACATAGCTTCAGCAAAAATTATTGATGGAACAAATCACTTTTTGGCTTTCAAGGTCGAACAAAACTTGAGAATGACAAATTAAGCAACTTAAGATCTTTCTAATGCCAATCAAAATACTATTCTCAAGAGAGAATGTCGTCTCTTTGCACGCAAAAAGTGTTTGGGCTCAGACTGGAATCGAACCAGGAGCATCTCGCACCCAAAGCGAGAATCATACCATAAGGCCACTAAGCCACATCAACACAACTTTCTGGAAGCAACAAAATTTTCTTACAAGATTTTACTTGACAGATCATTCTATAATTATGAACTACTTCTACTAACAGAGCTTCAGTCAAAATTTTTGATGGAACGAATCGCGTTTTGACTTTCAATGCCGAACAAGCTTGAGAATAACATATTAAGCTACTTAAGATCGTTCTAATGCCGATCAAAATGTTATTCTAAAGAGAAAGTATCGTTCTTTTGCAAGTAAAGAGTGTTTGGGCTCAGCCGGGAATCGAACCCGGAGCCTCTCGCACCCAAAGCGAGAATCATACCATTAGACCACTAAGCCACATAAACACAACTTTCTGGAAGCGACAAAATTATCTTACAAGATTTTACTTGACAGATCATTCTATAAACATGAACTACTTCTACTAACATAGCTTCAGCAAAAATTATTAATTGAACAAATCACGTTTTGACTTTCAAGGTCGAACAAACTTGAGAATGACAAATTAAGCTACTTAAGATCGCTCTAATGCCGATCAAAATGTTATTCTAAAGAAAAAAGTATCGTTCTTTTGCAAGTAAAAAGTGTTTGGGCTCAGCCGGGAATCGAACCCGGAGCCTCTCGCACCCAAAGCGAGAATCATACCATTAGACCACTAAGCCACATCAACACAACTTTTTGGAAGAAACAAAATTTTCTTACAAGACTCTACTTACCAGAACATTCTATAAACATGAACTACTTCTACTAACATAGCGTCAGCAAAAATTATTGATGGAACGAATCACGTCTTGCAAACAAGGTCGAACAAAATTGAGTCTGACATATTCAGTTACTTAAGATCGTTCTAATGCCAATAAAAATTTTAGTCTAAAGAAAGAGTCTGGTTCTTTCTCAAGTAAAAAATGTTTGGGCTCAGCAGGGAATCGAACCCGGAGCCTCTCGCTTCCAAAGCGAGAATCATACCATTAGACCACTAAGCCACATCAACACAACTTTCTGGAAGCAACAAAATTTTCTTACAAGACTTTACTTACTAGAGCATTCTATAAACATGAACTACTTCTACTAACATAGCGTCAGCAAAAATTATTGATGGAACGAATCACGTCTTGCTAACAAGGTCGAACAAAATTGAGTCTGACATATTTAGTTACTTAAGATCATTCTAATGCCAATAAAAATTTTAGTCTAAAGAAAGAGTCTGGTTCTTTCTCAAGTAAAAAATGTTTGGGCTCAGCAGGGAATCGAACCCGGAGCCTCTCGCACCCAAAGCGAGAATCATACCATTAGACCACTAAGCCACATAAATACAACTTTCTGGAAGCTACGAAATTTTCTTACAAGTATTCTACTTAACAGATCATTCTTTGAACATGAATTACTTCTAGTAACAGATCTTCAGTCAAAATTATTGCTGTAACTAATCACATTATTTGGGCATGCAATGTCGAACAAAACTTGAGAGTGACACATTAAGCTACTTGAGATCTTTTTTTTGCCAATGAAAATATTAGTCTAAAGAGAGACTATTGTTTGTTTGCAAGGAAAATGTGTTTGGGCTCAACCGGGAAACGAACCCGGAGCCTCTCGCACCCAAAGCGAGAATCATACCATTAGACCACTAGGCCACATAAATACAATTTTCTGGAAGCTACAAAATTTTCTTACAAGTATTCTACTTAACAGATCATTCTTTGAACATGAACTACTTCTAGTAACAGATCTTCAGTCAAAATTATTGCTGCAACTAATCACATTATTTCGGCATGCAATGTCGAACAAAACTTGAGAATGACAAATTAAGCTACTTGAGATCGTTTTTTTCCAATGAAAATATTAGTCTTAAGAGAGAATGTCGTCTCTTTGCAAGCAAAAAGTGTTTGGGCTCAGCCGGGAGTCGAACCAGGAGCATCTTGAACCCAAAGCGAGAATCATACCATTAGACCACTAAGCAATATCAACACAACTTGCTGGAAGCAAGAGAATTTTCTTAAAATAATTAACTTGCGAGATCATCCTATAAGCATAAACTACTTCTACTAACATAGCTTCAGCAAAAATTATTGATGGAACGAATCACGTTTAGGCTTTCAAGGTCAAACAAAACTTGAAAATGACAAATTAAGCAACTTAAGATAGTTTTAATGCCAATCAAAATGTTATTCAGAAGAGAGAATGTCGTCTGTTTGCAAGCAAAAAGTGTTTGGGCTCAGCCGGGAATCGAACCCGGAGCCTCTCGCACCCAAAGCGAGAATCATACCATTAGACCACTAAGCCACATAAATACAACTTTCTGGAAGCTACAAAATTTTCTTACAAGTATTCTACTTAACAGATCATTCTTTGAACATGAACTACTTCTACTAACAGATCTTCAGTCAAAATTATTGCTGCAACTAATCACATTATGTCGAACAAAACTTGAGAATGACAAATTAAGCTACTTGAGATCGTTTTTTTCCAATGAAAATATTAGTCTAAAGAGAGAATGTCGTCTCTTTGCAAGCAAAAGTGTTTGGGCTCCGCCGAATCGAACCAGGAGCATCTTGAACCCAAAGCGAGAATCATACCATTAGACCACTAAGCAATATCAACACAACTTGCTGGAAGCAAGAGAATTTTCTTAAAATAATTAACTTGCGAGATCATCCTATAAACATAAACTACTTCTACTTACATAGCTTCAGCAAAAATTATTGATGGAACGAATCACGTTTAGGCTTTCAAGGTCAAACAAAACTTGAAAATGACAAATTAAGCAACTTAAGATAGTTTTAATGCCAATCAAAATGTTATTCAGAAGAGAGAATGTCGTCTGTTTGCAAGCAAAAAGTTTTTGGGCTCAGCCGGGAATCGAACCCGGAGCCTCTCGCACCCAAAGCGAGAATCATACCATAAGGCCACTAAGCCACATCAACACAACTTTCTGGAAGCAACAAAATTTTCTTACAAGATTTTACTTGACAGATCATTCTATAATTATGAACTACTTCTACTAACAGAGCTTCAGTCAAAATTTTTGATGGAACGAATCGCGTTTTGACTTTCAATGCCGAACAAGCTTGAGAATAACAAATTAAGCTACTTAAGATCTTTCTAATGCCAATTAAAATGTTAGTCTAAAGAGAGAATATCGTCTGTTTGCAAGTAAAAAGTGTTTGGGCTCAGCCAGGAATCGAACCCGGAGCCTCTCGCACCCAAAGCTAGAATCATACCATTAGACCACTAAGCCACATTAACACAACTTTCTGGTACAAACAAAATTTTCTTACCAGATTTAACTTAACAGATCATTTTTTGCACATGAACTATTTCTACCAACAACACTTCAGTCAAAATTATTGATGGAAGGAATCACCTTTGGGCATGCTATTTCCAGCAAAAGTTGAGAATGACAAATTAATCAACTTAAGATCGTTCTAATGCCAATCAAAATTTTATGCTAATGAGAGAGTGTGGTTCTTTTGCAAGTAAAAAGTGTTTGGGCTCAGCCGGGAATCGAACCCGGAGCCTCTGCACCCAAAGCGAGAATCATACCATTAGACCACTAAGCCACATAAATACAACTTTCTGGAAGCTACAAAATTTTCTTACAAGTATTCTACTTAACAGATCATTCTTTGAACATGAACTACTTCTACTAACAGATCTTCAGTCAAAATTATTGCTGCAACTAATCACATTATGTCGAACAAAACTTGAGAATGACAAATTAAGCTACTTGAGATCGTTTTTTTCCAATGAAAATATTAGTCTAAAGAGAGAATGTCGTCTCTTTGCAAGCAAAAAGTGTTTGGGCTCCGCCGGGAATCGAACCAGGAGCATCTTGAACCCAAAGCGAGAATCATACCATTAGACCACTAAGCAATATCAACACAACTTGCTGGAAGCAAGAGAATTTTCTTAAAATAATTAACTTGCGAGATCATCCTATAAACATAAACTACTTCTACTTACATAGCTTCAGCAAAAATTATTGATGGAACGAATCACGTTTAGGCTTTCAAGGTCAAACAAAACTTGAAAATGACAAATTAAGCAACTTAAGATAGTTTTAATGCCAATCAAAATGTTATTCAGAAGAGAGAATGTCGTCTGTTTGCAAGCAAAAAGATTTTGGGCTCAGCCGGGAATCGAACCCGGAGCCTCTCGCACCCAAAGCGAGAATCATACCATTAGACCACTAAGCCACATAAATACAACTTTCTGGAAGCTACAAAATTTTCTTACAAGTATTCTACTTAACAGATCATTCTTTGAGCATGAACTACTTCTACTAACAGATCTTCAGTCAAAATTATTGCTGCAACTAATCACATTATTTGGGCATGCAATGTCGAACAAAACTTGAGAATGACAAATTAAGCTACTTGAGATCGTTTTTTTGCCAATGAAAACATTAGTCTAAAGAGAGACTATTGTCTGTTTGCAAGGAAAATGTGTTTGGGCTCAGCCGGGAAACGAACCCGGAGCCTCTCGCACCCAAAGCAAGAATCATACCATTAGACCACTAAGCAACATCAACACAACTTGCTGGAAGAATCAAAATTTTCTTACAATAATTAACTTGCGAGATCATCCCGAAAAACATGAACTACTTCTACTAACATAGCTTCAGCAAAAATTATTGATGGAACAAATCACTTTTTGGCTTTCAAGGTCGAACAAAACTTGAGAATGACAAATTAAGCAACTTAAGATCTTTCTAATGCCAATCAAAATACTATTCTCAAGAGAGAATGTCGTCTCTTTGCAAGCAAAAAGTTTTTGGGCTCAGACTGGAATCGAACCAGGAGCATCTCGCACCCAAAGCGAGAATCATACCATAAGACCACTAAGCCACATCAACACAACTTTCTGGAAGCAACAAAATTTTCTTACAAGACATTACTTACTAGAGCATTCTATAAACATGAACTACTTCTACTAACATAGCGTCAGCAAAAATTAGTGATGGAACGAATCACGTCTTGCTAACAAGGTTGAACAAAGTTGAGTGTTGAGTCTAACATATCAAGAAACTTAAGATCGCTCTAATGCCAACAAAAATGTTAGTCTAAAGAGAGAGTATGGTTCTTTCGCAAGTAAAAAGTGTTTGGGCTCAGCAGGAAATCGAACCCGGAGCCTCTCGCACCCAAAGCGAGAATCATACCATTAGACCACTAAGTCACATCATCACAACTTTCTGGAAGCAATAAAATTTTCTCACAAGACTTTACTTACTAGAACATTCTATAAACATGAACTACTTCTACTAACATAGCTTCAGCAAAAATTATTGATGGAACAAATCACGTTTTGGCTTTCACGGTCGAAGAAAACTTGAGAATGACAAATTAAGCAACTTAAGATCGTTCTAATGCCAATAAAAATGTTAGTCTAAAGAAAGAGTCTGGTTCTTTCTCAAGTAAAAAGTGTTTGGGCTCAGCAGGGAATCGAACCCGGAGCCTCTCGCTTCCAAAGCGAGAATCATACCATTAGACCAGTAAGCCACATCAACGCAACTTGCTGGAAGCAACAAAATCTTCTTAAAAGAATTAACTTGCGAGATCACCCTATAAACATGAACTACTTCTACTAACATAGCTTCAGCAAAAAATATTGATGGACCGAATCACGTTTTGGCTTTCAAGGTCAAACAAAACTTGAAAATGACAAATTAAGCAACTTAAGGTCGTTTTAATGCCAATCAAAATGTTATTCAGAAGAGAGAATGTCGTCTGTTTGCAAGCAAAAAGTGTTTGGGCTCAGCCGGGAATCGAACCCGGAGCCTCTCGCACCCAAAGCGAGAATCATACCATTAGACCACTAAGCCACATAAATACAACTTTCTGGAAGCTACGAAATTTTCTTACAAGTATTCTACTTAACAGATCATTCTTTGAACATGAATTACTTCTAGTAACAGATCTTCAGTCAAAATTATTGCTGTAACTAATCACATTATTTGGGCAATTAATGTCGAACAAAACTTGAGAGTGACAAATTAAGCTACTTGAGATCTTTTTTTTGCCAATGAAAATATTAGTCTAAAGAGCGACTATTGTCTGTTTGCAAGGAAAATGTGTTTGGGCTCAACCGGGAAACGAACCCGGAGCATCTTGAACCCAAAGCGAGAATCATACCATTAGACCACTAAGCAATATCAACACAACTTGCTGGAAGCAAGAGAATTTTCTTAAAATAATTAACTTGCGAGATCATCCTATAAACATAAACTACTTCTACTTACATAGCTTCAGCAAAAATTATTGATGGAACGAATCACGTTTTGGCTTTCAAGGTCAAACAAAACTTGAAAATGACAAATTAAGCAACTTAAGATCGTTTTAATGCCAATCAAAATGTTATTCAGAAGAGAGAATGTCGTCTGTTTGCAAGCAAAAAGTGTTTGGGCTCAGCAGGGAATCGAACCCGGAGCCTCTCGCACCCAAAGCGAGAATCATACCATTAGACCAGTAAGCCATATCAACGCAACTTTCTGGACGCCACAAAAATTATTGATGGAATGAATCCCGTTTTGGCTTTTAAGGTCGAACAAAACTTGAGAATGACAAATTAACAACTTTAGATCGTTCTAATGCCAATCAAAATGTTATTGCAAAGAGGGAAGATTGTCTTCTCGCTAGCAAAATTTGTTTGGGCTCAGCAGGGAATCGAACCCGGAGCCTCTCGCACCCAAAGCGATAATCATACCATTAGACCACTAAGCCACATCTACACAACTTTCTGGAAAAAACAAAATTTTCTTACAAGCATTAACTTGCGAGATCATCCTATAAACATGAACTACTTCTACTAACATAGCTTCAGCAAAAATAATTGATTGAACGAATCATGTTTTGCTAGCAAGGTCGAACAAAAGTTGAGTCTGACAAATTAAGCAACTTAAGATCGTTCTAATGCCAATAAAAATTTTAGTCTAAAGAGAGAGTATGGTTCTTTCGCAAGTAAAAAGTGTTTGGGCTCAGCTTGGAATCGAACCCGGAGCCTCTCGCACCCAAAGCGAGAATCATACCATTAGACTACTAAGCCACATCAACACAACTTTCTGGAAGAAACAAAATTTTCTTACAAGAATTAACATGCGAGATCATCCTATAAACATGAACTACTTCTACTTACATAGCTTCAGCAAAAATTATTGATGGAACGAATCACGTTTTGGCTTTCACCGTCGAAGAAAACTTGAGAATTACAAATTAAGCAACTTAAGATCGTTCTAATGCCAATGAAAATGTTAGTCTAAAGAGAGAGTATGGTTCTTTCGCAAGTAAAAAGTGTTTGGGCTCAGCCGAGATCGAACCCGAAGCCTCTTGCACCCAAAGCGAGAATTATACCATTAGACCAGTAAGCCACATCAACACAACTTTCTGAACGCCACAAAAATTATTGATGGAATGAATCCCGTTTTGGCTTTCAAGGTCGAACAAAACTTGAGAATGACAAATTAACAACTTAAGATCGTTCTTATGCCAATAAAAATGTTAATCTAAAGAGAGAGTATGGTTCTTTCGCAAGTAAAAAGTGTTTTTGCTCAGCCGGAAATCGAACCCGGAGCCTCTCGCACCCAAAGCGAGAATCATACCATTAGACCACTAAGCTACATAAACGCAACTTTCTGGAAGCTACAAAGTTTTCTTGTAAGTATTCTACTTAAGAGATCATTCTTTAAACATGAACTACTTCTACTAACAGAACTTCTGTCAAAATTATTGATGCAACGAATCACATTATTTGGGAAAGCAATGTCGATCAAAAGTTGAGAATGACAAATTAAGCTACTTGAGATCCTTTTAATGCCAATGAAAATTTTAATCTAAAGAGAGAATATTTTCTTTTTGCAAGCAAAATGGGTTTGGGCTCAGCCGGCAATGTATCCCAGAGCCTCTCGCACCCAAAGCGAGAATCATACCATTAGACCACTAAGCCACATCAACACAACTTTCTGGAAGCAACAAAATTTTCTTACAAGATTTAACTTAACAGATCATTCTATAAACATAAACTTCTTTTACTTGCTAATCCAAATTATTTATCTCACGTATCACCTTGTCAGGTTGAGCCTCCCGGGTACTCTGCGATTGATTGCCCGAGGCTGCCAATTCTAGTAGGTGTTGCTGTTTTAATTGAACTTAAGAATGGTCATATGCGTCCAGTGGCAAGAGATTTTTATCATTATCATCGATTTGCACTCAAGTGAGATGTTTATTCTTTGCAACTATCTCTGTATGATGAGGATTAGGCAAGGTAAGTGGTTCCTCTCAATCAACTGCGTTGACTTCAGAATGTAAGCTAAAAGTGTCTCTAAAATCTTGTAGTTTTAAACCATAGATATCTACTGTTTGACCTTGTGTTTTGTAGCACCGTTTCAATTGTTTTTGAATTCTTGTCTTGCTGAATACTGGCTGCTTATTTATCCGCATTTTTTACTGTTTATGAGGCATACGAGTACTAATCTCGTATTGACATTAAATAGATTTGTTATCTGCTTTTTCACAACAAACACTTGAATTATCTCTGATCGTAAAGGTTTTCTCTCTTTTTAAAATCTTTCTCTCTATCCGTCTCTTCGGTGATATAGATTTCTTTCTGTAAACATTCCCCAAGCTTCCAAGAGGTCACGAAAGTCCCAATCTTTCCATTTCTCTTCAGTTCCTCTTAGGTCTTCTAGTTACAATGTTGTTTCGAAAAAAAGTTGTCTTGCTCTTCTACCAACATTGTATTGGGGGTAAAGGGGGAAGAATTGGACTCATGTGAAAGCAGAAAATCAATAATATAGGCCGTATTCCTTGGAAAAAAGGCATTTTTCCAAATATTTTCTATTGTTTACTGTCGGTTTTACAATAGCTCAATAGATGAAACTAATTCATACCTACCAAAATATGTGTACGAAAGTGTAACTAAAGATATGAAAGTTAACTACAGTAACAACTACAAGACTATTGAATAGATAGTGTTTTTGATATGAAGGTCATATTATGTATTTACATAACCAATATTTGGCAAGAACTCTGTACTAGACTGATTACCTGAGTCCAGTTATCGCTCATGAGACCGAGGCTAGCACTAAAAGGAGATCGCTCAAACTAGTTTGAGCGTCCATCAATTCAATTCAATAGCGAAACTACGACTCAGGTAATCAGTCTAAGCCTATAAATTATAATAATTAAATTCAGTTCAATTCAATATGAGAGGTCTCTTTCTTGAATATTTTCTACACTCCCGCGGCGAAAAAAAGTCTTCTTTTTCTTTTTTTTTTTATTTATTCAATATTCTTTGTAGTCTATTTACATAAACATCATTGCTGCTCGGTCAATTTTCTGATAATTTGTCCAGTCAATGCAGCCTTCCGTTTAGGACGACCTGAAGAATTCCTTTCAGGTTCATCATTTTCAGGATTTTTCTGGATATAAGAAGTATCAGCATTAATAACTTGTTCTTGGTTTTTTGTTATTTCCAGAGGTATTATTTTTTGAACAGGTCTTTTGATTACCATCTTTTTTCCATCTCGAAGACATGTATGTAACTCAACACCTCTTATCATACCGTCATTTCCTTTGATAATATTGGTTATTCGTCCCTCTTTGATTAAAACTAGATCTCCAACATCAACTTTACAATTGATGTCAAATTTTCCTTTCACGTAGCAATGTTTTTCGCGTAACTGATTCAAGTAATCGTTGTGAAAGCGATTCCAGAACTGATTTTGGATAAGCTGTAGAGTACTTACTCTTTCATTGCATTGTTCAGCGTTTAATTCAATATTATCAACAAAGTCTTTCTTTAATCGATTGTTAATGTTACGTCCAAACAGAAGGTGAAATGGTGTTAACGCCTCTGTTTCATCATCTTTGTTGAGATATGTAAGGGTCTGCTGTTAATAACATTTTCAATCTCAACCAGCACTGTTGAAAGTTCTTGAAGTCTAAGCGAGCATTTCCTAGAACCTTGCGAAGAGCATTTTGGTTATTCTAACCATTCGCTCATAGAACCCGCCCCACCAAGGAGCTGAAGGAAGAATAAAGTCCCATTGTATCAAATGACTTCTCAAAAATTGACGTAACTCCAAAGCTTTAAAGCTTTTAAAATTGTCACTGATAATAAAGTTAGGCAATCCTTTTCTTGCAATGAATCTTTTAAGTGCTCGAATCGTTGAAGATGAAGACAGATCAGGAACAAGTTCAAGATGAATTGCTCGTGTTGTCGCGCACGTGAAGAGACAAATATATGCTTTATGGGTCTTGGTTGAATCACCATAAATATCTTTAACAAACAGAGGCCCTGCGTGATCAATGCCAGTGTTTGCAAATCCATATTCGGCGCAAAGTCTGAAGGTTGGTAGCTCTGGCGTAGGAGGAGGTACTAATGGCCTTCCTTGATACATTCTACAAACAACACATTTGTTCAATAGTTTCTTTATCGTTTGACGACCTCTGACAATCCAGAACTGACTTCTCAATCTATTCAAAGTAGCTTGTACTCCACTATGCGCAGCTTGCTTATGCCTATCCCATATAATCAATTTAGTCAGATGACTTCCACTAGGTAACAATAACGGATGTTTCTGTTCATAAGGAATATTTGCATTTCTCAGACGTCCATTCAGACGAAGTAGCTTCCGCTCATCAAAGAACAGATCCAAAGATTTAGATAGCTGTTGAAATTTATCACTGTTAATCAATCGTTTTTGTTCATTCAAAATCAACAATTCTTCAGCCAATTCAAGCTCTTTAACTGTTATTTCACCAACCTGAATTTCTTCTTTCTTCATTTTTCGCAGTAAATTGTTCTTAAAGCGTAAAACAAGGCAAGTAATTTTAATGAGTTCTCTGAAAGTACTGTACTTACTGCAGTCTATGATGGCCTCTAAATTGACATTGGCTGACGTCTCATTCGATAACAAACAAGTTATTGTTTGCAATTTATCTTCTTCAGTTTCAACAGCAGTAGTTATTTTATTTTCTGGCCATTGGTCCTTGCTTGACAAGAGAAATTTGGGTCCTTCCCACCACATACAGTTCTTCTGCAACTCACTAGGAGAAAACTCTCTAGTTGGGATGTCAGCTGGATTCAATTTTCCAGGTACATGTCTCCAATGTTTCTCAGGTACATTCTTTCGAATACGTTGAACACGATTTTCAACCCAAACTTTTCGCTGTTTATTAGTAGAGGTAATCCAGTATAAGGCAATTTCAGAATCACTCCAGCAGACAATCTCACTTACAGCAATCTCACTCTTTATAGCATTATATGTTGTTGTTATCAATTTAGATAATACTAAAGAAGATAGCAACTCCAATCTTGGTATAGTTTGCTTTCAGAGAGGAGCTACTCTGCTTTTTGCACAAAGCAATTTGACATAGATGTCTGTGATTGTTTCAACACGAATAAAGATAGCAGCCACATATGCAGTTTCAGAGCTATCTCCAAAACCATGCAGTTCAACAGAAATAACTTTCTGTTGCACAGGACTACCAATAAAACGAGGAACTTCAACTGAACTCAATTTCCATAATTCATGTAGAAACTTTTGCCACTTTTGCAAGATCTTCTCAGGAACTAATTCATCCCATTCTCTTTTATCTGCACATAGCATCTGAAAGAAGGCTTTCAGTTGAATGACAATCGGAGAAAGTAACCCCAAAGGATCATACAAAGAAGCAGCAACTCTCAAAATATTGCGTTTGGTTACTTTCAGTTCTAGAGCTTTATTCACAAAGTCTTCAAATTTAAACACAAACTTGTCTGACTCAATGTTCCAAGCAATGCCAAGAACCTTTCGGTTATTATCATCATTTCCAAAGAATGATTTAGTATAACTACCATCATCTGACTTTGAAACATTATTTATGTTCATCTGCTCACGTTCACATGTGTTAATTTTGTCATTCAATTCTTTGCTATTAGAAGCCCATTTACGTAACTCAAATCCACCTTCTTTCATGGCTGATTTTGACTGCTTGTAAAATTCAAATCCTTCTTCTACAGACTCAACCGTTGTTGTGCAGTCATCTACATACAAATCTTGCAAAAACTTCTTAGCAAATTGTTCTTCATAAGAGGAACTCTGCATATGATGGTGAATTGTAGCATTAAGCAGAAAAGGGCTACTGGTGACACCAAATACAACTCTGTTGAATCTCATGATAATTAATTCAGATTTCTCATCATTAATATTTTTAGCCCATAAAAATCTCAGAAAGTTTTTATGCTCTTCAGCAATTTCATTTTGAAGGAAAGCTTGTCTAATATCGCTGACTAAACCAATTTTGTTCATTCTAAAGCGCAACAAAATGTCAAATGATAATGGTAACAAGCAAGGTCCAGAAAAAAGACAATCGTTCAAAGATGGACCTTCTGACTTGGCTGAAGCATCAAAACTGCACGAACTTTTGTAGTTCTCTCTCCTCTCTAACCACAGGCCGATGTGGCAAATAATGAACCTTACCTGGTTCTCCAGAATCTTTCACTTCTTCAATAATGCCTTGTTCCTTGTAGTCCTCGAATATATGAGCATAATCTTCACACAACTTCTTGTTAGCATTCAGTTTTCTACGTAAGGAACTAAAACGTCCAACACTCAAACTGTAATTATCAGGTAAAACACTGTGACTGTCCTTGAAAGGAAGCTTTGTGACGAACGTGTCCCATTAAATTCAACATGACTCTCGAATTGATGCATAACATCATCTTCTTTATTTGCAAGTCCAAGAGTTTCAATGTTCCAAAATTTTTCAAGATCCATTCGCAATTCATCTCTTGCAAAATTCTCAGCTAAAACAGCTCTCTGATTATCAATACTCTGAAATAAGACATGAGTAACACAAGAAGTAGTTACTACCTTTTCTCCTCCAGGTAGGTGATATGCACCACCAAGTATCCATCCAAGATTACTCTCCATAGCAACAGGCCCACACGGACCACGCTTAACTCTGCCAGTGACAAATGAATAGTAATAATCCAGGCCAATAAGAGCATCAATCTTCAATTCAGAAGTACCATTTGTACTATCAGCTAAATCAAGATCTGCCAGGTGAGGATAATAACCTTGTACCAACTCAATCTTTTGATTACACAAGGAGAGCATACAACAGGAGTACACAATGCTTCAACATAGATGGTTATATTATTAGCCTTCCCTTTCACACAAAGTTGAACAACATCCAAGGTTTTAGAGTACTCTGTTTAGTTCCAAATGTTTGGACCATGACACTTTCTCTTCTTATTGTAGGCAACTGCAATTTGTTTCTCAATTCATTAGAAACATATGTTCTCTGGGAACCTCCATCAAAAAGCAATCTTGCTTTTCAATATATTCAGGCATGTTAACATTTGATACATCAGCCAAAGCTGTCTGCAACAGCACATTGTTTTTACTTCCAGTTGTCATTGTATGAGTCTCTTGCTGATCAGACTCAGATACTGAAGTTGTTGAAGGTCCTTGAATTTGGTTTACTACACTTGCATGCTTCGCTTTTCCCAGTTCACAAATGGATATGTGATGTTTCTTTCCACATTTTCGACAAGTGTAGTTCGAGGAGCAGTCTCTACTTATGTGTCCAGCTCTTGTGCAAACAAAACATCGAGCATATTTTCTTAGTATGGCCTTTCTATTATTAATGTCAGTGACAATAGAACACTGTGATGAAGCATGTGTTGGACTGCGACAATAAACACAATTAGGCCTGCTTGTTTGGGTCAACAAGGCTGAGGCTGTTGCTGGGCTTCGTCTTTCTTTTCATATCTTTGAAAGGAACTGGAACCAGGGCTGGGACTCTGTTGTATACAAGTTTCTTTTGCCTGCAACTCTTCTTTGAAATATTTTAACATATCCTCAAGTATCCAAACATTGTTACCAAATTTTCTTGAGATAATTATCTTCAACTCTTCTGGAAGCTTTTCATTCAACAGGGGAACCAAAAGAGAGCCATAGCTATTGGTATTAATACCCAAGCTTTTTAGATTTCTGACAGTAGCTTCAACTTTGTCATAAATTATTCTGACTTCTTTAATATTATTCATGCTATTAACTTTGGGAAGTTTGACTAGATTTTCCATGTGTGCATTTATGAGTACTTGTGGATTTCCAAATCTTTCTTTTAAAAGGTCAACAGCCTCCATATAATTCTCATTTGTGAGTGATAAACCAGAAATTGTGGATGCAGCATTGCCACACAATAAGTTCTTAAGATAAGCAAATTTATCAACATTACTTAATCCATCATTTTTGTCTATGGATGATTCAAACTGGTCCCAAAAGCTCTGCCAATTTACAGAGTTCCCATCAAATTTGGGCAATTCAATTTTTGGCAATTTAACCTTCGCTTCAAGTGATCTAAGTTTATGTGTAGAAGCAGCAGAACTTCCCTGCTGATTCTGCTCTACTTCACTACCTTTGGATGATTGTAAACAGTGGTCTAATTTTGCCAAAATATCGAAAAATTTATCATGATAACCCTGTGAATCTTGTACCTCGCCTTCGACGTCTTCTTCATCTACTAGATCAATAATTCCATCGTCAAGCTCTGATATCTTTTTCAATTGCGTTGTGAGATTTGATTTCAAACTTTCCAACTTTGGTTTTAAACTTGGATCATATTTCTCCAGGATCGTGTTAACTTCTGTTTCCAAGGATTTAATATGAAGTCTGTGGCCACTTCTTCTTTTCCTCAGTCGGCCTAGATCCGCCATTTTGATCCTGGTCACGGCACCATGTAGAATTTTCCAAAAAACTGGTAAATTCTCTGAGAGTTGACTTCAGAGAAGAAGTACAGTCAAAAAAAATATAGTCAACGTTTTCTTTCTTCTATATACAAAACAAGAAAACTCTACTATCAAGATAATTCAAGATTATAATTTCTCAACTCTTAACTCCAGATGAATGCAATCTAAAAAGTGTGCTCGAAGCAGTTCTCAAAGCACGTGACGTGAAACACGCCTCAAGACATAAATTATAATAATTAAATTCAGTTCAATTCAATATGAGAGGTCTCTTTCCTGAATATTTTCTACACTCGAAGCAGCAAAACGGATAAAAGACTGCAATAACAAGAAATGCATTTCTTCAGGCAATGCAATGGTCAATTATGATTTTTGCATTTAAAAGAACGAAACCACAAACTAGACCGAAACACGGGTAAAAGAGCAAATTCCCAGGGGGGGGGGGGTACTCATTAACTTTCAATACGGGGGGTCCATGCCAATATTTGGGGTTCGAAATCTTAAGCTTATTCAATATTTGGGGTCTGTGAATTATAACATGGACAAAAACTCAATATTTGGGGTCCACAAATCTGAAGGAAGAATCTTGCGATTGATGCGACTCATTATAATGACCCAACCAACTGCCAAGAGCTTATAAATTGTAAAATGTCATGAAACTGGTGGCTAAAACCGAGAAAAAATCTTAGGTGTCCAAGAATAGATAGCAATATTTGGCGTCTCCAAAACATTAAACTCAATATTTGGGGGTCTGCAAGGAAATAGTGGCATGGACCCCCCCGTATTGAAGGTTAATGAGTACCCCCCCTGGGAGCAAATTCAACTTGACTGTGATGTTATCATAGAAATTTCAGGTTCAAATGTCTTTTGCTTATTTTTCATCACGGACGACACAACAAGTTGCTTTTTAGATAAGCCTACTGTATGTTTTTATACTGATAGGAGCACAATGCGTTATTCAGCATTGCAAGGTAAATATTTTTCATCAACAGGGAAACATTGGAAGAATGTTGTTTAGAAGTGGAAGATCCTAAACATGCTGGCACTATTATATTTGAATTTGCTGGGGATCCGCAGTTATTAGAAGTACATGTTTTCACTGCTAACAAATTTACTGGAACTCCAACAGAGACAGAGGGTATCAAAATGCACAATTAACCTCAAATTTTGTTATCCACAAGATTTTATTATTTAAAATCAAAAGGACGAACATAGATAGAAAGTCAAGGTACACAAATTTTCAAAATATGATTTTATACAAACAGACACTGTCAAAGCACATGCACAGATAGTTAAAGCTGGCAGTTTTATTTTGAAATAATCTAACAATTTTATGTCTGTGGGAGGCATGTATACCTCTCTGCCAATGATGCCCAATCATATTTCATGTTTCAAAGTGTACTTATAATGATCAATATGAAAAGGTTAATTATGAAAATTCTGAGAAAAAACTTTAAATCTCAAGTTGATATGAGATGTGCATACCAGGCAATCTTTTCCTTTTTTCAGAAATGCGACCAAAATGGTTTAATCTCGACAGCATCCCATATCAAGAAATGTGGCCTGATGATATTTATTGGTATCCATTACTGCTTCAGAAAAAACAGTTTGAAGCATACTTTTTATTTGAAGGACATGACACTGTGCTGAAAAAGGAGGTCAAAGAAATTTCTAAAAATTTTCAAACATAGAGCATCTTTCCCAATATCTTGGTCATGCAACAGTATATATAATGTTTGTTGCTGAAAAATTCTCTGCAAATGAGAAATTTGAAACTATGTTGCATTGCTTATTGCACAAGCAATGACGAATATGAAATCAATAACAAACCCTGACCCCAAAGTGACTTCTTATTAATGGTACAGGAAATTATATATTAGTAGTTCAAGAAAAATCTTAATGTTTCTGTATGAACAATAAAATAATTACTTCCAGGGGTAAGTAAAGGCAGTTAAATTAATGAAGTCAATCATTTGTCTTCCACTTTGCCTTATTTGTGCTAAATGGCTGACTGAAATTTCTGGACAGCACCCATTGGAACTCATTGGAGCCTGCAGGCAGTGGAATTGCTGAACCAAGTTGCTCTCAGTTTATCCTTTTCTTGTCAATTACTTCTTCAAATGCAAATATAAGAAGTGCTACTCACTGTGAATAAGAAAAGCAGCATGCAAATATGGAACATTCAGAGCTATCTTTACATTTTTATGTTATCTTAAGCTCTCATTTCATTCTTTTGTTTTTATTGCAGATTCTTTCTGTTGGGCCCCTGCCAACTTCAACAAAATGTTTCTCAGCCTCAAAGTGGTTAAGCATGAGATACATGTAGTGATTGCTTTTTTCTCAGGTGCGACAACAGAGACGTAGAGCAGGGCTTTATTAATGCGATATTCCGAATCGGTTAACTAGAATTAATCAATACAATAATTACAAACAAGACAGAAACTAATAGAGGTAAATAACAGGCAAATATAACATGTAAATATCATACATAAATAGCAACTTACCAACTGTTTCCTGCCTGTCGCAAGCACATCACAGTTAACCTGCTGCTGAGCCATTTGGCTCCGTCTCCGTCTTATACATTGATCTTACTCTCAACGGAATAATGAAATTCTACTTCAAGCCCGTTATTTTAACAATAAGAAAGAGTACGGTTTTCACAATTTTGTGGTACGGTGGTACGGTTTTCACAATTTTGTGTTATTGCTAACAAGGAAACAAACAACATGAGAATCAGAGGTAACAATCGAGGACAAAGTGGGAGTTGCTGGAAATCAGAGGGGATAAGTTAGAACACAGCGGAACTGGGAATCACAATCAGATGGACGGATCAAGTAAGAACTATGTGGAAGGACCGCGATCAAGTATGAACAAAGTGGGAATCACTGGGAATCGTTCAAAAATGTTCTGGCGTCTCAAACGAAGTTGCAACTGTACCTTTGAAGAATATGAAATCTGGTATTTTCATAGTGTAGTTCGCAATTCTAACAGCAACTGTTTCAAAAGGAGACTTGTGCTCACACAAGACTGTACTGCCTGTTGTTACGTCAGAAATGGGCACATTTTTAAATTAAGCAAAGAAGGCGCATTCTGATAGTTCAAGAACTTCTAGTATTTGGAGCTATGAAGCTTTCAGTCGAATTTTTTCATGTTTTTCATGTTCAAACTTGTTTTAAACCAAAGAAAAACTACAGTACTCTTGTTCTCAAAAAACTAATGAGGGGAAACAAAAACATCTCAAAAACGTCTAGAAGCTGACAGATTTTTATGCAAACGCTTTGAAGAATGTTTATAAAAGGGCATCTTGCATTGTCGCAGGAAGGCAGTCATCAGGAACTCGCAATGTCTTCCCTTGGCAATTTAAATATTTTGGAATTAGTTTTGTTCTGATAAAATGAACGCGAAAATGGACTTTGCTTCTTAAACGAAGCAGAGTTTTTGAATACGAAAATTGTTGCTTTCTGTCTGAATAGCTACTCATTGGTTTCTGATTCTATTTAGTATTTTGATTTTGAAATGAAACAAATCACCAAAGATTGGTAACTTGTTACAAAATGCTAATTTTCGAAATTAAATTAAATGTTTCTATGAATAACAATTATTACACTGGGATACACAAAGGTTTATTGCGATATACGCACGGCATAAACTTTAAATTTTATTGTTACCTATACATGTGTACATAACATGTAAAAAGAAACATTAAAATATTGATGAAAATCAATGATTAACTATAACTATATTTAATAAAGTTTACCAAGGATCCCTTCCTTCGATACTGAAATATATTTCTCTTCGTTCATTGAAGGAACTTCAACATTGACTACTTTACAACACCTTTGACTTACATAGCGGCTAAATTAAGCAATAAAAAGGACTGAAGAAGTTGATTACTTTGCAAATTTAAGTGAAAAATTGAATTCAAATCACCTTTGATTGTTAAACTAATCAACGAGCAAAACCAGGAACTAAAACATTGCTTTGAACAAGTCCAACCTTTTCATTCAGACAACCAACCCACCAATGTGGATTGATTTTATCAAGAATATAAATTAAGTCACCTCTATTGAAGTCAAGTTCATCAGCCTCGTTGGAATTAAAGTTTGCTGTTCCAATGTAGACGTTTTCGTAAGAGAAATCGCTTTCAAGCGGCCCAGATGGTTCTAGAATGAAGTAGGCAAAATTTGCAGCTATAATAAAAGGCATACTCACAAAATTAAATAATTTACAGTGTACCCCGATTTGTAAATTTTAACTTTGTAGGAATGCTTCTCAAATTTTGTGGTGACAGGACTAGGTATAATAAGTAACATTAAATGTAAAAACTGGAGAAATTGATATGATTATGGCAGGTCTCCAACCTGTGGCCTTGTATATCAACTCTGTACGACCTGACCGCTTGGACATAGGATAACTACTAGTATATCGAACGAGACAAAATTCCACGATAGTCTTAATGAGGACAACGATGCTGCCAGACAGCATTTTAGTTTAACGGTACAACAGCCGCAAAAAGTAACTCCTGATGCACAAAATTCAACCCCTTCATCATTTGACCTCCCAAAAAGACCGCGGCGAACGAGCAATCCTCCAACGAAATTAACGTACTATGGACTCGGTCAGCCTTAGATGTATCAGAAAATTTTGAGGTGACCGGATTATGTATAGTAAGTAACATTAAAAGTACATTTCATCTTGCAGAGTCGAGCGAGACAAAATTCCACGATAGTCTTAATGAGGACAACGATCCTACCAGTTAGCATTTTAGTTTAACGGTACAACAGCCGCAAGAAGTGACTCCTGATGCACCAACTTCAACCACTTCATCATTTGACCTCGATGAAAACTACGTCGCGAACTTTTTGTAATGTTACTATTTTTCTGTTAACGACCAAGCTGCTGGCCGACAAAGATTTCATGCCTTATGATTAAACTTTTAATAAAGAACTCCAATTTGAATCTGATGCACTTTCGATATTTCTAAAGAATGTCAAGGAAGCAAGTTTCTCTTGCTGTATGCCACACCATTGCCAGAGCTTACATAGCTAATGAAGAATGATACTAGCTCAGTTCGGTGACATAGAATATTAACGGGTGAGGAACGACTTAACAGATAAAAGAACATTGAATTAGATCAAGTGTCGCATACTGGTGTTTCTGCACCTGCAAAAAATAACTTAGCAGTATCGCGCTTCCAACTTGCATTGAAAGATCCCATTTACGAATATTACACATCTCTCTTTTGACCCCAAATAAGAGTAAGACGGGTAAGGGAAAGGTGAACCTACATTCTTTAACAGCTGGTAGAGAGCAACATGCTAAATATGAAATGTGTAATTTTTGAATCTTAATAGGTTCTGCGCTTCCATTTCATGTATTAAATTATGATAAAAATATATATGAAAAAGAAAATATATTATATTTCATTAATCTCGTATTACTCCATAAAGAAGATAAATTATACAAACTGAGAAAAAAAGAAATAAAAGGGAAAAAATTTAAAATACCTTCATCGTCAGATTCCTCTTGGATCAATTCCACAGGTCCATCTGAAACTGGCTTTCTACTAGGAATTGATGGTGGCAACGGTACTTCTTCATTTCCAGGCCGAGCTTAAACAGAAGACAAAGTATTAGCGATGTGCGTAACTGGCTACTTAAAATAAGCCTATGCGATTAGAATAAAGCAAATATTGTCTAAATTTCAATTTCAAGGGATTTAACACTAGCAAAGCTGCATTAGATATGGCTGAGCAAAATTTCTTGTTACTTTTATTCAGTAATATTGCCACATCAGTACAATGTAAGCAAAAGTCTCGATAAAAGTCTTGCAATGTAGCTTAAAATATGCAATTGGCAGTTGTTAAACCAAATTCAGCCCAGGTACTTTGAAATACGACCACCTGATTGGGTAAAAATAATGACCCACTACAATCCAACAGCAGTGCAAAAAAACTGTGAAATTTATATTTAGTTACAGGCATTAAACACGATGAGCTTTAATGAATGCAAAGATCATTTATCGGCGCATTCTTGGTAATCTCTGCCATTTTGATGAAATAGTTAAAGAAGTTGTTTACGCCCATTGGTAATTGGTCATGGCTATTTTATATTGAAAAATTGCAAGTCTAGCCAACACTTGTATTGCTTCGTAACTCGTAATATTAAATAACACAAATTCTCAAGAAAGATAATATTAATCTCGCTTGAAGTTCAATGATAAGAATATTCATACCAGGAGCTCCTCGTGGTGGCAGCACAGGGGTTCTCGGTGGTAAAACTGGTACAGGAGATGTAGGCTGTTTCGGAGAAGGTGGAGGCGCACTGCCAACGGGTGGTCGCGGCGGAGGAACATGTACCGCAGGAATATCTTCATAAATGTCCTCTTGAACTGAAAAATAGCATTTCATTGATCATTTGACAAAAGCTGATGTAGAAAATCTCGTGTCAAGTAGATGCAAATGATGTAAACTTAATTAGAATTTCGTTGCATTTTGTAACTGTTATAGTTGCATGTTATATTATTGTCGCTATTTCTATTAATACTTTTGCTTCTGATACTGTCATACTATTTAGATTATTATTATAATTATAATTATTATTATTTTCATGATTATTATTGCAATCATTATTATTATTATAATTAAGATGGTAATTGTTATTATTATTTCTATTATTAATGTTATCATAGAAATTAGTATTATTATTTTTCTCATTATTCTTATTTCTGTTATCGTTATTATACCTTCTTCATTTTTATTTTATTTAGAACTCATCCTTTTTTTTCACTGTTCATTTTATTATTCTGTTGAATTTAGTACTTAATGCTAAGTTCTTCCATTTTGAAAAAAAAAAGAATCGAAAATTAGTTCAAATCAAGGAAAATCATTAAGCCAATAGAAATTCATGTAGCCAATAGAAATTCATGTAGAAAAATTGAATGGTAAAGACAAATTTAAATTTAAATATTAAATGAAATATATTTTAGCAATAATTCATAAATATGAAAATGGTAGCTATTAAAGAGAGAAAGTGCGGAGTTTAAAGGGTTAAGAGTCATAAAATGAAGTAATATAAGCATGCTTGAAATTACTTGGTTCTACTCCTGAGGTTTCAGGTTCGTAGGACTCTCCTGGAATTCCTTCATAAAGCTCATCTTGGGCTTAAAGCAAAAAAAGTTCAGTAAATCAATGAATATTCAACGTAAATTAAATAGCTAATATGCAATAATCTGCGACCAAACCCAATAGTCAAAAAAGCATACCCAGAAGTCCGCCATCTTGGGCCGCAAAGTAGGAGTGGAGAGCCTTCCTTCGAAAAAAACAGGCCTTAGGAAGTGAGTACAGACTTTCCATTTCTTTCTTACCTCCTCAAGTAGCCAAAAGATCAGCATTACCCTCGATTCTTGAAATGGGGGAAGAGAGTGGGAAGCAAAGAGAAGATGGGAGCAGTGAGTACTGAGGGTGCAAGAAAAAAGGATAATCAGTGTGAATCAGAGGCGAAAGACTTAACAAAACAATAATAATTGATTTATTACTGTTTGCAGCTGGTTGAGGTATATTGACAGATCTTTGAACACCAATGTGGTCATCGTATTCATCTTCTTCAGCTAAAATGTTAAGCACGTCAACGTCAATGAATAAAGAATGAAAAAAGTTTTTATTATGATCTACAGAGAAACATGGGATGGATGACGATAACATGTCAAGCCATTGATATCTGTAACATTATTTACTTGAATTTTATCGATATTAACAGAAATATGCAAAAGATGCTTCCAGTTAACATTGGCATTTGAGTTTAACTCGAATGCTGGACTCGAATGCTGGACAAGACATATAATGTTTTCTTATTATGCTTCCTAAGATAACTGAAATGCCCGAAATAACATATCTTTATCTACCATTTTTTTTTGGCATCCAATGCACCATAAAGAAGAAGACATAACAAAAGCCAAAGAAGTAAAGCAAAACATTTTCAGCCAGTTTAAAACGAAAGAAAAGTTTATCGCTTGAGCGTAAGACGGTAGTTTCGAAACAGCTAGTGTTGCGATAAACAGCGGTAACATTTTCGGGCATACTTTAAGGCTCTTTTCGTCTGACAATTTTCAGAGTATAAACGTCAGAAACAGACCGAAACAAATGACTAAGGCGGAATTTATACCCAGATGCTGATCGAAATGGACCAATCAGAATATGCAGCTGAATGGACATTGTGTTTTAAACACCAATAAGCTAGTGGGATGCAGCGGGAAGATCAATAGAATTAATTGAAGAGTCCACGTGAGAAAACCAATTCTTTCTGTCTACAGCTAGAGAAAAATTCTATAACAATGTTAAAACTAAAAGAACATAAAATTTTGCGCCATTTATTGGGCTCTGCGCTTTTCTTACCAAGTTCCTGAACAGCAGCAACGTCATCGTATATTTCACCTTGTAAGTAAAATGAAACAAAACCGTGATAAAGACAACGAGGTTACAAGTTGGAGTTCCCAATTTTTTTTCATTATGAGGCTATGTAGCTTAAACATTACGTGTTAAGCCAGCCGCACAAGCTTGGGAAAATGCTGAGCAAAATGCCATTCTGCCGTTAGTGGCAAATTCCTCACCGTGTGCGGCGGCCGTGAGCATTTTCCTCACAACTTTCAGTAATCAAAGTCGCATTGCAATGGCTTCATTTAACTTTCATTTAAATTTTCAATCATTATTATTTATACACAAAGTCCTTGAAGAAAACTGCATTTAGTAAATAAGTACACAAAAATAAATAACGATTAATGTACTGTAGATATCTTAATGCCAATTAGGGTTCCGTTGTGTCTGGGCTTTCTTTTCCCAAAAGATACTGTTTTTTCTATTGTTTTAATGCTTTTTTACTAAAATTATTACAAATAATAAGTTTTGAAAACATAACAGATATTTAAAATGATAATTA
The DNA here is from genome assembly GCA_014526335.1 of Chrysaora quinquecirrha. Taxonomy (NCBI): domain Eukaryota; kingdom Metazoa; phylum Cnidaria; class Scyphozoa; order Semaeostomeae; family Pelagiidae; genus Chrysaora; species Chrysaora quinquecirrha. Next base: position 363,328 of record JACTAT010000004.1, read on the forward strand.
ATAACTGAATAGGTATTTTCATTCATTTAAAATGCTTGCTAACGAACGCGAGTGCGATTATTGCAAGTCATTATGAAGCAACGTTAGGAAAATCCTGACGGCCACCGCACACGGTGAGGAATTAGCCACAGATGGCAGAAAATATCAAACACGACAGATATGTTCCTTATAGCCACGAGTGACTAACTTACCAGCGAAATTTGCGCGCACACGGTGAGAATTTTGCTCAGCCAAAGTGCCGCGAATGGCATTTTGCTCAGCATTGCGAGCTTATTGACAAAGTGCTTTATCCACAAGAGTTAGATGGCTCATGGTGATTACAATCAACATCAGTACGGAAATGAAAATGGCGCCACTTGATCGTATCAGCTTTTTGTCCTTTGACCTCTCACACAGATTGTTCTCTTTCTCCCCAACAAGCATACGATTTGGACGATTGTTGGCAACAGATACTCAGTTGATATCACATGTTAATACGTGTGAAACTTAAACAGTGTGATAATACTTAGCAACAAAATTTTATCGCACAAAATTCAAACATTCAAAGATGCAGGTAGACTCTTCTTCGTCAATCTTACAATGCGTTGTCACAGTTGACTGTTTCTTTTCATCACAACAATATGTACAACTTTGACAAATTCAATTTTGAATACAGTAACTAGATAGGCCTAGGAATGCCTTGTAAGAACAGAAAAGCTGCCTTTAATAGACTAAGGAAATGCATCTTTTTCTTGGGTTCCAATGTTATCAGAAAACGTCAATTTTTTACACTTAAAAAGCTTTAACATAATTTTGAGGAAAAATTTCCTTTAGCTTACCATCAACATGATCTGAGTGAGTTTGAAATGAATTGGAAGATATACTTGAATGCAGACCATCTTCGGCTAAAAATTCAAATTGTAAAAATACTTTATTTATAACTGTTTTAAATGAAAAATTAAGGTAACCTTACACGGATTAGTAAATACAATCGACACGCACCCGTCATTCAAGTGATCTGGAAACAGTTTTCAGATTCCTCCATATATATTCTAACATTAAGGCATGCTTATACCAGATTTCTACGAAAGTAGCGTAGGGCAAGAGACCAGGTTCATGGTAATGTTTATGGTAATATTTGCATGTTTTAGATTAATCGAATAACAAGGTAATCTAATTTTCAGCATGTCTAAGTAAAGTGGTAGCAAAATATCGAACTCCAATTTTCAGAGTGTCTATGTAAAGTGGTAGCAAAATATCGAAATCCAATTTTCAGAGTGTCTATGTAAAGTGGTAGCAAAATATCGAGCCAAAGTTATAGGATATAACGCAGACATATGTTCCACGGAAACCTGCCTAGGAAAATGTTGGGAACAAAGTTGCCACACCATCAGTAATATTTGTTTATATAACAGAACGAGTAAGATTACCTGGAGCAAGAAAATAAAAGAAAGACATTTAAAGTGGCTAGGACACCTCTTGAGACTACACGATTATGCACTAGCTAGAACAGCTTTGGATGAGGCACTACGACCCGCCAAGAGAACGAGAGATAAAGCAAAAACAAACTGGATTAGCAGAATAGACAAGGATATTGCCGAAAACATGCTAGGACTAAACCTAGGATCAAATGAACTCAAAAGCTCGGCAGAAGACAGACACGCTTGGAGGGCCGCGGTGGCTCCTGTGGGTGCATTGCCGACCAGCGGCGGAAACGCGTCACAGAAGAAGAAACATTAAGCAATGAAGCATGTAAAAAAGGTTTTGCAGCAAAAAATTGACAGCATGAACAAAGGCAGAAAGATGTTTGGAACAGAATGTCAGCACAAAACAACATCATGTAGTGATTTCAGGTCGGAAAGAAAAAAATGAAGAATGAATAATTCGGAAAGAAAAGCAATGCAAAAAAGAAAACCCATAGCTATACAGCATGAGATCATTAACAACATCTCAAACGATATAAAGACAAATTAAATGACAGAATAAAACACAATATCAAAGGAATAACCCTGACAAAATGCAGAAACCAATGAATGAAAATTTAAATAATAAGAGAAACATTAGACTCACGGATTGGTTCATACATTTCACCGTCTTCCTGAATCATAGGAGGTTTAACTTTTTCACCACCGCTACCTTCGTCATTTTCAGATTTCTCGTCAAGATGTTTTGCAACACGGTTGAAAACATCACTTTTTAGGCGATTCAGCTTTTGAGAACAAATAGGAGATATAACTTTCAACCACTTGTCCATTTCAGTCTCGTTTGACAGTTGAAACTGAACAGAAAAGGAAAAAGAAAGTTTAAGGTGACTGGTTATGAACAACAAAATGAAAATAGTTATCATTACTACATAACTTACAGTACTGTATAACACTAAATGCAATTAATTTCAGTGAGATTTAGTTTTGGGGCAAAGTGAATATCAACAGTGTTCTCTTTTCCCCTGATAAATTTTTGGTTCGAAAACGAGAACCAGATTCAAGGCATTTGAAATTGCTGCGTGAGACGAGATGAGCGCCTTAGTGTCAAGTAGCGCACTATTCTTCGGTTCTGTTATAAATCATTTAGTTAAGTAGAAAACTCAATCTTATATCGAATATCAGAACAGCTAATTGCCTCCATTTTAAAAACTGAAACCTTACCAAGTAGGTAGATCTTCCTTTGCTCGTTGGTGTTAGTTTGAAAATAAACTTTAACTTAGATTCGATTTGAATGGTGTAGCCAGGAAGAACAATAACGCCAAGAGACTTGGTATCGTTTTCTGATTTATAGTAGAACATAAAGACATCCTTGACAATGCAGAAACGTTTATTCCATTTTGACAACATCTTCTTCTTTTGTTTTAGCATAAACCCTGTCAAAAGAGAAAATGACTACATTTGTAAACATAAAAACTCGAGGAAATACAGCATATAGTTGCATAATGGACTTAAAGCGTCTTAGCACCTTTCAAATTATTATTGCTTTCATACATGAATACATACATATAAACATGATTTTTTCACCAAAAGGTTAAAGCAATGAAAGTATGATACCTGTACATCGAATGTGGACAAGTACCCTACATTATCGGTAAAAACTTATATAGGAAAACTAATATGAAAATATTACAGCTATAAAATGATCAAGTTCCAAGTTTTTAAATAGTTTACTTTGGAATTGCTTCACTTTACCTGAACAAAGGGAACCATTGCAAATGATCTTTGGACTTGTATTTTCCATCCCTTTCAGCTTTTCCAGAAGTTCATCATCAGTAAATTCTGCAACGTCATCTGTTTCCATTTTACTTTCTCCATTAGAGTCTCCGTTTCTATCGGACTGACTTCCCTCATCTAAAAAAAATTATAAAATACTGTACAACCATTTTGCAAAAAGGTTTCGAAGCTTGGATCTACGTAAGTCTGTGAATTGGGCATGAATCTCAACATAAGGATCTTTTCTAGAGTATCGGTCTCAACAAATTTTACTTATCCTATCTATAAACAGTCCTACTAGGAAAAATAAAAATGTTTATTTGACATTAAGGAAAATGTCAAATGACAAATGTCAAATATATCAAAATGGTTGAGAAGTTACCAAAGAACTTTTTGAGCGTTCTGATTTCCAGGTGAGGAAGCAAGACCATAAGAAACAAAAAAATGACAATATGCTTAAACTATATACCACCTTTCGTTTTCATGGATAGGTATTTTGGTTATGTAGAATCACAAATTTCTGGGATATAATTGTTATTTATTTGCTTGTTCATTCAGTATGATACTTATTGAGCGCAATTTTCTTTAGGCTTAAAGCTGAGACTATCCTAGGCTTTCATAAAAGTTTTTTACCATAGGTTCCTCTAAACTTGCATGAGTCTTGACCAATAGGAAAAAGGATAGTGAAATTTTCAAAATGGCGGAGGCAAAAGAGGACTGAAACTGTAACCGCAAATTTGGCAGCGTTTTCAAATATTCAACAACAAGAAACCCTTGGTTTTGATGCCAGCGATTTTCTTATCACTAATTTTAGAGTTTATGAGGAGCTGCTCAGAACATTTCGTCTCTTTGTTTCTGATAAGCTAGTTCTTGTAAGTCGTGCGTTCTTTTCTTTATTAAACTTCACAATCCTGCGGGCCTCAACTTCATGATTGATAACGACTTCATATCCATTCCATTTACAACATACATTAAACTATGTTGTTAACCCTTTAAATCAATTAACCCAAAGCAACATCTAGTGGAGCTTTTCGCCTGTTTATGCCTTGTTTAGAAATATCCCACTATCTTTCACTTATGGAATGTTTGACATTGGAAAGAAACAACTCACCTAAATCAGCATTCTCATACACTTCTTGGTTATTATCTTCCTCTTTTATATCAGTGCTACTTCGTTCTTCTTTGTTGGGTTCGGATATTTCGTAATTTTCTTCAGATTTGCTCTGCAAATCTTGTTTCTCTTCTAGAATTTGCTCTTTTTCTAAATTTCAAAAAAGAAAAAACATTAATAATTCACGCAGGTGGTCACCCCTCTTTATCTAGGGACTCTTGTTTGTTCATTTAACGTAACATCTGTCATCTCATGACAACAACAAGATTGATACTGAACATACTCCACTGTACGGAACACTTTCCACGGTACTGGACATATATTACCCGGGTTTGGAACTTTCGAGAATGGAAAGTGTCATAACATAACTCAACTAACGCTGAACAAAAACGAAAATACAATAACAGTGCTTGGTCAAAACAGCGATTCATTGCTTGCCCCGATATTTTTATCTGTGCTCAAGAGCAAAATAATACGCTAATTTATTTTGAAGTTATATCACATTTCCTCAATCACAATACTCTAGTAGTTTGCACGATGAAGTAGTTGAAAAGTATAAAGTTAGCAGATGCCCAGGATTGAAGCCTGAATATGAAGGCCTTTGGAAAATATTTATTTGGATTTTCATTAGAAAAATAAGGCTCTTTCCCTTTCCGTATTCATTCTGGATCGGATCCATCCAGGCGAGATCAAGTAGATGTGTTCTCATGTTCACGGGAGACCTATCCGTACCTATTTAGAAAGGGGCCGAAATGGATCCACTCTCGTGTGCAAGGGGTCTAAAACAGCTCCTTTACTAATTAGAAGTTAATAACGTTGTCACTCCACATTGCGATTTAGGTTTAATGGCGGTACTGCTCTGCTTTGGAAAACAGATTTTTGCATGTTTTCTAGTGTCCCTTGGATTTATCATTAACCCTATTCATGCTTGGCTTTTTTGACACTTCAGTACTGAAGGGTTCAAAGGCCCCCCCCCCCTCCCCCCTCTGTGTCTAAAAAAAATGTTTCACAAAGATAAACAGCGCTAAAAATAATCTAGAAAAGGCGATTTCTTGTTTTGAAAATAGAATTTGACGCCAGAATGACGTCATAAAGTCAAAAGATTTAATACACGTATTTTTTATAAGAAACTCTTTATAAGAAACCCAGACTCTCGAAAGACCAAAAATTTTAGAAACTCCAGTACTGGAAAATCTTTGACCAAGAAACTTTTCACATAATTCTGTGATATATTCAAGTTTATTTTCGATGTTTTGTATGCAATAACATATATTTGTGACAGGCAGAAAATCTGAACTTTCAGATATATATTTACTCGAAACTATATCTTTTAATTGCAGGGTCTATATCTATTCGTAACATCTTTATTTTAACAATTCATGAGATGAACTAAATCAACCTACATAGTCAAAATCTTAAGTCACTTCATCATATTGTACAAATATCCAATTGATAATTGATCGAATCAAATATCGTACAGAATACTTATACATATCTATTTCGGATAATTTTCTTAAATGCTTTTAACATATTAAGTAGCAAAATACTAGACTGGACATCTACTGAGAATTGCTAAATAGTGGAGTTCGGAAAGACTATCTCAATATGACTAAGTAAATTACTAACTAAATCGTAACTTACTAGAATGAACTTATATCAAGATTATGCTCGCTTAATGCTAATGAGCTACTAGCTGAAAATAGGCATCTTAGTCTAACTGATACGATCTATTGAATTGTAATCTAATTAAATCAATAATATGAGCTATATCAAAGTATTACATGACACATGGATCCACAAATTGGTAAGATGGCATGTAATGACAGTAGAAAACTAGCAAATGTAATACTGGTATGTAATAATATGCTAACAAAATCTAATCAATAGCTTGATAACAGAAATTACTACTGCATGATGTCTGAATGAATGATTCATCACTAAATGGATATGCTAGAACAATGTATGCTATAAGTACAAATAATGCAATATTGAAATAGAACTATGCAATAGGTAAAGGAACAACAGGATCGGTACATCAAATTGAGAATGGTATCTATACATGGTAGTTACTAAAATGTTAGTAACATTGACAAATATAGAATAAATTGCCGAACAGATCCTGTAAATATTTAGGATTAAAGAATAGTCCAATTATATCTAATCAACATAAATCCTAAATCAAGAATATGCCTAGTAATAATTAGAATAAATAATCTAGTTATTTAAAAGTTTATATTCATAATCTGTATATACTTAAAACAGATAACAATGATAAATTTGAAGATAAATACAAATAGACGTGAACTTTTGAAGATGTTTCAGTTGATTTAATTAGAAAGCTTAAATAAGTGAAATTTGACATCTGTGAAAGATGTTAAGTTGAATTTATACTAATATTCAATTCAATTGAATTGATTATATATATTATCAATCATATCTACCAATGCTTCAATCAGATGCATGAGTCAACTTATCAATCAATGCAAGCAAAGTGAAAGAATGAATTTGATAGATGTTGGAAGACTACATGGAAGAGGCATTGCGATTATGAAGGTTCCATTCAGACTCATACCGCCTCCATTAATTCATATCGAATGATGATGAGAAATCTTCAGACTGGACAGAAAGACTTTGAAATCTCAAACTGAACTGCTGATGGCCACTGATGACATCTGCAGTAACGGCATATGTGGCATTTGAGCAATGATGTTATCAGAATTCGAAACTATATCGATAAAGCCTGATAATAGCTGAAGGTACGATGAATATTGAGAGAAGACAAGAGAATTACTGTTTGGAATCATGTTTATTGTTGCAGTTGGAACCAATTTTTTTACATAATAATTCTACTTTGTTTAATAAAGATTCTCTTCCCATTTCAACATCTGGAGTAAGTGACTGACATGGAAGGTCAATTGCAAGATATCGTATGACAGCTATAAAGACAAATAAAATCAATATTTCAAATCATTTAGTGAGGGGGAGGGGGTTAAAAAAACTAAGAAAACAAAGTATCAGCATTGCCAATTGATTAATTCAATCAAACTCACATATTGGGGTAAAACTGGGAGATAAGAGTATATAAAAACCTAGAATTGTGTGAAGCACAAATTAGGGCACGAATTAGGGCAAGGGTTTCCTGTCATGGTCCTCTTTTAATGAGCTCCTATGAGCGCTCATTAAGATACAAGCAATTTTCTTCATGTGACAAATACATCAGCCCAGGTAGAAAAATCAACTTTGCCTCTGTGGTTTAGCATCATACCACTCAAAATGTACTGGTTGTAACAAACCACTAACGCTTACAGTGTTCATCCTGTACAATGTGATGTGACAGTGCAGCATATGTAGTTGAAGACCTGAGGCATTGTGGGGTTATGTGCAGCATAGTTGAGGACTTCAGTACTGTAAAGGCCCTCTACTGCAGGGTGCATAGTGCTGAGGAACCAGTCTGACGAGTATGGCATGTGCACGCATGAGACACAGTTGCGTTCCCAGACTGGAAATACTGGGGTGGAGAAAAATTTTTTTTGGGGGTCTGGGGGCATACCCTTTAAACGCTCGGAAAAGGTGGGAAACGCCCATTTTTAATAATCCTAACGTGAAATAGAAACAAGCAAAGATCAGCTATTGACTTCTTTACTTGCAACAATTATCCCACTGATAGATACAGTATAATCTGTAGCAACGATGAAAAGTTTATGAAATCTACTGTATGCAAAAAAAAAATGAAAGACCATGTTTCTGCGAGAGGCTTGTTGACTGGTAACAACAATACTGGTAATGTTTGATGATTTTCACTAATGCATAGAGTTGGAAGAAAAGTCTGTTCATTCCTTTTCTGCTGAAAATCAATCGAAGCCCCCCACTGTTGATATTATGAAGGATTTCGACGAATTGGAAAATCAATGTTTGAGAGAACTGGGGTGAGAGTCCAACCCGTGGTGACGCCACTGATGAGACAAACAATAGAACAATAGAAAAGAACAATGGACGTGCTTCTGCATGCACGAGATCTCATCGAGAACTGCAATACTCCGCAGAGTGGCATGTGCAGGGTTCATGTCTGATGAACCCCCACTGTACTGATGATATCCTCTGTTCCCATCCTCCTCAGGAAAATCTTCATGCAGCAAATGATCAACTCCAAGGTACTGATTATAACACCATGATACTTTGAGTCCTTATCTGTACTGATAATAACCTCGAAATAACATTTGCATCCTCCACTGTACTGATGATATCCCTATCCCCTCCACATTACTTCACACCTTCTACCAACTATACTGCACATCCCCCACGTTAATTGTTACTGCACATCACATTGTACGAGGTGGTATTACAGTTCCTGTAATTATTTGAAAAGCATCCAGCTTTTTTCAAGTGCCCACTAGAAATAAACATCCAACTGTGGTAGGGCTATAAAATTGTCTAAATTTATTTGAATATTTCAATATTTGTGAAGAGAAATAGTTTTATCAGTAAAACCTTGGGAATATTAAGAAACAAAAAAAATTGAGATCGCCCAGTTTTCAACATAAACTTCCGCAAAAGAAAGCTTCGGCGAAGACTCAGTTAATTAAGATGTAAATGGGCCTAAGATTCAAAGGAAAACCAACCAACTTTACCACTTTATTTGCGTACTTACCATCAAGTACAGCCAAAATTTCTTCGTTTTCAGTTGTCATATTTTTCTCTTTGATTTTCGAGAATTATTTCATTCGTGTCCTTTTCCGTTTACTAATGGTCTAATCTAACTTTTCTTGTTTGACACGGCGACACTGACTCAGTTGACGCTACACACAAATGAAAAATATATCTACTTCCTTGTTCTGAAGGCCAGAAAATTAACCAATTAAACTCCATGTACACAGGGGGAATGGAACGATTTTTGCAACATTTTTTGGAACACTTTTTGGAATTATTTTTGGAACACTTTTGTGAGCACTTTTTTGAACGATTTTGAAACCCTTTCGGGAACACTTTTTGGATAACTTGTGGAACGATTTTTGGAACACTTTTTGGAACATTTTTTAGAACACTTTTTGGAGCACTTTTTTGAACGATTTTGAAACCCTTTCGGAAACACTTTTTGGATAACTTGTGGAACGATTTTTGGAACACTTTTTGGAACAATTTTTAGAACACGTTTTGCAACGATTTTTCGAACACTTTTTGTAACACTTTTTTCGAACGTACCATCAACCTGCTGACATGCTTTGTAAGTTGGCACATACAAGCTTTAACATGAAAAAAAATATGGCACATAGGCTCGTTGGTACGTTTGCACATGCATTTGGCACGTTGGCACGTAAGAAAAATGGCACTTTTGCACGCAAAAAACACTGGCACGTTTGTGCGTTTTGCACGTAATTTAGCACACTCTTTCAACAAGACCTTCGGCATTCGGCTTGCTGGTGGTAGGCTGTAGTCATGTATTCATAATGAGACACACTTTTCGAAGGATGGCTGCCCGAAAATTCGGATGTCTGTTTCAAACATTTTCACATTTTAAGAAGTTTATGTAGTGTCCAAATGTCTGGCTCTGGCAGCGGGATCATCATGGCAAACAGCGAATAAAAAAACATGACGAAGTGAAGCCGGAATGACAGCAGATTGTATCAACACGACCCCTTTTCGGCGTCCACAGATGGCAAAGGATACCGAATTCGTCTAAGTAGAATGTACATTATGAAATCATTATGAAGTTAAGGTAGTACATCTTACACTCTCTCCCTCTTAGATCGAGAGAGCGGTCTATTATAGCAATAAATTGTTTGAGAGTTTGTCTTCAATCTTTAGTTCCAATGTTCTTTTACATTTTCGGTAACAATCATCAAATTATCAAATCAACAGCATCAAATCATTTTCTTCTAAATGGCATCAAAACGTCTGCTGAAACCATGTGTTCAATCGAAGTAAAGAAATGACGAGTCAAATCTTCTTCGTTTTAAGTATCATCAAATGATGACGTTTCACAAAAACAGCAGTTTCTTTCGATTAAGGACATTCTTTCTCGGGGTGACGAGAGATTATAGAAGTTCAAAAGTAGGTCATATGAGTCAATTTCTGAAACAAAATTAAACAAGAACTATAAATCAATAAGTTTCCATAAAATGCTGGCGATAGTCGATGCCAGTATAAGTCCTGGATGAGTATTGTAAAACCACTTTCTTCAAGGGGGTTTTACAAGTGGGTTCTTGATTATATGAAACAAATATGTAAGGAACAACTTACGCCCTTTTATCTTGTCTTTCTTTTACTTGCGCTGGCAGGCGGAGGCAGGGAAATCCAGGCTTTGATAACGTACGAGTCCAAGTGACGCGGTCAGTAAAACACTTAAACTATATAAAAAACCTACTAAATTTTGGGAATACAAGGATTATAAAGCCTACAAAACACGTGAACAAAGTAACAACTACATAACCATAAAAGGGACAACTAATTAAAATGCATAAAACTAACAAATAAAACACGTATCATTCATTGAAATTAACCAATAGCAATAAAGTAGTAAAAGAAAAACTTAGTCATTTCTTGCATAAAAAGTTTAAATTCTTCTGCACTAAACAGGAACCTTTTCTGAATTCAAAGTTAAATCTTGGTTTCCTCATACGTATTATCAAACAGAGACATTAGACGTACTTCGATGTTCAAAAACAATGAGTCATGTGTATCAACTTTACAGGGAGGGATGCCCGTATCACAACGATATGAATATGGTCATTAACACGGAGTTAACGGCGCTTGTCTTGCGGGGAGATTCCATACTGATGCAGTGCAGTCTGATTCGGTTGTATCGGACGATAAACCGACGGGTGGTAATTGGGCATCGGATATATCGGTCTTGGATACATCTTCATTGATGATGATGCCTGCAACATGTTCACGACTGACAAAGAACTTGGCTTTCCTAGCGAAGGGATACTGTAAGTATAATGTCTGTTGATACGACGTGATATTGAACATTGGGAGGTGGGTCTTGAGTCGTTCAAGATGACATTTCAGGCGACGAGATACTGCGTTAGGAATAACTGGTGTGTCTTCTACTGGTGGTTGGGTAATATCTTGTTCGAAATCGACTTTTATTGTGATTCTGACTCATCATCTGGTTCTAACGGTTCATTTGCTTCAGGGGCATAAAACGGAGTTGGTGGTCAAGGGCATCGTGACTGTCGTTTAGGTTGTTCATGTTGGAAGCAAAGAATAATTTCATCATCATTGTCAGAATCAGTGTCAGAATTCTCATGTCCAACGTCTGCATTTTGTGATGTTACTGATTGTTGACGCGTTTTCCGAGGATGTTACTGCTTGGGTTGTTGAATTGATTCATGATTGATTCGAGTGGAAGATCATCACATGGTAACTCACTTGCAAACAAAATTTTTTTCTTAACCCTAATCCTACAATGTGGTTGAATCCAACCCCCCTGAAGCTTTTCTTATAACTGCTCTGTTGTGTGATGGGTGTAAGCTTCCCATTCACCCATACCTGTGCCAGGTTTCATTGCTCTAGCTCTACGGGAAAGCAATTTCTAGAGGGGGGCTGGAAAACATCCCCCCTGTTATTTGAGATAGAAAAAAGCCCAGTAGGATTAGGAGATTACGGCTAAGCTTCAAAGATCGCATTAAAAAGTTGAGTGCTGTTTCGTTTGTTTCTTGTACAACTTTGTTAGCTCTTGTTGTGCTTCCTTGTTGTGCTTCTGTGGCAGATTTTCGCAATAGTTGCTAGATTTAGCAGTCCTTGGGATGAAAGTGATTTTTTTTAAATTCCTTCCAGATATGATTTTAAATTAAGATTAGGCGAAATAGCATGAATTACTGCATCAACAACTTTATACTTAGAACTGGGTCGGCAATTGGAGAGCTTGGAGGATTGGCCATGCTTTGAAATTTGCTAAGCTTCCTGATACGTTCTTAACCTCCTGAAGTTTTTTCTCCTGCAACCGCAGCATTTTCAAAAACTCTTCTTGTATTGCTTTCTTCCTGTTCTCATCCTCGCCATCGCACTTGCCGCTCTTGAATTCTCACAGGGTGGAGGTCCGCCCTTGAAAAACACCAACAAATCATCTAAAATTTTCATTATCTCTTCGTCCTCTGATTCACCTTGACCAAGCTTTGAACAGGTTGTTTCCAGTTCTTCTTGAAGTCTGTTAATTATTTGCCTCTTTGTCTTGCTCTTGCCTCCATTTTCGATTTCTAACATGGCTGTTACATAAGTTTATCTTCACTTGCACAGTAATGTAAGGTCTTTATTGAAAACTGTAGTTCCGCTGTCATTTTCCGCGAGCTCTTTTTTTCCAAACTTTTTCTGCTTTTTCCAGACTTTTCCTAACTTCCTACTCGGAGCAATGGCTCCACTACAACATCCGCAAAGTTAGGGTAAAGTTAAGGTAGTGCATCTCACATCGCGTCAGTAAAACTACTGAAGTTTTCATTTGCAGTGTTTGTAAAATAATACGGGTGGATTTATAGAATATTACAGTACCACAAAATATAATAAGAAATTTGACACTAGTAATCTGAGTTGTTATCATCATGTTATCACAGATTTTGAGGAGAAAAATAATATGGCGACCAAAAACGTTTGATCTGATGATTTCAACTGCTAGAGCCCGGTTAGCCTACAAACAGACTACACCTTCAAACAGCACAACTATCAAGGCGACTTATCACAGGCCTTATTTCACACTTCTGCCTAGGTACAGTATATACAACCGCGTTATTCACCAAGCTTTGAACAGGTTGTTCCAAGTTCTTCGTGAATACTGTTAATTATTTGCCTTTTTGTCTTGCTCTTGCCTGCATTTTCGATTTCTAACATAGCTGTTACATAAGTTTATCTTCACTTGCACAGTAATGTAAGGTCTTTATTGAAAACTGTAGCAAATGTTCGCTGCAAGTACCCTTAATTAGCGCCTAATCATGCCTAATTAAGTCAATTAAAAAAGTTGCACTTTTTCAAATCTGATTACTGCAATATGTATCTTAAAACGTTGAATAAAATTGTTTTTTGAATGTATTTCAATACAACCTACCAGTTTTGAGAAAAACTCGTTTGAAATAATGATGAAGTCATCATCCTAGGCTCAGTATGGGCTTTTATCAACTCGCGTAACTTCACAAATAGGGGTCGAATCGTCAAAAAACCGCTTACAATGCGATACATGTATGTATGACAGAATAATAAGCATAATAAGCCCCATCGCAAGTTTGGAAAAAAAAGAAAGTGGGTTCACTGCATAATCCCATTATGTAACATGGGTACCAAACTTTCAATTTCAAGAAAACGTGTAGTTTTAGCGGATACAGTTTGAGTCACTGGTCTACCATCGTGTGATGTACAGTGCGTCTTACTGAAATACTAGGCTTCATATATCGCATACTCTCAAAAAATTGCCGAGAAGCTCTCCAAGGCTCTCCTCCCATTCGATTCTGTAATTCGGCTACGTTGAGCCTATAGATGTACGTCGTAAGCTTTCCGATCATGCAGATCAGGTTCGAATCTCTTCTTTTGGGGTATTTCACTTTTGGAGAAATCTATGGTAGTGTCTATAAAGAATGTCTTGTTGATAATGATATGGAAGATAAGGATAGGCGGCAAGCCTTGCCTGTTGAAGCGGTTTGTAATCAACTAACTTTGTCATACATGTTCTGAATGTTCGTGATTTACTTCAGCAATGCAGAAA
>JACTAT010000004.1:382302-631159 GCA_014526335.1 Chrysaora quinquecirrha
GGAATTTTTTTCGATGCGTTTTTTGGACCATTTGGTGATCTGTTTACGATCAACTCTTTTAACATTCCATGTTCACCTTATGCTCCCAATGTCACCGGGGAGTATGTTAAATACTGGTTTGCTTTTAATGCACGCACAGTTTCCTCAACCCTAACCAAATTATTATTAATCTTCATAGCTAGTTAACTGAATTAAAACATCAATTCTAAATAATGCAAATACGTGTTTCCAACTTGTAACTTGCCTTTGCAGCTGAAGATGGTTTGCATTCGATTTTATCTTCAAGTCTAAGCCTAAAGCAAAACCAGCCTGGAAAAGTCGATGGTATGATTTACGAAATCTTTTAACAAAGATTTTTGCAATGTAGCATTCTCACCAGGATTTTAGGAAATCGTGTAAGTTGATGAATGAAAGGACTAACAGACTTCGATTTGTCTACATGGCATATTTCGAACATAACGTTTTGAGGAAAAATTGGGCAAATATGAAAGAGACCGATTAAATAAGTTAGCCTTTTACCCCGGCCCCCCTTTCAACCGGTTCTGGCGACGCGACACACTTGAAAATGTCCTGTGCTGAAAAATCTCGAGGTGGCTACACGCTGCGACAAAAATGCTTCGACAGAAGTTCTGAAACAATCAACTTGCGCGGAAAGAGGAATGGGGCATACAAAATTTCCAGAAAAGGTGCTAAAATATCACATAATGGAAAAATAAAATTTGTTCGCTGATTGCTTAAGTTGCTTGAATCTCTAATTTTAGTGATTATTTGATGATCATCTAGACCAACTAATTCATAATTATAACCAAGGAGAGCAGAGGTCAAACTTCACTATATAAATTAACGATCGCAAGGTGTTTCGTTTCATGCATTTAGTCAATTAATTTAATGTTCAATCTCACATTAATTATTTCTCTTTACGAGATTTAAAACAAGCACTGGACGAGAAATCGCAGCTCTGTGTGGATGAAAATTATGGAAAAAATGAAATAAACCAAATACATGAAGAAAAACACAAAAAGAGCATAGGAAATGTTGAAGACGGAAATCCTGAAGTCATGTATGCGGCTGCAGATTCAGGTAATTATATCGATCTGATTTCAAAATAAATCAAAGATTGAATTTTTGTATTGATTTTGATTTGTATTGATCACAGAAGACCAAGAATCAGCACAATAGATTTCAACTAAGAAGTCAGAAATCGTAATCATAATCGTAATCAGCTTTTTGGTGATATCCTTTGCTATTAGAGAAAGTACATATGGCAGAAGCGTAATAAATATCGCCATTTCAACTCAATCTCTGATTCTCTAGATCGAGTTCTAGACTAGATTTTTTTTAGAAAAACCCAAAATCATTTAGAAAAAGAACATCGTCGGGAGGAAAAGCATGGCTTGCAAACCTATAATGATGGTAAATATGAAATAAATGAACGGAATAACGATGAAAAGCATGGACTTGGAGAAACTGAAGAGGAAATTGATGACAGAATGTATGCAGTTGCTGATTTAGGTGAGCATCTTCTCTAAATTATATTTCGCTAGATTTATCTGCCATTTTCACTTCAGTTACAGTAATTCAAAATCCATTACAAACACTCTAGGTGTGAGGCTCAATAACTTTGACACAGATGCTTTAACACAGATGCTGAAAACAAGCGGTTGCTAGATGTAAACACACGATACGATACAAGTTTGAACTCTGAAAGACCGTAAATGAATGATTAAGCGCCGCTACTCGCCTAGGCGCCGCGCTTTTGATTATTTACAATATACCTTCAGCTGAATAGCCTTGGTAAAAACAAATCTTCTGGCGGTAAATTTCTTCAAAGTAAGAGTTGTAAACATCAATTTGAAACGTTATTTAAAGGGCCCTAAAGTCAAAAAGTTTTTCTGGGATTTTCAGGCCCTTTAACCCTAGTTAAAAATATTTTGAAACTTCCACCGTCATACGGTTTAGTTTAAGCAGGATGTCCCTGTTAAAGCGAATTGCTTGGTCTTCCTGATTTAACCCGCGTGAGCTAATCGGTGTTAAAAAGCCATTTCAACTCCACATTTCTGACAGGAACATTATGATATAAATCCATCTTCATCAATTGTTGCAGTCTGCTTCTGACGCTATGAACTTTGGTAAAACGTGGATATCGTATCTTAACTTGACGAATTACCAGCGATAAATGACCATTACATTCCTTAAGCTACCAGATCGTGAACGAATTATACAAGCTAAGCAATTTACAAGAAAATTTGATCTCACCCAAAACTTTGGTAGGCTTTGCTTGCGTGCCGCAGTAGAATGACAGCGAGAGAGAAACTTCGATTTGCTTTTCTGTGACTTACCAACTTGCATCTGAATCTGAATCTGAATAATTACTAACTAAAATCTACCTACTTTTATTCTTAATCTAAGTGAGCTATATACAATAATTTTCTACATATAAGGAATGAAATGATAGGCTATGATGGTAGGAAAAACTAGCTAAATATGGTATGAATAACGAAGGCTATGCTATGTGTGACAAATAAGGTAATACCTATGATGCTGCGGGAATTACCTACGTGGGCAGCATGCAGTGATGCAATGCGGGGATGCCTATGCTAGTGGATGCTACTAAAATGGATGTTACCTGCGAATAATGGCTAGGTTTAAAGGCACACAACAGGGCTAAGAATGAGTCTAAAATTTTTCACCCACTAAATATGCGTAGAAATAAATTAAAGAACTAGCGTTCCAATATATGACCACGATAAAATATGCTTTGTTATAATACAACAAGACAATAACTAAGCTGAATGTTTCACAACTTTCACAACTGCAAGTTGTCACTGGCAAAGTTGAAAGAATGAATCTTGAAGGCTGTATAGATGTTGGGAAACGTGAGGACATCAATCAATGGAAGAAGGCATTGCAGATTTGATGGAGGTGTTCCATCAGAAGCCTTCCATACCTCCTCCCACATTTGCAATTTCATATCGAGAGACATGGGCTCAGGAAGATCTTCAGAACATAGGAAAGAAAGCTTCTGAACTTTTCTTGCCATTCCACCTCGCATACAATACGCGAGGAAGGCCAAAGAAGGCATTCAGCACAGTGATGTTGGTATTTGAGAATCGAACTGATATCTGATTCAGAAGCTGATCAAGAAACGGGACTGACAAGGCTCGTTTGTAATAGACTGAAGGAGAATCGGATGGAATATTTTGACGATTAGCTTGCACTGATGCCGTTCTTGGCTTTCCGGGGCTTATTCCAGCAATGTTTGCAAGGGAAACTGCTTCTTCAAACCAAACATTGTGATTGATATCAATTTCTGTACGAAGCCGCTTAAGCATAGCAAAAAGAAGAGAAACTTTATCAACTGATTTAACCACATCGAAATCAGAAGCCTGCAGCTGTTTTGTGAGAGGTCTTGTTGCCTGCAAACAGCGATAAAGAACAACAAGCGTCACGATGAACTGAAATGCAATGGTGCCATAATAAAGGCCTGATGCATCACGACAAGACTCAGTATTCCATTTGCTGTCCATGTTATCTTTTATCTCTGAAAGGGCAGCTAAAATTGCACCAAACAGTTCTACAAAACGTCTAATCCATCAATCCTAGCCAGCCATCGTGTTCGACAAACGTCAATCAGGTGCCCATGACGGCATTTTGGAAGCATTGACTCAATTTTCCGTGTCAGAAGAGCAACTCGTTTGGGGTGTGCATTGAAAAACTGGGATACAATTCTTACATATCCCATCATATTTCTGACCATCTGAATGTCACAAGCAGAAGCAACACACAAATTCAATGCATGCAACCGACAATGAACATAAAGTGCCTTTGGATAAGAGTTTTGGATCCTAACTGCAGCACCTGAACATTTTCCAGCCATGTTTCCAGCGCCATCATAGCCTTGTCCTTGACAATTCTCCATTGCAAGTCCAAGATCAGTGATTGCACTGGTAATTTTTCTGGCAATGGCTTCCCCTGACAACCCTTCATCACAGGGTCTAAAACCCAGAAACTCCTCACGAATATTGCTGTTTTTGTCAACAAACGGAACAACGATGGAAAGTTGTTCAACATTGCTGACATCAGCAGCTTCATCAGCCAAGATAGAAAAATACCGCGCATCTTTCACCTCCTTCACCAATGTCTTCAAAATTTCATGCCCACCTATCAATAACAACTCATTTTGAGTTGTTTTAGATCGGTATGTTGAGTTTTTTGGTGCATCTGCAAAATGCTCATTAAAATTAGTATTTCCACCACATTCATATATTAGATTCAAAACGGCCTGTACCTTGCCTGGGTTGTTCCAGTCTACCCCACATTACTCAGCATCATCACGGTGACCTCGAAGGGATATACTTTGACAACCACAGAGCATAACCGTCTTAACAATTGGAATCAGTTTTTCTCTATTTGTGCGTACTTGCTCTGAAACCTTTTCATTCATCATAACATTAATTGATGTGGTTTTATTCTCCATGCGAGAGCGAAATTGGACTGCATTGGAAGCTGCCTTTTATGAAATTGGGATTTGGTTGAATGGTATTGAAACCTTGTAGTAGCCTTTGGCCAACTATCAAAAGATGATTTGTAGAGATGATCAAGACTTGTAGGACAATTCTTATCACCAAAAACACAATTGATACAAAATGCTCCATCTTGAACAGCAGAGTATGCAAGTCATGGAAAGCTATCAAACCACTGGTAACGAAAACGATGACCAGTGTGATTTGTGGGAAAACTGTGATTTGACTCTGGCTTCCAAACACTGCATAGCAACTCATATTTCTCAGCATCAGTTAGTGCTGAGATTGATTCATGAAAGTTACCAATATCTCTCTCATTAGAAGATGCTGATATGTTAGCAACAGAAGGAAGATTATTGACAATAGAATCTGGAATATGAGATGCTGCTTGTGAAGATGCTGCTTCACAAATACAACTGGCATGGATGTTACAGCAGGTGTCATTTGCTTTTTGGCAACAAAGTCCTCCATCTTAAGCTGTTTACGCTTTGCAGACATGGACACTGGTTTTCAGCACTGCCTGAAGCTTCTTTTGGAAGAATTCTTGTTAAACAAGGATTTGTTGGTTGCTTCAGTGAAAATGTTTTATCAGCAATGATATTTCTTTGAATAAGAAAAGGCAACAATGGAACATAATGATTCTTTGCACCTGTAACTTTTCCCTCCTTGATAAAATCTACTGGAAGCATGGCACATCTTAGAAGATGTATCTTATCACTCTGTTTCAAGCATGGCTCTCGTGGTAAAATTGTACAGTTAAACATAACTTCTAGAGCATTTTCATGTCCACCAGCACTATCTTTAGGGTAATATGATTCAATAGGTGTATTGATAACATAAGAGAGAGCAAGAATACGAATGAACGGAGAATATGTAAAATCTGTTGCAGTATGAGCAGCCTCAGCAATAACAGCAGCATTGCGATCTCCACCATCCATAAAATCAAGAGTAAAGTCAGAAATAATCATGGAAAATGCATTATTGACATTATGAAAGGCACCCTTCTCATGCTGTGAGACAATAAGAGGGTGGCTAGCATAGTAACTTGAATTCAGGTATAGCTCAATTCCAGTAAGACCACGTAAACAAGATGAAAGTGATTCATTTCCAATTAATGCCAAAGAGCATGCATTAAAGAGACAATTTCCATTCCCCGTTGTTCTGAAAGGAAGTAGATGGAAAGATGTTACCACACAAGAAAATGAAATTATGTAAACTGAATCAAGAGAGAAACCAATCTGACAGGCATTCCATGTGTATGAGCTTTAAACACATCAGCAATAGAGATCATACTCAACTCAGAAAGAAGCTGAACAACTTGATTGTAGCAGCATTAGAAAAGTCTCAGCCTCAAAGTATCTTCAAATAGTAATGCATGGCAACAAACTGTGCTAACAATTTTAAGGATATGCTAGCAATGTAACTGTATCACTTAGTTTAATTATCTTCTCAAAAAGACAATCTGTACATGGCTTCATGGCTTTCATGGAAAATTTTAATTGGAAATGTATTTATAGTGAAATGATTTTGGAAATTCAATGCCAGTTGTCTTTGAAGCAGCTTTGGAATATAGATATCAATAAGGTACACTGACTAAAATAAATAAAAATATAACCAGACAGTCAAAAGCTTCCAAAAAACTATCTGTCTATCTAGTCTGGAAGAGTCCTTTGCATTATCTGATTATGGGCATTTTGTATGTCATTTGAATTTATAAACCCGTGTAATGAACAAATTGTTTATAAAAACAAGAGACCTCTGTTTTCTTCCAGCTCACCTAACTGCATAGAATTCTTCTGCTCCTCTGCTAAGTCTTTGCTCTCTTGGCAGTTGCAGCTCCGAAAATTCACACCGGTTTAGGCCACGACCTTTATTTATACATTACACACTCTTTGTTTTATAAGAATACAGTCTATAAGAATATTCAGGCTCAAAATTGCCAAAGAACAATGGAAATTTAAGAATAACAATGGAAAAGTTCTGGCCTCGGCAAAAATTAGGATAGGCCTATCTATTCTTATAACAAAAAGTGTGTATTTACATTTTTTTTGACTCTACTATTTACATCGATCGACTCTTGTTGACTCCTACATCTGACATCAACTTCTCTTAAAAATACATCTTTCATTTCTTTCAGCTTCAAGATCTTTTGATCCTTTGCCATTGACTGATTTTGAAATTATGCATCTCAACTGCAGAAGCAGCAGCTTCGCTTCATGTACGTCATTTTGAAATCATGTGACAATTCAGTTGCCTGATCAATCATCGGGACTTTCTTCTTTCTCTGTCATTTCTTGATTCTGATTTGATTCTGGTCTTACACCCTGAATTACCCCCTGAAAGTTCAATCTGCACCATAAGATACGGCTTCTGATTGGTTTATCCTTCCTGAGTGGTGCAAATTTGACGTCAGTGGAGCACTTTTTAGGCTTCTGATTGGCTTTCTGGGCAATTGACAACCGTAAATTACAGACCGCTGGTGCAATTCAGGATCATTTACAACCCAACTATTTCATTGGAAGAAAACTTCAAATTCTGTTCCGCAATTTAATAATGACGATAATGAAGGGGGAGGACGAACGTCACAATGAAATATAATACTTTGACAGAAGAACACTTATTCCCTTGGCCTAAATCTTAATATACCGTAAAAATTAACCGGAAAAGTAAAAATAAACAGTAAAAATATATTTATTATTATTTTTGCCAGTCAAATTTGACTGGTGCATCTGCACCCTTTGCACCCCTCTGGATCCCCCCCTGTCACAATCGTCTTTATGACTGGCTAGATATGTTACGCTAAAATCTTTTTCTAATGTGATGTCTAATCCTTTTTGTTGATCCCTAAACCGAATCACCGTTACGCCGAAAGGTTGCCTTTAAGTATATAGCAGACCCGGGGGGTACTTAGTATAATTTGGTACGGGTATGTGCGGTCCATATGGGTGGGTTTTGGGCACTGACATTCTCTAAACATGGGTATGATTTTAACCAAAACCCCATAAATGTGGGTGGCAAGTTGAAGAAAAGTCGAAAGTTTAACTTTAATTCGGCCAGAAAAGTGGCAAAATCGCGTCAAAGATTTTCGCAGTACAATATTAAGCAAAAAAATAGGTCTAGAAAGTCTTATTATTCTCATATTCCGCTTATTTTTACTCATAAAATAGGGTCTGTTTCTGCAAAAGTTTACATTATAAGTGGGTGGGTTTCTGAAATCTGGGCGGCACATCCACGTCCATTCATAAGTGAAGTACCCCCCCCCCCCCCCCCCCGGGATAGCAGAACGTTGTTTGGTATTTGGTATTTGATGTTTGTAATCTATAATTTATTAGGTTATCTGTTAAAACAGAAGAAGAAAATGTTGTCAAAATGGCATGGACGTTACTGCATAGTGCAAGATGTTTTCATGTTCTTCTACAAATCACAAAAAGACAAGAGGTCTCTAGGTGTAATCGTCCTCCCCATCTACAATATTCAAATTGAATCTAAGACTATTTTGAAATTAACGCCAAAGAAGAAAGGAAGAGCCACATACTTGGTAATGTTTAATGTTTCACGTTCATTGTAAGCTTCATTTGTTGTTTTGTTTGCTTAGGAAATTCCATTAATAGATTTCTCTTAGTCACTTCTTCATTGCTATTCTAGTTTCAACTGTCAAGTGGGACTGAGAGGGACAAGTGGCTGAAAGTTCTGTCTCCCATTTGCTATCGGAAGTTGAGTAGTCTAAAACAGAATGTTTTCAACTGCGTTGCAAAACAACTTGACGAGAAAACTGAAAGCGTTGAAGATGGTGCTGTTGGTGCTTCTTTTCACGAAGAAGGCGACATGTATGAACCCATCTGTGAGTTAATATTTCTATTCACTATTTGGTCAAAGATACGAAAAACTCAAAAGACTGGATACGAAAAACAGTAGAGATTCAAAGTGTACATAATGAGCTTTATTCTGATGATGCGTTTTCAGAAAAACTATGAAAAATCAAGATCGAATTACTGTCGAATACAAGGTTACATGAAAATGGTTGCTGATGAAGGATCTGTAGACGAAAGCATTATTAATTGAACCTTTATTTGCCTTGCTTCGTGCAATTGTTTTGCACTGTAGTCTTTTATGAGTCGGTTTATTTCTAGTCAGTGCTCGAACTTAAGATGCTTGCTGCAGTCAGGCACCCAACGATACAAATGCAACTCCTCGACATTTCCTTAGAGAACATAGTAGGTCACTCTATAACAACAGTACTGCCTTGTTAAAACATACTTACATTTCAACTAGAAGCTAAGTGTTAAGTCATGTTTAACTTCACTAGAGAAATTTTAGAAACGGAACATCTTCTCTTTATCTCGCCGGCTTTTCTATACATGTTATCTTCTCAACAGTGAAATTGCTGCAACTTTCATCAAGACTTTTTCAAAGCTGCATATAAAGTCGATAGAGCACAATCACATTAGAACAGCTCTAGTAAAAATTCCAAAAATTGATCATTATTGGTTATATAGATACTGTAACTACACAAAATTTCAGAGTATTTAAGTCACAGTTAGAACATTTCAAGAAAATTATTATTAAAATAACATTGTTTCAAAGAAAAAGAGAAATTTAGCAATAGAAGGAGCTAACAATTTAGCAAGTGTCAGCAACAAAATATAAATACCGATGGTTAATTGCTTAGCGGTAATTATTATTTAGGCTCGAGAATCAGAATCTTTTCTCATCTGTGCACACCCTAGGTAATGTCTGCGCAGTATTGTGGAGGATGTGCAGTAATGTGGAGGGCTATCTTTCAGTAATGTGGAGGGTGCGCAGTAATGTGAAGGGTTATCTTTCAGTAATGTGGAGGGATATTATCAGTAATGTGGCGGTTGCGGAGTAATGTGGAGGGCTATCATGAAGTAATGTGGAGGGCTATCATCAGTGACGTGGAGGGCTATCTTGCAGTAATGTGGAGGATGTTCAGTAATGTGGAGGGCTATCTTTCCGTAATGTGGTGGCTGCGGAGTACTGTGTAAGGGCTATCTTGAAGTAGTGTGATGGGCTATCATCAGTAACGTGGAGGGCTATCTTTCAGTAACGTGGAGGATGTTCAGTAATGTGGAGGACTATGTAAACATGTAAACATGTAAACAACTATGGCACGAGTGGGAAAACCCATGATCACTCCGTCAATTTGATCGTGTAAGTGCAACTGTCGTTAGAGAATAATCCCTAGCCCACAGAAAAACCTTTTAATGAAAAAGAAATTACTGTAGCAGCAGAAAGAATTGAAATTGTACATTTTGATGTTTTCAACAAGATAAATGTTAAAAAATCTGGCTAGAGAAATTAGACATAACTTTTCATAATACATGGGAGATTAAGAACAAAGAGGCCTTTCATTGGCAACGAACATACAATTTACTGTAATCTCTTGTTTTTCTAATAGTTTTTCTCTTTGAACTCATATTCATTATCATCATCAATGATTAATAATATAAATGCGAAGCAAATAGTACCTTTACCGGACACTTCTCTTTCATAGACAGCTTCCTGCTGGTTGTTCACGTTAGGTTTAACACTCTGCAAATCTTCCTTTCTAAGACTTTGGAATTTAATAGTATTGTAGAAGATTTCCTATCAATAATATCACATGCAATTTAGCAATCTACGAGAAAATGTTTTCTCTTAAGATCGTATGCAATCGTAGGCTAGCCGTTCTATTTACAACTGATTTCCAAGGAGAAATATTTTATATACATCTGAAGGTAATATTTTGAAGATAACTAAGGCTTTCCCAGTCGTTAAAATTCGAAGAGGTTTCCGATTTTGCAGAAATAACATCAAGATAAAACTGTATGTACTGTTCTTACAATAGCACGCGGCGACGCAGTGACTACAACTACCACAATGCAGTGCGGGCCTTAGTACATGTGACTAATAATAATGGGAAAGGCCCATTGTTGCTTTGCAGCATTGCACTTCGTTTCATTGGTTAATTGTCCTGTCTTCTGAGCATTGTCCATCCTATCATTTTAAACATAAGAAACGAAGGAAAACCTTCGGGGTTTTATTGTGGATATTTTATTTACAGCTGACTATGGTTTGCATTCAAAAATATATTCAAATCAGAATAAAAAATACTCCGATAAAATTGATGGTAAGCCCTAGCTACACACATTAACTCCATTAACTGCAAAGTTATACTGAACAATTTTTGTGCCAACTTTTTAGGGAAATTTATGTCATTTTTATCTTGCTGTCATTTCGGATTTATAATCTTTTCTGCAATCGAAAAAATTACTACTAGTCAGCTAGGTCTTACACCATAACGGATTTGTAAAAAACAGGGTGTTCCGGTTTTAAGAGCGAGAATTACATAAACATGTTTTAAGAGCATTTCTGACTAATCGCGGATAGTCAAGTTAGATATCACTTGTGCAGTTTAATCCGAATATAGCGTACTTGACACAATTTTTCGTACTCATAGGGGACTCATAGATAAAGCATACCATAAAAAGAGCCAGAAATACCCTGTGTGGCTGTGTATCACGTACCTGTAACGTATTTTGCTCATAACACATTTCGATCTCCTCGAGTACGTTATAAAGGTATTATACTGTAGAAAACTAATTAGCATAATTCACTTTAGATTTATTTAGAACAGCATCTGTTCCTACTACAATCTTTCCCTTTCAGCGTAGAAAGTACTAGGACTCTATTTTTTCGTAAAATCAAGACTTTAGTCAGAAGGATATGTTGGACTCTTGTACTGCTTGTCTGGTATCGACTGATTCAGTTGCCTTATGAAATACTACAGTTTCGTTGTCATATTCTTCTCTATTTACTAATTCTAGCCGAGGACGATGAATGCGATGATCACGTGGGCAACATTATTCGACCTGCTGCAATGAGTAAGAAATGTATGCTTTGTGTATTGGCTTCTTTTTTTGCAAGCTGCAAGCTTACCTTCAAATGTTAACAAGAAAAGCTGTTATGGATTCTTATGTCATTTTAAATGAGTGGCTGCATTTAAATTCTAAAAGGTTAATGTGGCATGGCGTTTCCACAACCGCGGAAAAATATATTTCTAATATTTCTATATATTTCTAAAAGTAATTTAAACTTGGCATTTTAAGTCATTAAATCATGGTCACAAGACTCGAAAATTATCGATTTAATTTCTCTCATTCTATATTGCATTGTACTGGTACAAAGGTTGCTGTGGCGTCCTGGTATAGTCCAGCTGACCCGTGGTGCCAAAGGCTCAACGTGGTTGGGGTTCGAGCCCAAAAGCTACGGTAGCGTCACAGCCAGGGTCGAGGTCTCGATTTCTTAACCTTCTACTGATATCCTAGCGACTGGCACTAAACACGTAACTTCATCGTCACGCGGTGCTGCGCACATTGAAATGATTGCTTACATCCCCAATGCATAATCTTCATATTTCATCAAAATATGCAAAGCAGCAAACACTGGAGAAAGATTTAAACATTAACTATTAAATCTGGAAGGGATTTACGGAGAAAAGTCAAACATTTGTCAACTAACTCGCAAAAACATTTTACTCAAAACTTCTTTTGCAATTTCTTTTACAATTTTGTTTCAGTTGAAGATGATATCTACGAAGACATTCCAGCAGGGCAGTCTTCTTCACAACAGCAACAGCCTACACTCCCTCTACCATTTGTACCACAAAGAGCATCTCTCTTACCACCAAGAAGACCGCTTGATATTAACGTTTTACATTGTGAAGACAAGCTACCAGATTAGCAAAAGAGGAAAAACAATGGATATGTTTAAAGCAAAATAAAATTATCTAATTTTTTATATTCTTTAAGGTTAGCTATGGTCACTTTCGATTGTTATATCTTCTTTATCTATAAGCAGTTTCAGTTCGGCGTTACTATTCTACAGCAAAGCAGGCAATTGCTCGTATGGACACCGCGTATGGTGCGCAATAGCAGATAAGCTCAAGAAAGGGTATGCTAAAAAATTTGGATTATTATGACAAAAGACTTCTTGAAAAGAAATGTCTGCTTCCAAATCACTAAATTGCTAAGAATAATAGGACAACGGAAGATTGACAAAAAACCTTATGAAAATATTATACCAATGTCCTGTTCCTTTACTAATATTCAGCAAGCTAGCCTATTGACTTTCTTCAAACCTGCAACGAAAATGTTTGACCTGCTTATAGGGTACTTTTTACCCACTATGTAAAGTGAAACTCGTGTAAAAATGTGTAAAGTGAAAAAATTGCCCAGATTTCCGAAATGGCCGGCTCTGTACAGACAGAAAGAGTTCTTTTTCTCAATTGGATCCGTTAATTAATTTCTATTGGTCACCTCGCTGTTTCCCGCGAGATGATTGGTGATGAAAACAAAGTACCAACGCAGCTTCACTTTTGATTCATGCATTTTGATCCGCATCTGGGTATAACTTCTACCTTATTCCATTGTCGCTGTTTGTTTCTTACGTTCAAACTCTGAGGAGTGTCAGACGAAAAAACCTCTAAACGTGTGTCCAAAGATATTTCTGCTGTTTTTCGCTATCCTGAAGCCCAGGGGGGTACTCATATGTCTTTACAATAGGGGTTCTCAGGCTACTTTTTTGGGTCTAAAATTGCAGTAAGATTAATTTTTTTGGGTTCGTGAAATTCAAAATTATTTTTTGGGTCTCCAAATACAATCATACAGTAAAGTAATTCATAAGACAGTAGAATTGATAGTATATCATGTTATAACAGTTTTTTTGACAACTAGAAACAGTAGTGTCGTGCTTTCGTCCTAAAATCTAAGGAAATCACACCCTTAAAAATTGCAGAAATTATTTTTTTGGTTCAATGTTCTTGCTTTAAATTATTTTTTGGGTTTACGGTTGGCACCTCCGCCTTAGCACCCCTATCCTAAAATATATGAGTACCCCCCTGGGTCCTGAAGTTTGTACCACTCAAAGATAAAGAATAAGAATACCATTTTCACTTCACTGCATTCAGTAAAAAGTAATAAATTTTATTGTAAG
The DNA here is from genome assembly GCA_014526335.1 of Chrysaora quinquecirrha. NCBI lineage: Eukaryota > Metazoa > Cnidaria > Scyphozoa > Semaeostomeae > Pelagiidae > Chrysaora > Chrysaora quinquecirrha. Next base: position 395,820 of record JACTAT010000004.1, read on the forward strand.
AATACAGTAAAAGTTTTGGAAGTTTCATTCGCAAAATTGGTCATTGCCTCAGCAGCAGCCCAGGCAGCACCACAGCATGAGATTGAGTGGTCTTGTGATCAAGGCGTTGTATTCGCTGTCGCAATGGAAAGGGTTGTTGTCCCGAACTTCGTTTGAGATCGCTTCCGGAACTCTATAATCCACGCACATAATCTTTCCAATATTGGTAAATGACTTCAACACAGTCATGAGGTCCCCCTAGTGGTTCTGCGTGATGCGTTATTGGACCATTTATCATGCGTGATTTCGTGAAACGAGAAATTCCTGCATGTCGCGTGAAATGCTTTGGTACGGCTCGTGATTTCGTGATTTACTGTATTGGCCACATAATTGAGAGGTTGCTTGAATGCAGGAATGCCCTTTTATCCATCAAGCCCTGATCACTTGTGACAATCAAGCATTGTCAGCTAAATGTATTTCTATCATTCTCTCATATGATAAGTAAATTAAGTCCCCTAAAATCTTAATTTTGTGTGTTCCCTGTTGCAAACTCGTTGTGGAAAGAATTTTTCAAAGGCAATCCTTTGGATATATGAAGTTAAACATCCTGAATATTGATCCTGCTCAAAATTTCGGGGAGCAACGTCTGAAGCTGCATGCACGTGAAAATGAAGATTTATCGTGCGTGATTACGTGAATCGTTGAAAAATTGCGCGTGATCGCATGATTTTGTATCCTCCTCGGGGAGCCTCAGTCATGTGAATGAGTTCAGCTTAGCATTACCACCTTGATAGCCTTGATATACGGATTGTCCTAATATTTCCAAAGAATGTAAGTTTTTCTGTCTTTCACGGTATTAATCAGTTTCGTTTGCGTTTCGCTTACACGTTTTTTTATAAGAAACCTGGCTCGGGGCCTAGTTCTAAAAGTTTCTTAATTTTTGGCCCAATTTTAGTTCTAAACGTTTCTTAACAGTTTCTTAAATAATTGAAATAAATTGCAGTAAAAACGACAAAAAACCTTTTGTGGGATACACGGGATATAGTATTGCTTACACATGCGAGAAATCGCACGAAATTAGCCACGCTGGTACGAGAAATCACATGGAAATGCTTGAGAACTAATTACTACCTCCACAAATGTGAATCAGTATGTTGGAAAACGGACGCAAAAATTTCTAAAGTTTCTTGACTCCTTCCTCGTAGTGCTAAATGTTTCTTAACTTCTTGGGTGTTTAGTTCTAGGTTTCTTATAAACCGGTTTCTTATTAAAAAAAACGTGTATTGCGGGGACTTACCTATCCACCAGTTTGAGCTTCTAAAAACTAAGGCAAGTACTGTACTTCTGCCTAGTCCTAGGAATCTTTACATTACTTTTCTTTACTTTCTTACTTTTGAATCTTCACTTATTATTTTACGTTTTTTTGAATGAATTGAATTGAGGCGAAGGCCGAGGGGCAAATCATCCCCTAAAAAGTGTACGTGATTTTTAATCAGGGGTTATTTTTGTGTGATTAATGTGATTAATTTTTGATTAATTTGATTATTTGTCATTAATTTAATTAATTTGTGATTAATATTGAAAGTGTACGTGATTTTAATCAGTGATTTGCCCCTCGTCAAGAATGGTCAAGTCGAAATCCAATCGGGCAAGTACGTTGTTTTCAGCGAAAAAGCCTCTTCACCGCATTTAGTGTTGCATGAGATGTTAAATTTGGTTCAAATATTAGAGATATTGGTACAAATGGGTAAACGATTTTCTTGTTTTTCTTTCTGTATATGGGTACCACGAGTAACATAATTTATCGGCAGACATGGGTGGATTTGGAGAAACTGGGGTGCAGGTCAAGTCATTTGAACAATGGAGTACCCCCGTCCCCCCGATGCAAAACAGAAATCAAAGCAATGAGCCAGTAAAATTGTAAAAATTGAAATTATGCCTTTTGGGTGGACAGTGCCGCTTTTTGCATACAAAACCATGAGTGATGAGTCCCAGTTTGAACCGCCTTCTGACAACATTAACTTATAGTGATAGCTACGATAACTGGAACTCGTTTAAGTCAATTTCAAGGGAAATTCGTTCGTGTTTTTCTGGTGTCGCAGACCTTATTGCAAAAAAATCTGATCAAGCTAAATGTTGCGAAGATCGAATAAGTACCTTCTCCTTGTTTATAGTTCTAGACGTGCAGCTCAAATGGGTAACATTTTCAGTAACAATACTTCATATGGGTTTGGTATCCGAAAACAATCTGTACACATGGGTGGTAAAATATATAAAACTTTAAGACATGAATTGTATTTAGAAGCCTGATAATTCTTTCCGTCGTTAGAGTCAATTTCATGTTGCATGTTTATTTTTCTTATCCCAATTGCCCTTTTTTTCATCACAGAATTCATAGACATTGAAAACCTGAGCAATATAGTCTTATGGCCAATGAAGTATCTCCCGGGGTCTCTGGAGGGGGCGTTTGGGGTATTAAAACCCGAAAACCCGGAAGAAAATTAGAAAAACCAGAAAACCCGGAAGACCTTAGTTTCAACAACTTTTTTAAGAACTTTACATTTTGACATCCTTCATGAGGCTTAAAACCCGAAAATCCGCACATTTTTACTAGAATAACCGAAACCCGAGCTAGAAAAAGGACAAAACCCGTTGCCCGTTGAATCTACTTGACCCGAAAACCCGCACGATTTCTTGGAAAAACCCAAAAATCCGAGATTAAAAACGGTCCAACCCGCAACCCGTGAAGTCCCAAAGCCCTCCTCTCTCTGAGTATAAAGAATAAATGAGCAGTTGCAAATTGCAGAATAAGCAAAGAAAAAGATGATCAATAATCTTGCATGACTTTATCACTGAATAATCGCTAAGCTGATTTCTTGAATCACTAAATCATCTAAACATCTAAATCATGATATGTAATCTGAAGACTTGCTTCAGGAAAATGTAATAATATATTATGTAGAATCATATGATAAAATAAACTGAAAGTCAACTTATTAAACTTTAATCTTGCAGCTCTTTCCTTCCCCTGGATTATGATCACACCCAGAGGCTTTCTTTTCGCCGTACTTGTCAGTAATAGCAACTCGGAGAACGTCGGTATTAGGATACCTCCATGTTCCAAAGGCAAACATCTCTCTATTTGGACCACTGAGGACAGTGGTTACGTCTTCAGAGCTTTCCAACCCATGATTCCATTTAATTGAATACTTTCCCAACAGCTTGAATACTGCTTTCCATTTGTACTCTGTATCTTCCACTGTTCTTTTAAGTCGATCTTGATTTCAGTATTCTTTGGCATAGCGATAGAGATTTGGGTGTTGTCATCTGTCTCCGTTGTTTTCGTTGTGCTGCGTTCCACATTGAAGGATGATGAAGATGTAACTTCTGTTGAGAATGCTGTGCTTACTGATACACCCAGTATGTCTGTTCCGACTTCTACCGAAGCTCCAATCGACACTGATGAAGATACACCAGATCCAATTGTGAAGGAAGAAGTTGTAGAAATCTTGGTTGACAACGATTTAGTGCATGTATATGCATTTGGATAAGATGAGCATATAACAGGACGGAATCCAGGAACTTTTTTGGTTCTGCAACACTAAGAGCGGTCTTGTCCTCGATGTTGAATGACATTGCTTCCAATTTCAAAATATTCTTCGGGTTAGAGATGTTCTTGCAGCTGAATGTTTTACTTTCTGGCGTTTTATCCATGGCATTCATTGAGCATTGCTTCAGTTTTCCAGATGTATCTGTAATATTGATTACCAAATTCGGTTTGTCCATAAAGTTTGGACCGTTGTATTTACCCATTTTACAGCACTTGAATTCTTCTAAGCAACCGATTTGGTCACAGGAATTTCTGAACAATCCTGCCATATAGTATCCTTTCTTGCATTCAGTCCAGCCTATTCTGTCAAACGAAGTCCAAGCATTGTGATTGTAGCACTCACCCCAGCGCTCCTCTTGATATTTTGGTTTACAGCAGTGAAACCTATCCAGATAGTCCAAGCTACTTCCACTTGACTTGTAGATTCCATTCATGTAGAATCCGTTTCTGCATAACTCCCACCTTCGATCATTGAAACTGTACCGAACGTTTTTCTCATAGCATGCCCAATCATTCCTTGAAGAGAACAAGTGGCTTGCTGCATCATAGCACCTAGCTTCTTCAATTCTTCCAAGTCCTTCATCACCACGATGAAAATGATTCCTCCACATTCCAGTCATGTATCTACCTTTTCCACACGTTGACCAACCTCTACGATCCAAAGAATACCACCAATCTGCATTATGGCTCTGAGGCTCTGGAAGTTTCAAGTGGCTTTTTATTTCATTGCGGAATTCAGATACAGTTTGCCATACATGAGCGAGTCTTCGAAGGATTTGCTTTGGAACGTCAATGTTGCCAACAACACTTACAGTGTACGCATTAGGCCCACCACAGCAGCTTTGTGGATCGTGACATGCAGTATATGACCGGCATTTGGTACTGCATTTACTTCCGGCGATTCTTTTACCTCTTGGATAGATATTTCCACAGTAGCATTTCTTTCCTTGTGTTGCAGCCAAGATATAACCTTTGTCCCTGCAAAAATCTTGACATCTTGCATTGGAGCTTTTGAATCCCAAGGATATATGGCCTGATGCAGCGGCAAACGAGGAAAAGCAACCTTCTACAGCGTAGGAGTTTGCTGATCTCTTGTTCGGTCCATTGGCAATGGCTGTCGATGTTGTTGTTGATAGACAGTGAGCTGCTACCAGCAGAATAACGTAAAGTGTTATCATCGTGAATAACTAAAAATAAAGGGAGACAAGAAGGTGAAATGGTGTTTTAGCGCCAGTCGCTAGGATCTCAGTAGTAGGTTAATTAATCGAGACCTCGACCCTGGCCGTGACGCTACCGTGGCTGAGCTCGAACCCTGACGACATTGAGCTTCTGACACCAAGAGTCAGCTGGATTACACCACGACGCCACAGCACCTTCAAACATTGCACTTTCAGTTCAAACAAAATGATCTGTGTCTACTAAAGAGCTTCAAGATTATTTATGTAATGTATCAGTGTTGCGATTCAGTGATTGTTTTTGCCCATGCTAATAAGACAGAGCTTTCAATCTTTTAAAGAATATGAAATATTTTGAATTTGGACAGGGATGTTGATAAAATTACTGTCTAAATCAAGTGACGGGCAAGTATGTCTCATTTTGTAAGTTATTCTTATGAAGTCGAAATCGCTGATCTGACTTGTCGAGTCGTATACCTAAATTCAGAAATTCGACACCGTTTCTTTTATCAGAATAGTAAAATGGATACACTCTTTTTTTATAAGAATACTATAAATTTTTTCCACCCTCAATATTCTTAAGAAATGTTCGTTTGAGCCTGAATATATTCTTATAGTATTCTTACTTTTTCAAACCTGATATGGTTTCAGGGGAACATATTTAAAAGAAAATCATCTCATTACGAGGAAATGGTCGAGAGAAAGAAAAATTGAACTATTACACTCTTTTCTTTTTATAAGAACAATTTTATAAGAACACGAGCCTGGATTTTGCTCAGATTTTAAGAACAAAATCAGAACAAGCTGAGGCTGGGCTTTTTCATAAGCCTTACAAATATCAGCTAAATATGAAGTACAACAGTCAGACAACGTAAAAAGCAAGCAAACATTGAAATGGACAAGCATGCTCCATTTTTACACAACCCTATTACCACTAAAGACATTCACTGACAAAATCTAGATGTCTCGGTAACCAAGGAATTAAGAACAGATTAAGAACATTTCAGGCTCAAAAAAGGCAAAAACTTAAGAACAGCCAGCCTCAAACAAAATTTCCTGGTTCTTATAAAAAAAGAGTGTATTACAACAAGAGTGTTCTTAAAAATCATGAAGTTTCGATCTGCTGAAAAATTAGACACAAATATGGGAGCTGAGGCTGAGCAATATTCTTACAATATTCTTAAAAAAGGGACGATTCTGAGGCTGCATATTCTTATAAACAATATTCTTATAAAGAAAAAAGAGCGTACCGTTCTTTCTACCAAATGGTAAATAGTGATAGTAACGTCCCCAGTACACACAATATATATGTAGCGCCCTCCCTGGCATTGAAGGGGTATTAAAATGGTCCGAGTGCTTTGATTGAATCACGAAGCATGGTCAATCAATTATGCTCCAAACTCGCCATTATCATTATCATATCGTGGAATGAACTGGCAGTTGGTCTTGCGGCAACGAGTTTTTATTCAGGAGTCTGAGTTTTCTTTCTTTCTCTTAAAATTGTTTTGTAGCTCTTAGGCCTTTTACTCGCTGGGGTGTTCATACAATATTTTCGGTCAGATCAGATCATTTCGCTTGACAAAGCATCACACATTTCAAGTTTATGGGTTTGATATTAACTAACAAATCTGACATGAAAAGAAAATGTATCGGTTGAATTAGTACAGCGTTCACGATTATCAAACTTTTTATCAAAGATATTCCTTTAGTCAACTTAACTACATGATCACTTATCTTCAATGAATACTTTTCTGCTATTTTCATTCCATGACATAATTATTATTCTACTCATGCAATGATTGCTTGAAGTGCCTTATTGAAATTGGCATTGGTAGATGCTATGAAACTTGATTAGTTTAATTCAAGATGATTTGTAGAGTGACAACTTTAAACTTTGCAATGACAAAATCTATTATGAAATGTCATTGATCAATGATCTGAAAGTACAAGCACTGAACTGAAAGTATGACAGTGATTGGAAAACGTATGTGACATCGTATGCAAACACAGTGATAATTTCAACTCATTGACATGAGATTGCATGTATGAAAGTACATATTTACAGCACTTAGTTAGCAAGATGGAGTTATGACAGATTAAAATCTTATTGAGAACTGATTGTTGAGATCTGCATTCAAGATATCAATGATATGTTAGCAGATGCTGCTTTTGGCAAGAGTCTCCATACAAGCTGTCATGTTTGAGAATGGTGTACACTGTAAGCTTTACTTTGTACATCAAAGTTTCACTGGTTGAACTCTTTGTAGAACTCTTTTATAGGAATGATTCTTGATTAAAAGCAATGGACATGATAGTTTTAGAAGATTGATTTTTGCAACTAATTTCTTTCACGAAAATCATGACTGGAATGGTACTTTAGACTCTTGAACATCTTATGAAATGTCTAGCAGGTCAATGTACAAGTAAAATTCTTAGCATTTATTCACAGCATTTTATGGTAATTAATCAAAGGCATTAATGATCATAGGGACAGATACTAGAATTTGAGTAATATGTAATGTGATATGAACACTAGAATAAAGATGCATTGAACGTCATCATATCCAGTAAATAAGCAAGATAACTCAAACATACATAGAACAAATATTATGATATAAAGCACTTCATTGAGCATTAGATGCTATGAGACTAGATTAGATAAGCAACTAGTAAGCGAACATAGATAAAGATCTTCCATAAGCCAAGATGAAGTCATCAATTAAAGAAGCATTGCACTCATCTCGAATAGATGAAAATTAGTTACAAGCAAGAATGAAATTCATTTAAACGAATTCAATTAGAAATCTAAGACATGAGGATGTATGAGTTTAAACAATCAGAATGAATTCAATAACTAACAAGAAGGAAACAATATATCAGCATTAGATGTTACTCAAGACATCGAAAAGATTCATGTCACATTGCTAAAAGTACAGTGCAACAAATAAATTTAAAGCTAATTAGTTAACAATACTTACAAGCTAATTCATGATTCATGGACATTCTAAAATTCATGGAATGCATTTTTCAATGAAATTTGAATTGGAACATTTTGAAATTGAAATTATGAATTCAAAGGCTTGCAAGAAAATTAATCTAAGATATCATAGTCAAAGCCTTGCTAAAATTAAATTCTAGTCAGTTTAAACTGTATCAAAATATTATGAATCTTATAATAGATCCTATGCAAATTCTATAGCTTATGAGAAAAATCTTTAATTCTGGGCCGTGGACTCAACTTTCATATCGTTGTTATAAAAACTGTTCATCCCTTTCGTGGAACGAGAAAGCAAATCTCAACTCTGGCGGTCCATTTGATGATGGCTGCTGTAAAGTAAAGGCTTATAAACAGTTTAAAGCTTTTTTCATCTTTTGTTATTGATTAAAGAAGTTTCTAGTTATATTCTCTTGACTTCGTAACAACATCAATACTCAACTCGAGATCCCGGCCGCCCATGAAGATATTTCAAGGTAGCTACTTAGTAAACATTGTAATGATAGGCAGAATTACGCTTAATCTTATACACGCGGTTTTTGTGTTCGAAGAACTTCGAACACATTGGTGTGGGGTGGATGTCACTCACTCACTCACTCACTCACTCACCAACTAACCAACGCTTGAACAATGGAAAACGTGTAACAATAGGGCCATTGTCAAGAATGCCATTAGGGCCATTGTCTCGGCCATTTATGCGCAATTTGCGGTTAGTTGTTCACAATTCAGCCTGCAAGCACTTTTGTCAATCTGGGGTCATGTGACAACTGACTCATCCTTGTTTACTAAATGGAACTGGAAAATTGGCACCTTGCTTTGGTAAATGACATTTCAGGCATTCTCAACATTTAACAAAGAGTTTTGCCAAAGAGCGGCAATTTCAAAACAGTTTTCAAAACAAATCATCATTAATATTACCCTGGGTGCCAGACTCTCGAAATTAAAAAACGAGAGTCTGGTTCAGTGCGCCCCGACCTCGTTCTGATGAGCCTGTTTTGACCAATAAGGAGCCAGTATACATATTTCTGTAAGTTCAAAAGGTCATGGTAAAACGATGTCCAGCACTTGAAATAACCTCCTGTGTAAAACGCTGAACAGAAGAGAATATCGATTGATAATGGCGGCCGCAAAGTCCGAAGATGCAGTTTAAGCTGTTATCGAAGAGTTTTTTCCTCATGTTGTGGAACTCAACAGAGAGCAGCTGAAATCATTAGGAGCTTTGTTTGTTGAAAGACAGGACACATTCACCATATTGCCAACTGGCTTTGGAAAGTCACTGATATTTCAGGCTTTGTTCGAAAATTTTCGAAAATCTTTACCATCTGTTAAGTGATCAAACTTCAAGTTTGGAGAGCAGATTTCTGTCGAATTTCTGAAAATGTTGATGTCTGTGCCCTGGTATCTTAGTGAATACATTTCTGGTGCAAAGATTTATCACAAGTTGCTGCATGTCACATTTTCAAAAGAGACCTTTGTGGAAAATAAAAAAGATTTCAATTGATTTCTCTGAAATAACTTTAACTTATTATCTATTAGTTTGCACAAAATTTTCCCTCAAGAGACAATTCTCTTTTACACACAAGCCACAAAAGTCTTTGGAGTGGCATATTGCTCAAATTAAAGAAAGAATAGTACCAAGTTAGATAAAATTTTAACATTGCACCCAATTTGAGAAATTAGGTGCAATGACAGATGGTCAATGCTGAAAAAAGTCAATACATGTAAAACAACATTATCTGAACCATGCAATCCCTGTCAGAAAAAACTGCTACAAAATTGAAATTGCTGCAAAATTATAAAACATTTTGTTTAATAAGAATAAATAAGAACTATCGTTGAAAACATTTACTATAACTTAATTATTGCATTGTGCATTGTTTTAAGCCTGACAGACAGTACCTATGTATGTTGTCAATTTTGCCTTCATCTTATTTTATTTGAAAACAATGTATTACAAAGGATGCCCTAATTGCCAACAAGTGCTTTTTCATAGTATCTTGAGTTGAATCATATTCTGTCAAGTAGTGGTATTTGTTATTGTGCCATGAAATAAAAGAATCATAAATTAAGAGTTTAACTGTACATATACTATCAAAAAGTTAAAATGTTATTTTAAATAGAAAACTATTGGTGATGTGGGATAATCCAAGTTTGTGTAAAATATTTGAGCGTCTTCAATGAAACAACTCGGCAACTTTTGGTGGTGCAGTGCTGACACCAAGCACTGTGTTTACAACAATAGTTTGATATTATCTAATCAACCAATTAGCATGTCTGTGTGTGATTTAAAATTTCATCTGCTACGTGCAGCTTTCATATATTTCACATCATGATGCTGTTGCGTAATTTCCTTAAGTTCAATTTCGGTCTTGTAAAGTTTTGAAATTTTTCTTTGCATCAAAGATCAGAATACTCCCTCTTAGGCCATATTAGAAAAGACGCTGGATGGAAAAGGATGCAGTTGAAACGTCTGTCTGGCCACATCGCTGCTCTAAATCATCGATCCATCACCCAGCGTGTCGATCCATCTGTTTGTGCCGTAATTATGATTCTTTGACAATGGTATATGTAATATCTTAAACAAAACTCTCTCAAACTCCAGCATATGTTTCAGACGAACTCCTCCTTGTACAGTCGTAGTCCAGTCAGTGGAATTGGCAAGAAGAACTTTCTAATGAGTTCAGGCGGTCTGCACAGGAACGAGGTCAGGGCGCACTGAACCAGACTCTCGTTTTTTAATTTCGAGAGTCTGGCACCCAGGGTACATTAATATTATCCTCACGATAAAAATCGTCATAATAATAATAATAATGATAATCATCATCATCATCATCATCATGATTACTATCACCACCATTGACGGTGTGCAACATCTAAAGGAACGCTACCACCACCACAACCAGCCCTACAACCATCACCTCGACCACCCCTATCACCACCACCGGGACCACCCCTACAACCATCACCTCGACCACCCTTATCACCACCACCACAACTACCCCTACAACCATCACCACGATCACCCCTATCACAACCACCACAACCACCCCTTCAGCACCACAACCACCTCTATCACCACCACCATACCCACCATACAACCACAATCACCCCTATCAACCAGCATCATGATCATCGTGTTCATCAACATCATCATCATAACCACCACCACTATCATCATAATCATTATCGTCATCGTTGTGCATACCGATGAACATCTTTCATCATTTGACCGAAATAGCTATATTCAACCAGAGTCGTTCTTCGAACATGCCCATAGGGCCCCTATGTTTTTATAAGCAACCGCTAATAGGCAACCAAGATTATTACGATTCCAAATTTGTGTGACGTCATTTGAGATGTTCTTTCATTGTAAACAATGCAATTTAAGAAAGCCAGTTATTTACCATAAGAATGTTATGAAAGTGTTTAAATAGGCAAGAAGTCGGGCAAGAAGTTCACGTTTTCAGTTGAGAAATCTTTAATCTGTTATACATATGCTGATTTCAGATATTGAGGTAAGTGAAAAAGATCTTTGATTTTTGCCCTCTTGTTATTTCTCCAGCTCAGCTCAACACCACAGGTTCTGAAACATTTTTGTGGCCCAGTTCCGGGGGAGGGGGGACTTCCATTGTTCAACATACTAGAAGTGCCGCCCAAATGGGTTACTTTGACATGGACAGTCTAATCTAAGCATACTTGAGATCAGTACAACTGAAGGTGGCTGAGATTTTGAAAATTTCCATTTTTGATGAAAGTTAGAGAAGACTTCAATTCTGTGTCATTACCGAATTAACTGGGATGAGCGACCCTGCTCGAAGGAGCACCTCCTTCAAATGTGCGCTCCCTTAGTTATGAAAAAGGGAACTCCCAATAAAAAAATTGTAAGGAGCGCTTATATAGTTGTATGATAAAAAGTGATCTAGAAGAGAAATAGTTCCTAAGAAACTACTCTTTTATTGTTAAAATGGGCAAACCTCTGATAATGCATTCTTTAACTCTAGATAAAGAAAGGTGTCTCTTTTCTTGGCTTGCAGAAAAAAAATAATTTTCGCAGTCTCCCTACTCCTAGCCATCAGAGAATTGTCGAAATGACCACCTTTCTTGAAAAAGCGTCTCTCTTTGAGGACCAATGAGTAAATAAACGCCCGGACGCTCATTAATGCAAATACAGTTGACCAATAAAATGAACTCAACAAAGGAAGAAGAGTAGAATCCTGTACAAGAAAGATATTTTGAAGAGCAACATACCGATTAAGGGAAATTTATACCTATATACTACGCATTATATAAGCCCCGGTACCCGCCGATGAATTTTTCAAAAGTTCTCGGAATTCCTAAGAAATGATTCGGGAAATACAGTGCATAGAAATCTCTCTAACTCTTTATGAAGTTACTTTCTTCCAACAAATGTTATTCCGCATTGCTGTCTAGCCAATTCGAGCAATGAAATTGCATGCTGTTGATTATTCATTGTATTCTGATTAATATGACGTCACAATGGCTAATGGAAATCCACATCCCACCGCATTTTGGACCTTATATATACTGAATCTATCCAAAACATTAATTCTGCAGGTTTTTGGAAACCTTTTTCGCCGAGGAAGTCGCTGGAAAATGCTTATTACAAACATACCTTTTGTGGTGCGTTGCCCGGAGTGGAACTTACAGATACAAAAACATATAAGTACTTAATGCATACAAGGACAACGGGGTGCTAGATTCCAAATGTTGATTATTGATTTCATGGGTTCTGGTCCTGGGTCCTCCTTATGGGTCCTGGTCCAGGGTCCTCTTTTTGGGTCCTGATCCTAGGTACTGGTCCTGGGTCCTCCTTTGGGTCCTGGTCCTGGGTCCTGGTCCTAGGTCCTAGGTCCTCCTTTTGGGTCCTTATTTTAGGTTCTGGGTCATCAAATTCAAACATGGAAGGGGCTAGCATTTCAAGACACAGTACGAATTCGAGTAAAAACAAGTTTTATTACATGGATACATGTTTCATAATTTATTAGAAAGTCTTTTAAAAGGAGCTGTCCTTGATTAGTTCCATCTTTGCATTTAATTAATTGCTCACCATTCTTATCCAAGAAATTTTCATGTTTTATTACTTTTAAAATTTCAAAATTTTCCTTTCGAAATAAATTCTGAGATGCTCGAGCAGTTGCTTGAACAAGAATCCCATCGCAGCTTGACTCAATGGCTTTCTCTATCGAGAGTTTAACCATCTTTGTCGCAATCCCACGTCTACCATATTCTGCATTTACACATAACATGGCAAATTTTAGAATTTTCTGACATTGTTCTGGAATCAATCTATGATAACCAGTTTCAATGATATCCAAATATATCTCCAAAATTTCGATGGAGCTCAGATTACATCGAACTTTATCCAATGCTTGCATTCCATTTGCAAGGTTGTCGTTTGGACCGGCAACGCTACATTTTCCATCAACGTATAAGAAATAATTTAAGCGTATTCCAATGATTTCTTTATTGCTGTTCAACGCCATGAAGCTGATAGGGTCTTTTAAACTTGTCAATATCATTTGTTTTGTAAACTCTCTAAATTCATTCGCTGTTATTGATAATGCCTGAATGGCAGGCCCATTCGGAACGAAATGCTTGACTAGAAATGCCACGATCTCATCAAAATCTTCAAGTTTAGCTAATTGATATGAACAAAATTCATCAGTCATTTTGATCTTGATTTTGCCAACAGTTACAGAAATTGTCATGTAGTGTAGTGGCCGTAAAATGATCGAAAATACTTGCTTGTAATGTATGTGCAAATATAATGTATACCCGAAAACGAGGACGAGGACCACGACCGAAAACCTGGATCAGGATTAAGGAACTTGGACCAAGGATCGATATAGGAACAGGCAAGGAGACCTTTACCTGTCCATCTAGAAAAAGACGATGTGTGTGAAATTCGAGAACGTCGACCAGGCCTATTCATATTTGGCAAGACGTGGATTTAAAGAATCACCTGTTATATAGGCAAAATTACAATATCAATGATAATAGTAATGCTTAAAACAATCGCACTGATCTCATATGAAGATCTTGGCGAGATCCTCACTGAAACAGAAAATTTGCAGGTTGCAGAAATGCCGTTTAGGTGCTACGGTTGCAGATCTTTTGTAGCACAGCAGATTGTTGCGGAAATGAATAACTAAGATAAGGTAAGAGAGGTAGGTACCTATCTTATAGTATTCTCAGGGGGGGGGGTTATTTAACAGTTTTGGGGGTATGGGGACGTGCAATTATTTAGGGGTACATTTTTTCTGAAAAATGCGGAATTATCCATATCGTTTTTAGAAGTATGTGCGGAATTATGGGTACAATTTGAGGAAACATGCAGAATTATGGGTACTAATCTGGAGAAATTTTGAAGAATTAAACTTAGCATTCACAAAATGTGCAGTCCGAACTGATAACTTTTTGGCCTATCAGCAAGGTTGCCCCTTAAACATTACTTGCTTTTCATCAGATAAATTTGTTATCTGAAAATGTTCTTTGCCTTGCGGAATATTGGGCATAACATTCATCATGTATGCGGAATTATGGGTGACAATTTTTATCAGGTTTGCGGAATTATAGGTCACAATTTTTCAGACGTGGGCAGAATTATGGGTCCAAATTTTAAACTGAAATGGCACGTTCCCGTCCAAAACTAGGCTTAGATACCCCCCCAGGTAGTATTCCTCGAGTCCTTTTGGCCAGTGGATTTTGTGGGGTTTCCTTGCTTGATCTATGTTGCTATGAAACTCGATGAAACTGAACTTCCTTAGAGTGTTTATCCTTCCAACTAAAAGATTTTAACCTAAAAAATTTTTATGTGGCTGTAAAAGTTGGAAATTGAACAATATAAGCGAAAAGAAATGTTATAGACGTTTGCTTGATATTTTATAGAAAGAGAAGAAGACAAATGAATATATGGTGAAGACGGTCATAGAAACAGTAGGTGGAAGGGAAATGGAGACAGTGTTGGACATGATTCAAAGAAGAAAATTAACGTTTTTCGGCACAAAGTTAGACGTGGAGAGAAGAATACGATGACGAAAATAGTGATGTATGGTTGAAGGAAGGCCGCAGAGAGAATGAAGAGGAGATTTGAAGCAATTTATTGGTAGAAGCATGGGGGAGTTGGGGAAGATGGCTGGGAAGAGAGACTTGAGAAGAAGAAGTGTTCGTGAATGAGTAAACCCATGGCATCGCAAAGGTTAAGGAACTAGTGATGACAGGACGCAAAAATACCAGCACTTCAAGCGTAATAACCCACCAAATTAGTGCTTATCCACTACAGTACGCAAAAATAACCATCACAGAAGTGCGTATCCACCAAAGTGCGTAGCTATACCTAGATGCGCTAGCGGGATATTAGTAAGTGTACTTCTGAGTAGCTATATGGTTGTTGTTGCTGCTGCTGCTGTTTGCGAAGAGTGGACCTCGGGTAATCAGTCTACTTCTGCGGCACTGTTGCTACCGACGAACATGAAAAGAACTTTTTTCGATGAAAACAACGAGCGACAGTATCAAAAGCAACTTAAGAGCAACTTAGAACAACTCATTATGAGTCAAAGCAGCATACGGATGAAATCTAATCAATGTGTCACTCACTGTGCTTTTTATGTAAAACGAACAAAATGTGAAAAAATTACATTGTTGCTAAATCTGCTATGCTAAAAAACTTGCACAAAAAGATCCTCATATATAAAGTACCTTACGCATGAAATTATATAGATATGTTCCAGTTTGCGTCAAATTAATGATAACGAATTTGATCTCACATCCTCACTAGCTTCTTAACAAACAGTTTTAACCCTATTCAAGGAAAAACAAATCCCTCCCAATAAGCCTGGTAATGGTTCCAAAAACATTGGATACAGAACTATGATAGGCATGGTCTGCGTGGGTAAACTGGGCAAGCTAGTGCTGAAATTGACAGGGCAAAATAAGTCTAATACATTTGTTCAAAGATTTAAATTGATAGGCTTAGGCTTAACATGCTCTCTGAACAAATTTGAAGAGAGTTAAGTGTTGTTCTTTGTCGGATGGCCGAACACTTTAACCATTCCAGTGAAATATTCTCTGAACATTTGAAGGACATTGAGACGAACGCTGGTGTTAATTCTGGACGTGATCCATTATATAAATGCCCAAGTTAAAAAATTACTTAATTATGTGCAGGTTTTTACTGTGATTGTCTCTTAAAATGATAAAATAGTATTAAACTCACGCAAGTTATTAAATGAATGAATCAAATCTGCTTATTTGACATTTTCAAGCTTAAGAACCCATGTATGAAGAGAAGGGACTTCAATTGGTCGAATAGCTTTGAAGCTGATTTCCAGGCCTGGCTTTCCAGCTGTTCCTTGCCATGTTAACGGTCGTGTTAAGCCAAGCATTGAAACTTTGGTATTAGCAGACGGTATAGGATCCGTCAGAGCAACAATATCATTAGCAGGCCATTGTAGGACATAAGCATAAACTGTTGCGCCTTTGCTGACATACATGATGATGGCGATGATATAGAGGATGATTATGGTTATTAAAAATTTGATGATGGTGTTAAAGATGATGATGCTGATGACGACAACAATGATTTTAATGATGATGATGATCAATGCTCATGATGATCAATGATGATGATGATCATGACAATATTGACGATGATGATGATGATAATGGAAGATTGTGATGATGAAAATAAAGATGATAAAGATGATAACGGATAATGATGATCATGATGATGGTGATAATGATGATAATGAGAGTGGTAATGATGATGATGGTGGTGATGATGATGGTGATGAAGATGATGATGATGATGAAGACCATTAGCCCAAATGTGTGTTCTTGTGTTCCGATTTTTCAAGATGATTGATAATGACCATTAGCCTAAATGTGTGTTCTTGTGTTCCGATTTTTCAAGATATGTCATTGTATATACAGGTACGAGCTCTAAGCAAGTTTTATCATAGATCATTATACGTCATGTTATGGTTGCTACTCATGATGTCATACCTATATCTTATACAGAATTTGGGCTTATTCTGGGCTTCTGGCCTCATTTTGATACACGTATAAAAAGTATAGGTGGGCTTATTGCCTCGTTATCATATGATCGATTTTATATAGAAATGTATAGGAAACTTTGGGCTTGGGCTTATTCTCTAGAAAGTTTTCATGTCTGTTGATTTCCCATTAACAAAGTATTGGCAAATGTGCTTGGGCTTCTGGCCTCGTTCTCGTATATTACATTTGGGCTTCTTTCACCTGGAAACATGAAAACTTTATAGAGAATAAGCCCAAGCCCAAAATTTCCTATACATTTGTATACAAAATTCACGATATCATAACGAGGCAATAAGCCCACCTATACTTTTTATACGTGTATCAAAATGAGGCCAGAAGCCCAGAAAAAGCCCAAAATTTCAGTGAGTATGTATATCAAGTTGAATTACAGTAAAGACAAGAACCTAAGTATTCATATTATATATATTCAAGATCAGATAATTGATAATTGGCAATAAAATCTATGACATTATTGAATTAAAACAAAGTCTGTCCACATGTTCTTTTGTATAGTTGTTGGAACTTGCTTGTTCTTGCTCTTCTTAACAATGCATTTGTTGTTCTACCGGAAGCGAATTTCAAATTTTTATCTTTTACCATTGATGACCATTTACCATATCCATGTTTCTTTATTCCTTCGACCAACTGCGCATCTTCTAAAGCACTAAATACCAAGAGACGCTTTTCGTTAACAACATTATCATTATCTATTGTATTACAAGAAGATATAGGCTGAATCTTTACTGTTTCATTGCAAGTAACTTTATTGGACGATTCAGGTGCTGCCTTTGTTATGAAATCGTGCAAAGAATTGTCCATTTGAATGCCATCATCTCCTCTGAGCTTTTTAATACATTCGTTCCCTTTCTCAGCCACTGACCTTGATCTTTTCTTTTGATAATGTATTCTTGCAACATTGGACGTATGCTTCTGATCCTGTGAAATCATGTCCCTTTCTTCTGTTGTTAAATTATCTGCACTTTCTGTCTCTATTATTTGTCTGTATCTCGTGGGATGAATGTACTTGCCAATAGCTTCATAAACCATCATGCCCATTGCGTTGTGAATTCTTGTGCATTGTGATCCATTACGATTAACCAACAGAAAATTACATTTCGGATTCAACAATGGCCTTACGTGTTTTGAATATGCATCAATGAACTGCATGCATGCATCGTCTATAATCAGGGAATCAAATCCGTACTTTTCAGCAGTTTTGAATTTTCTTTGATCTATGAATCCACCGTTCTTTTTAGCGTGCTGCAGCATCTCCATTGTTAAAAATTGATACGTCATTGGTCGTGTACCTTTAACACGAAGGAAAAGAAAGGTTGTAATGAATCGTGTTGCAAACGTTAAATCTGCTGCTGTAACAGTTGAGCCATTGTCACTCTTGCATAAATCCAGAATCTTCTTGTAACGTTCCATGTGAAATGGTATGACTTTCTGCAAATCCTGCATAGATGCCCAATGTCCTTTACGTTCTAACGTGTCCACGTCTAATTGTTCACTCCACTGTACACGCATTTTACGTGCTATGAATTTCTTCGCTCTTTTCAGAAATATCTCGGCCACGCTGAAGTTGTTCAAAACACCAATAGACACTCCTTTGAACTTTCTGTACTCGATTAACTCCATCATCGCACTGATGTAGCTTACGTTACCAGCATATCCAATGGACTTCTCTTGGTCTAAGTGCTGTATAAAGTTGCTTATATGTTCGATAGATCCAAGGTAGTAATCAACACGATCATCAGTTGATATGTCGACTGATGTGTCTTCACTTGAAAAGTATACGAATTTTATTGCCCTTGAACAGATCTGATTTGCGTGTGATATCGTGCGTCCGCCACCAGTTGCACTACACATCCATTCTTTGAACTTCTCTGCAAATATAACTTCCCGCGTATTACAAGATAAGTCGTTACCTTTCATTGTCTTTTCTGGGTCTTCTTGCACGGATTTTTCTTTGCCATCCAATATATCTTCAGGATAGTTGTCAAAGTAGTAGTACCAAGTATGCGAATTAGTGATGTGTTTTCTGCATCCTCTTTGACTTCGAAATCCTTCGTGTCTGCATTCTGCAACAGGACATTTGTATATGCCATCGTGGTTTGGTGTCAGATGTAGCCTTCTCCGTATGCTAGCAGCTCCAGGAAAGTTCTTCCACCGCTCCATTTGGACATAAAGTCCCAACTGATTGATACTCTCAAAAAGCCAGAATATATACATCTCAAAAATTCTCATGGGAAACCTAAGGTGAATTCGTGCAGGTCTTGCTTCGTGCAAATATTCTATTGAAAAAGCTGTGAAAAAGTGATTTTACCCAAATATGGTTAATGAATTTCATATCCGTTCGTTTCGTCGTTCATGTTCCATAGTGTGCCATATAAGGTCATCTTTGATCACATGTATGTAAAATCAACAACAACATCAACAAGGACTAGAATAATTAAAATACTGATGATTGAAAGGATATGATGTAACAATAGCTGTTGTAGTTACATCTATTATCTACATTGTTATCTTTATATTTAAAAAAAATACTGTTGATGTAAAGGCAATGATGTAACAATAGCTGCTATTGTTATCTCTATTATCTACATTGTTATCTTTATATTTAAAAAAATACTGTTGATGTAAAGGCAATGATGTAACAATAGCTGCTATTGTTATCTCTATTATCTACATTGTTATCTTTTTATTTAAAAAAATACTGTTGATGTAAAGGCAATGATGTAATAATAGCTGCTATTGTTATCTCTATTATCTACATTGTTATCTTTATATTTAAAAACAATACTGTTGATGTAAAGGCAATGATGTAACAATAGCTGCTATTGTTATCTCTATTATCTACATTGTTATCTTTTTATTTAAAAAATACTGTTGATGTAAAGGCAATGATGTAACAATAGCTGCTATTGTTATCTCTATTATCTACATTGTTATCTTTTTATTTAAAAAATACTGTTGATGTAAAGGCAATGATGTAACAATAGCTGCTATTGTTATCTCTATTATCTACATTGTTATCTTTTATTTAAAAAATACTGTTGATGTAAAGGCAATGATGTAACAATAGCTGCTATTGTTATCTCTATTATCTACATTGTTATCTTTTATTTAAAAAATACTGTTGATGTAAAGGCAATGATGTAACAATAGCTGCTATTGTTATCTCTATTATCTACATTGTTATCTTTTATTTAAAAAATACTGTTGATGTAAAGGCAATGATGTAACAATAGCTGCTATTGTTATCTCTATTATCTACATTGTTATCTTTATATTTAAAAAAATACTGTTGATGTAAAGGCAATGATGTAACAATAGCTGCTATTGTTATCTCTATTATCTACATTGTTATCTTTTTATTAAAAAAAATACTGTTGATGTCAGGGAAGTTATGTAACAATAGCTGTTGCCGTCATAGTAAAGCATCAATCACATCATTTACTTAATCTGGGAATTCTTGAACAAAGGAACTAAAGAACAGGGGCACTACGGAATTTCGGAATAAAAGAATAAAGGAACGTTCCTCATATGAATTCCATGGTCCTTTGTTCCCAAAGAGGGAACACTTATCAACGATGACAAGTTCCAAAGTTCAACGAACAAATGAACAAATAATGCGTTCCCCTGTTCCTCGTGGTATTCCTTTATTCCGTTTTGTGAAAAATGGAACAAATAGGCCAGAATGGTTTCTACTAAATATGCATTGTTCTATCTCTACCAGCATTATATCAATGGAATTTATGTTCATATGTCGTGTACACAGTGTCATGGCAAGCATCACAAAAAGAAATCGTGGCATTTAGCTCGATTTTATGAGCATAAGCATTGTTACAAAATGCTTACACTGTCATTTTTTTTGTCGAATGTTGAAGATGATGATGCTAATGATGATGATAACGGCAAAAGGAAATTTCAGATACAGTAAAATCATGACTGTGTGAAAATCTACACAAAACAAGTCAAACGGAAGGACTGCCTTGAGCTCTATGACTAAGACTGATCATCCGCAATTTCATTGAGCTCGTAGCTTAGTGGAATCGTTTTCGGCTCTCTGGTCATGCAGTCCAGATAGATAAACTTCAAGTTAGTTAGTTTTACATACGAGACCGCACGAAAACAACAACTAGATATATAATCATAGAATATCCCAATATTTCATCAAGATCTCAAGATCTCTGCTTTCAGATCTTATTCTCACTCGCTCTGAGGACGTTCTGCATGCCAGGGCGAAATATTGGCATATACTATTGATTTGATCTAGTTGTTTTCCTTGTCGCCTGGTTCTTTTCAAATATACAGTATCGTAATTTCGACACGAAGTACAAATTTCTTGGAGTTCAGGCAAACTTGTCCTTGCAACCTTTTCCTTCCTGCTATAAAACGTCTGTTTTGCTGTAAACTTTGTTAAAAAAATAAATAATATAATAAAAAAATATATTACCTCATTGTTTCTGCCAATATATCTGTGAGATTTTTTACAGACAAATAATCCTTAAGAGGTGCATTTCTTCTGAATCCCCAAGAATAGTGATCTATAGTCATATCATTCTCCCATTTAAACTTCAGCAGTTTACCTGAAAAAAAAAATGATGAATATTTCTTCCACTAAAAGTCTTCATGAATACGATGCTGAAAGTTCTGTTGTGGGATGCTAAATGAAAATGATTCGAACGAACGAAACGTATCGTTTCGTATCGATCAGTATCCTATGGCGTTTACAAGATGAATAACGAATATCTAATCAAAACAAACACATACCTGGGCTGAAACGATCATAGCCGCACGTTTTGACATCTCCATGCTTGCAAGGAGCATCTGATCCCCATCGATCATTGACTAAAATGTTATCCTTCACAGGGCTATTCAGAAGCAGATGGAGAAAATTTTACTTCTTACTGGATTGGTTGCACGGTAAAAATGATAAAATACGCTTGTGTATGCATAAAAAAGATAACTCAAAGGTTCAAAACATCTCTACTACTGTTTTGTATTTCTTCTAATTGTGGCTCAACATTACTGACTTGTCCGCAGTCTTGATTACAACACGATCCGATGTAAGATTCATTTGTATATTCTACTTTGACAACGTCTCTACATACTGGACAGATGACCTTCAATGAACAAAGTTGACGCCGTTCTCTCTCCTCGTCCCTCTTGCAAGCACCACACCGACAAATAAAGAAATATCTCTGTTGTAACATCTTCTGACGAGCTGCTCGCATCATTTTACCAACATGAGGGACATAACTGTGCGTTATTTCCTCTCCTGGTGAAATATTGTGTGTTGCTCTTATGACAAGGCAATCATCGACGAAGCTAACAATAACATCAGGATCACAAGCATGATTAAGAAGACACGCAGTAGGATACAAATCAAGCATTTTTCGATAGGTAAAGTCAAATAAGCATCATCCATTCCAAATTTAAAACTGAATCCCAAATGCAATAATCCATGATAATAAAAGCAAACTGATTGGTCATTGAATGAAACAAGAAGAACAATTGATTTGAAAGTTTTAAACACTACCTATCGTTGTATAGCCAGGCAAGAAACTGTTTGCTTTGAAAGTAATCTGAGTTTGCTTCCCAGTCTCCGTCAGACCATATATAATGTGGCTTGTATCTGTTCACCATATCGTAAAGTTCTGGCAGCAAAACTGACTAAAAGAGAAATTCTAAGACTTAAACCTCATTTCATAAAAGAACACACTGAACCCTTCTTCAACAAATATAAATTTCCCCTATATATCATGTGCTGGTGTTAGGGAAGCCTGCCCGCAGCCTTAAAACTTTCCTTAGGTCAAGTGTAGACTGCTAGACTGCGGCGTTAGGGTCACTTTATGAGGCCGCATTGACATTATATTATCCACTGATATTGACTTAATATGTAGTTAGTGTTGTGTTTAACTTAATTCAAAGTGAATTTTTTTGGTTTTGTTTTTAATAAAAAGATATTAAAGTAATGTTAAATTTAATTCATGTCAGATGGAAGATGATGTCAGACGGCGTAAAATTCGACCAAAATGCGACCATACAAAGTAACAATGCATTTATATCTAAATTTTAAATTCTTGAATTGGGGGTTCGGCTAGGCCTTATGTACTGAATTCAAAGTGCAGCATTTTATAAAATTTCCACTTTATACGGTGAATCTAGGTGAACTGAATTCACATCTGTTTTGAATTAAAAAAATTCGACACGACCTAAAAGCGGCCTTAAAAAGTCCACACTTTAACACCAAGTCAAAAACATTTCAAAAACACAATTCGGATACCACGAGTATAGCTTACTTGACAAAATATCAAAATATCCGTTCCTTTCTGTTTTTAAGTCACCCGTGTAGCTCAAAATAGGAAAGACGGCTGTATAAGTAGATTGGCAGATTGAGCAGCGACTACAAGGGTGGTTTTCCGCCTGTTATAGCGACGCCATGAGAAATCTGTTCTCAGAAATCCTGAGGTCGCTACATGCTTCGACTAAAGTGCTTCGACAATTCGACAAACAACTCGCGCGGTAAGAAGAATGAATCGTTAGATCCCCGAATATGTCCAGGAAAATACATCGTCTCGGAGAAGCATACGCAGGTGTGAAACATCGCAAAATCGCTAACGCAAAAAGACTGGCTTCACGCGATGACAACAATAGCGAAAAGTAGGCGACAAGCAAAGCCATGTCTCGAAAATTTCGACCAAATCAATGTTCTGCATCCTTGTTTCTTCACGTTGCCGGACATTTCGTTTACAAGTCTACTTCTGGGTCCACGTGTGAACTTTTGCCATATACGGGCATTAATTTCAACCATTTATGATATAAGCTGTTTGCTAATGAAAGAAGAGTTTATCCCTTTGCCTGAGTTTAAAATCGGGTTTAAAACACGGCTCGAAACAGATTTTTTCTCCTAAGATGTCTCTTTACCAATTCTATACGAATGGCAAATAGTCTGCCACCTATCTTCTCGTTTGTTTCAATGTGTATAAGCTGTGCATTCTCTGTTTCCCTGCTTCTTTATGCTTTCCTTTCTATCCCTAGTGCCCATCCCTAATAACGTCATGCACGAAAGAACGAGATTTTCACAGAAAATATGTTAAATTTGCAAAGTTCAATCATTTCGTTCCAGAATGCCTTGTTTCCTATTCTTGGCCTTAAAATTATTGTCATAAACCAAACCGACCACAAGGTTACACAAGGTTAACAAAGAAAAGTAGATGATAACATACCTTGGTATACTCTTGAGTTTTGAATCCATTGCTTTTATCTTTCAAGTATAATGGATGAAACCATTCAAATAAAGAGTGATATAAACAGAATTTCAGGTCAGTTTTGGTTCTGATTGCAGTTGCTAGGTCGGCTAAGAAACAAAAAAGATTTGCGTAATGTATTTGTGTAATAAAAATTTCTTTCGTGTTTTAGAATTCATTCATTTATTTCGCTTTTATGTTCAATTCTGTAAATCGTCGTCATTTGTAGATGTTGGGTGCAGTTCTCGTGCTGGTGTGAGTAACTCCCTTTCCGGGAAATGTGTGTTTCTTCGTCTTTGATGTCGTTGTGTGATGTATCGCAGTGTTGTCTAATTAGGCAGTGTTATATATTTGTATTTAATCATATTTTAGTTTAGTCTTCGTGTTGATCGGATCAAATAACGTATTATAGTTATTAAGCTGCAGTCTTTCTTAGCTTAGGCCTAAGGGCCTAAGCGTGTTATTCCCTCCGCGCTATCGAAGAGCCAAAACGTTTAGATTGGTGTTTTTCCACACCTTTTCGATCCGACAAAAACAATCAATAGAGAAGAATTGCATTTCCCAGTGTCTGACAATCTGAGACGCAGCACTCCTGATACACTGCATCCATAATTACCAAAGTTTCGCTTGTAATGGTAAGCAGTGATTACAATGTCTAATGCGGTGCAAGAAAAAAAGAAGGGCTAGAGGCAAGAGACAGTAAAGATGCGACTTCGATAAAAAAAGATACCGGTTGATTTTTCTCACTTCTGCATGGGGCATTATAGAGCATATAAACCAATCTCATTTCTATTCAAAAGGCCTTGACTATTGTGAGAAAACCAAGTTGGCTTGGTTGCACTTGGCAATCATCATCAAGAGACATGTCTAAATGAAAAGAATCACGACAAGGGAATATTTCAAAAATACCCATAAGATCTCTGTGAGGTCCACTGTCAACAGAATTCCAGTTCCAAGAGACATTAGACTTCCAGTTTGTGAATCCGTCATGATGTTTGCTTGTAACGATGAAATACCTAAACATCGAAAAACAAACAGAAATCCGCTTTAGTTAGAAATTTCTAGACCGAAAGAGATTACATTAGCTTCCTATCAAAATAAATATCATTATAAAATCATGCAGAGCTTGCTGCGGCCTTTAAAACAGAGGTGACTTGCAAAAGTAAAAGTAGTATATTAAAACTATTCAAAGAATAAAGACATTTCTTTTAAATGACAATTCAAACGAAAACATTCAGAGCTGCTCAGTAAAATTTTTGTAACATCCCTTCCTTCTTCTGCCTTAATGATAAAAAAATAAGTGTTGTCATTCATCGGAAAACGCGCAGTGACTGTCTGATTCCAGTTTCTTGACAACAATAAAGTGAAGGTAAGGTATGGGATGGCTTTCCTGTGATTGTTTAACTCACCCGCGTGACAATTTTCCAACAATATCCGCATTCCATTTGTGACCGTTTTCTGATTGATTGACATTATCAATAGGCCTAGATCGTTACGTACAAATACACTTGTGATTCTTAAAGAAGTATAACAGCATCATCACAAATCTTCAAGCAGCGGTTCTGGTCTTCCTTAACTTCAGTAATTGTGTTACACTGGTGAATTTCTCCTTGACTACGAAACTGTCTGCCGCAGGAAAGACTTTTGACATATTTTTGAACTGCTTTATGACGCTGTTAGGCCTCCTCTGTGTGTGCAGTCAAAGCAGCGTCAACAAACAGTATCTCTTTGATCAAGACCCTGCGTACGTTGGTCTTTGCTCGGAGGCATTTAAGGTTGAAGAGAGTTCCGTCACTTCTAGAGTGGAGATACACTCCGTCTTCTGACTGGTTGAAGGCGTAGGACAGAAGCAAAGAGAAAAAGTGTCAGGGCGAGCACGCCACCCTGTTTCATGCTGCTCGTGATTGAGAAGAGATCCCAAGATGAGCCGTTGTACTGGACTGTCTTCATGAAAAGACAAGATCATCCTCAGGAGCTTGGGGGGGATATCCAATCTTCTGTAGCAAGGTGAATTGGCCTTGCCTGCTGACCAAGTCGAAGGTCTTGGTGAGGTTGATAAAAGCAATGCTAAGTGGAGGCCACTATTCTCGGCACTTCTCTTGCATAGCCAAAGTGAAAATACAATGTTGATGGTTGATCTCTCTGCTGAAGACATACTGTGCCTCGGGGTAAACGTGCGCTACGAGTTTCTGCAACCAGTTGAGTACTACTCAGGTGAAGGCTTTCCCAATGATACTGAGCAGGGATATTCCACAGTAGCTCTTGCAGTCACTGCGGCCTTCTTTGTTCTTGTAGAGTGTGACGATATTAGTGTCACAAATGTCTTGAAGAACGGTTCCCTCCTTCCAGCACTGTAGTAAAAGCTTGTGCAGGTGGTGAAGCAGACGAATACTCTTTCCTGCTTTGACGACATCTGGGGGATGCCATGGTTGCCATTGGCAAGGGAGTCAGTGGATGTTATGAGTTCGTCAGTGGAGGGTTGAGTGTCCAGTTTTTCCATTTCTGGTAGGGTGGTGGTGCACTCAACTGCTGCATCGCTGACAACATTACTTCTTGAGTACAGCTCTTGGTTATGTTCTGCATATCTCTCCATCTGCTTTCCTTTGTCTGTGATAACGTCACCGGAGGCTGACTTTTAGAGGTGCGATCTTGGAAACACTGGCACCAAGGGCTTTCTTCGTGCTATCCTATACAGCACGGATGTTGCCCCAGTCAGCAGAGAGTTGAATGCTCTGGTAGAGGCTCAGCCAGCAGTGGCTGGCGCTGCACGGAGCTATCCGTTGGGCATCATTTCTAGCCTTCCTGAGTGCAGTGAGTGTCTTCTCCGAAGGCTCTCTTTGTAGTCGAGCAGCACTTTTGTTTTTGCTGCAATTGCTGGCTCGAGTTTGTTGATTTCAGCTTTGAACCAGTCTGGGTTCAGCCTCTCTGTTTTGCTGAAGGTGTTCATGGCAGTGTTGCAGATGGTGTCAAGTATGTGGTTTCATCCCTCTTCAGTGCTGTTTTTGGGGCAGTCCTGAAGGGCCTCTTCTATGGATTGGCAAAGCTCTCACACAGATCTGGTATTGCTGTGCTGGCTGTGTTGATTTGTTGAAGTCTTTTTTGCTGGATCGGTGGATTTGCTTGGGCTGAAGAGGCACCTTGCTACCAACAGGAGAGTGGTTGTTGTCACAGTCAGTGCTGTGGTAGCTGCGGGTTGTGAAGACGCAGTTCAGTGAGGGTCATCTGGTGATAACGATAACGAGATCCAGCTGGTGCCAGCGATAAGATCTTGGGTGACGCCAGGATACTCTGTGCTGAGGCTTGGCGGCGAAGAATGTGTTGGTTATACAGAGGTGAGAGGTCGATTAAAGATGCCAAACATATCTCAGTGAGCCCTACGAATGTTATTCCTCGGCCCATGTCATGTTAGACATACCTTGATAAACTCAACAAATTCGGCTAAACACAACATCATAGTAAATAATATCAAAGAATATTCCAGTAGGAAAATACAGCAAAAGTATAACAACTGAAAAACACTCAAAGCCAAGTTTATGAGAGCGAAATCAGATCACAACACTTGAAACAGTACAAGCAAAATAATAATATTGCTACTTAAAGTTATTCACATATAAGTACAAATACGGTAACCCCCTAAGTAGTCCGGTGGGTTGCGACCAATTGTTCTATGTTTTGTGCAAATTGTGACTATTTCATGAAACTTTGGGAAAATGTTACAATACCATAGTATTTGAGATTTAGAAGGGGAGCCAGCACATTGGGGTGCGTAGTCTCAAAATATGGAGGGTCAATCTTATTCAGTCATTTATGACGTCATTTGCCGAATTGTATTCAAAATAATCAAGTCAGAGCGTTCAGCGGCCATGTTTTTCTTTCTTATTGAATAAATAGAATAATGGAAACTATGAGATTGAGTTGAAGGGCAAATTATGACACATTTTGGACACTTTTCTTTAGGTGGAAGACCCCTATTTTCCTAATAAAAAATACATCGTCGGATCTAATGCTTCGAGGGGCGGCAATCGCATTGCAACGCAAATTTAAGCATCATTTACCGGGCCAACGCCATCCTATCTCCTTGTCTATGCAGCTATAAATTTTTGGATTGACTATCTCCCCGGGACATGATTGGTAGGGAGCGAAAGCCCTCCCCCAGGACAAAGAATACAGGCAAAAGCCCCACCCTCGGGGTGACGAATTCGCATAGTTTTGAGGCCACATTTTCAGAGCAAGGGTTGGTAAGACCGAAAATTGATAGCCGCATTATACTACTGACAAGCAACCATTTCAACATAAAAACTTGAAATTTACATGTATGGGTCACAGCTTTGACTGTGAAAGTCAAGTAAAGCAAACATGTTCTGGTAATACGAGCATCCATCTAAAAAGTGAGAAATGCAATGTCTCTATGATTTTATAAAATTTCATAATGGCGTCCTAATGCTAAAAAGGTGAATAATGAAATAGTCTATATACATACAGTATAGTTAATCATCAATCGTCTTCGTCACAAATCCCTCCACAACCACACATCGTTGTACAGCTTAACCCCAGAGCAGTGCATTTGCAGCGGTTCGTTCTGCATGGTTTATCTGATTTGCATCCACACTTAACCAGTACAGAAATTGCTTTACTTGCATCTGGTAAGTCGGTCCAGTAGGGTTTCTATTGTTCATCTTTGAGAATCCAACCCCAGTTACCATCCTGTCCTGAAATGTTTCTTCTTATCCCAGCTCCGTGGCTTTCTCTTGTAGCATCTTTCAAGCTTTTTTCCAGATATCGGTCCCATACTACGTCTAATCGAGTGCAGGTTTTGAGCGACTTATTGATCCACGGTTGTACTTGCTGCATTTGGTATTCATCGAATGCAGTGATGTTTTAGGTTGGACATTGTGAATGAAACCAGCCCCATCGATAACTCCGGTGTGGCAATTTTCGGGGTACTCTGCTGTAGGCTGCTGTTGGAGACACTTAAGCAATTCTGATTTAGCTTTTGGCAGACGCAGTTTACCTTGATCAGAGAGTGATGGTGTGGATGGTAGGTTTTCATGTGTGAAAAACTCATCAAGACTTCTGCCTCTTTCGTGTACACCCACCAGCATTCTACTCATTAAGTTGCAGTCATTCCTCAATTCTTTCACCTGCCTAAACTTTAGTGGCATTTCCTTTTTGCTTTTTGACTTAAATGTTACGATTTTATTCTTCTTGATTGGGGCAAGAGAAGATGTGTTTCTCTTTTCAAGTACGTTTTCCACATATTTCTCATATTGCTTTTTTCCAATGTTGTCAATACTATGAATACCAAGTACGACTTGCTCATTTGCACAATTACGTGAATCAAGAGTTACAAACTCTGTAAACAAATCACAAAAGGGTTTCTTAATCTATTAATTGTGCTCACTAAATCCTTCACATGTTTGTGCATCTTTTGCTGAAATGAAAGTTTTCTTCGTGATGCTTTCGTGAAGATGCTTTACAGCCCCGTACCATTTCCTCAAAGTTGGTAGCTAACTTTGACAATTCTGGACCAACCATCAACCATTGTTGCAACACAGATGCATTCTCCATCAATCCAATTATTCCACCTGCTAATTTTACAACCTTATTAATTTGTTTGTGTCCTCGTTCTATTGCAATATGAGAAAAACGTTTCTGAGTTTTGTTTAGAACCCAAAACTCCTGTAGACATGCTTTTTGTTGAGGCTCTAGAGACAGTAGATCTCTCAGAAACACTGGAATCCAACGTGCATAGTGGTAGTGATCCAATGCAAAGATTGGCAACATAGCACTAAGTGCTGCTGGGTTTACTGGCTGCTGTAATTTAGCTGCATGGAACGCAGCCCATCCGAAATTATCTTCTTTGCTTAATGATTCTTTATCTAATAAATTCGATGACTCTTGTGTCCAAAAGTGCTCGACAGCCTCTGCTTGTGGGAGTTGATTGCCATGTTTTTTCGGCTTCTTTTCTGGTATTTTTACAGAGTCACTTTTAGTAACCGATGGGATGACAGTATACCTTGTTGGAAGCACTGACTCCCTCGATGTTTTTAGAGGCGGGTAAGAAAGAGATTCAAGTTTTTCCCCATTATTTGATATAGTTGGAAATTGGAAAATACTAATAGCTGAACTATGCAATGAACCTTGCGCAGTATTAGAACTTGGGTTATGATCTATATTATCAAATGCGCCTACAGTGTATATACCTTTCCTCAAGAGTGGAGGACAGACCATGTCAAGCTTTTGAAAGTAATTACAGATTGATATTTCAAGATCTTTCTCAATTTGCATAACCCTGTCATAACTGCAAGAAACTCCTAAATTGTAAAGGATGTTTATCAGTTCTTTGCTGCGTGTTTCTGTGTGCGTTTTAAGTCCAATGTATACTGGAAGTGGGGGTTCTTTTTTAAATGAATGCCTTTGTGCTTGGAAATTTGTAGAATTCTTCTTACAATTGTAGAGTATTAACTGGGAAATTGTTAAACATTGCTGTACGTCTTCTGCATTATTAGTACTGGAAGTATTGCGATACAAGAGCGTATATACCATTTGCTTTAATGAACTTGGAACTGCTTCATTTTGACAATCCATTTCAAATTTAGCGTCAAAGGCTAACGCCTCTTGAGCAAATATGTCATTTCTAAGTTTATTCAAGGCTATTGAAAAATAAACAGCTTCTTTGTCATAGTCTTGATGTCTCATTGCTTCTCTAATAATCTCTTTCATTCCTTGTGTGAAAGCAAGAACAATCTTCTTTCCCTCTGATTGCTCTTGGATAGTATCTTCTCCATACTGTGAATTGAAATAATTCATGATGCGATGCTTCAATCGTGTCACGTGCACATCAATATGTACCCCTGTTTAGGCATGGTAAAATTTTTCGTACGAGTTTTTCAGATCAACCAGATAAAACAGGTACACATTGTCATTCAAATACGATTCCATATACTCTATAGTATTTGCAAAAGCTCGACCATGAATTTCATTTTCGCCAGTTTCACATTGCATACGTGCAGTTTTAGTCACCCAGGATTGGTGACGGTTTTTCAAAGTACGCAAACAAGTGGGGTGGTATTTTGCTTCAAGAGCTGGTAGGTCGGCTCCAGCTAACTTTGCAAGTAATGTTGTATCTTGAAGATCAGTAGCCATTCCTTTAATGCTTCTATCAACAGAAAATGTAGACCAATTTATCAACTTCTCTTTGCTCTCTGTATCACAAAAAATACAAATTGGGGGCAGGATTTGTTTGGAACCTGGTGTCGACCGACGTTTCGAGGTACGGGTTCAGGGCATTTTTTAACAGTGTAACTACTGGGGAACGTTCCCCAGTAGGCCCAATGCCATCCCCAGTAGTGAGCGCCAAAATCATAGAATTTCCCCAGTAGTCTGGGCCCTTGTCAATTCCCACTTACCCACTTGAAAATCAACTGGTAGTTTTAAGTGAAAATTTCTTTAATTATCTACAGCATGTATTTTAGGCATTGGCAGTATTGGTAAAGATATTGTTTGTTTGAGCTTCGTACAAGAACAAAATTTCGACTTCGCGATGACGGTACAATGTATTTGTAGTCAATACAGCCGTCAGTAGTGGACACCCCAAATTCTAAACCACAGACAAGTAGCGTCAGTCGTTTCTGGACAAATTTTTTACGTTTCTGGACTATCGTGGGCGTCAGGCCATAACTTCTAAGAGGTTCAGTTAAATTTTGGCGAAAATGTATCTTCTGTATCTTCTGTTTTCTTCAAAATCTGGGCTGCGCAAATTTAATAGAAGAGTCCTGAAATGATCAACAGAGCAACTCTAGCTACCCAATTTTTCAAAATTTTCCGGGGGAGCATGCCTCCGGACCCCTCTAGATGCCTGCACCTTCGACGCTCTGGAGCCTTCTTTCTGCGGTGCCACTTCCTGCCACCCACCGTAAAGTTCTGTGGATTTGCGCCCCTGTGCCTTTGCCTTTTTTGTTTTGAGGCAACTGTGAAAATCTTTAAAATGATGTATTTTACTTTCGCTTATTACGCTTTTAGGCCCTTTTCAAATTTTCCCCAGTAGTGAAAATTTCTTAAAAAATGCCCTGGTAGTTCTTTTTCATGAAATCAATGTAGGATTGACGGTGCTGTCCTGAAGGAATAAAGATGAAGGTTACGCCAGACAAGTAGAGTGTTGTAACCATACAAACTTGAAACCCTGAAGCCCATTTTGGGATATTTACGATCAACTTTGTACTTTGCCCTTTGCATTTTTTTATAATAGGCAACTGGACATTTGTCCAGCCCTCTAAAATTTTGGACATTTCAGCCCTAAAAATTACAGCGAGGATTGTTTCACAATCATTGGCAAAGCAAGATCTTTGTTTCACTTAGGGGTTTTGGAATCTGTCTACATCAAAACGAAAAAGGCTGGTTCTGTGTAGACAGAAAGAGTTCGCTTTCTCACTTGGACTCTTCAAATGATTCTATTGGTCTTCCCGCTGTATCCGAGCAGCTGACTGGTGTTTAAAACACAATGCCAATTCAACTTTTGGTTCTTTCCAATTAGTGCATTTCAAGCAGCATCTGGGTATAAATTCCGCCTTAGTCTATTGTTTTGGTCTGTTTCTGACATTCATAATCTGAGGAGTGTCAGACGGAAAAAGCTTTTAAGTATGCCCAAAAATGATTCCGCTGTTCATCGCTAAATTAAGAAACCAAAAGTATGATATGTGTTTGTGATTATGAAAAGGGACTAGATGGAAGATTTCTATAAGCACATCTGATTCAAATTCAAATTCCCTACATGTGAAATTGAAGTTCACTACAGAGGTAGAGAATAATGGAAAACTAGCCTTCCTTGACGCTGAGATTCAACAGAATGCCAATAAAAGTCTAAGCGTATCAGTGTACAGGAAGCCCACTCACACTGACCAATACCTGTATGCGAATTCGCATCAATTAGACAGTTTCAAAAACAGTGTCATATCTTCTCTCTTCAACAGAGCAAAATCTATCAGGAGCAATCCTGATTATCTAGATAATGAGTACAAAAGGATCTCTAGCGTTCTAAATGCCAATGAATATAAACAAGAAGATATAGACTACGCAAGGTCACGAGAAAAATCTCAAAGCCCAGACAGAATACTGAGGCTGACAAAGAGGAGCCTAAATGTTCTATGAACCTGCCATACATCAGAGGGACAAGTGAGAAAATCCGCCGATCTTTGTCTAAACAAAATTTAAGGTGTACTTTTTATTCCTTTAATACACTAAAATAGTCACTTTCAAGGCCAAAAGACAAAGTTGACGATCTCCAAAAATCAAACATGGTATTCAAAATACCATGTAGAGATTGTCCTAAATCAATATAGCACAAGCAAAAAGACAGACAGGAACTATAGGCTCAAAGAACATAAATCAAATGTAACCCATGGTCGAATTAACAAAAGTGATGTTGCCAATCATTGCTGGACGGAAAAACACCAGATGGATTGGGATAACATTTCAGTGATTGACAAGGATAAGAACTGGAAAAACAGACTTGTTAAAGAAAGCATTCACTCAGCTCTATCAACTCCTTGTATCAATTAAGTATCTTACTCAATCCCAGAAATCTGGTTGAATAACATCAAAAGTTGCACTGAATGCAATTTTGGTGCCACAAATTTTAGAAATTGAGCACCAAAAATGCTGAACTTCCTCACAGGTCTGGTCAATTTCACACCTTTCGATTCGAATTTTGCAATAAATAGTAAAGAAACCACACATTTCCCATTGCCCGATGACGGGAGACGGGGGAGAAGGATCTCTTCCGAAACATTGCCCTACTAAATATCAAAGGCTTGTCATGATAAGTGGTGACTATCATGTCTAATACAGTGTCAGAAACAGCCTTGATAAGTCCGAATATATTTATACGGTCTAAGCCCTTGTAAAATCATTGTAAACTTACATCAAAAAATTGATATCTTGCGATTTCGAACTGGGGTTTTGTTGAGTGGGAAGCAAGGTTGGCGGAAATGGTTGTTGGCCGAAAAAGAGGTTGGCCGAAACGTCTCGAATTCATCACATGACATATGACAAACAACCAGGTTTATGCAATAATATGGATTGCAAACAACAAAGGCAAGTGTTTACTAATACAAAATCAAATATTGATACTCATAGCATTTAATTAAATGATTGAACAACCTTTCAAGCCCCACCAGAACCATTCTCCGAGTAGTCCATCTCCAAAGGACGGAACAGAATACACTCCCCAGTGAATGAAAATCCCAATTTTAGCTTCGTCAAACCACTTAGGCCCCACATGTTTGTCGAGTGACTCCCATGTCGGTTCAAATCTCTCCACCTGCGGCTTTGCAACAGTAACAGCTATCAAGAAGCACGAAGTAAAAACGACTGCTTTGAGGTGCATGATGAGTTACAATTCTTTTACAACCAGGAAAACATTTGCAATGTTCAACAAGGAAGGAAAATATGAAATGCGTCGACGCCCGAAAACCGGTGACAGATCTGACAAAAAAAAAACAAAAAAAAAACAGAAGCGGAAGCCAAGCCAAGCCAAGCAAACACAGCTTCCAGCTTCCGGGTGAGGCCAGCATGATAGCGAGGTCATGCAGCAACAATAAAAATTTTTGATTGATGATCTTGTGATCATAACAACAAAATGGCGCTTGCAGAAACAGGATCTGTTTTACTTCGACGACCGTTACCGCCTTTAAAAAGAAAGAAAACAAATATTGGCTTGATCTCCCGAAAAAAGAACAAAATTTTGATAAACACAAACAAAAAATACAAGATATTGAAGTGTATAATTCTTTAGAAAGAGAAACTACGAGGCAAAAAACAGACGACGAAATTCAAAAAGCAAAAATGAGAGAGTATCACAGAAGACTTGAATTGTTATTTACATATGGAAAACCACGTGGAGGAGACCCCTTTCCATATAGATCACCGAAAAAACCTATGGAAATAGATTTTAATGCGTTTATTGATGATTCATATCAGCCACCACCTCCAATTTTCACTCTTGATGATTTCTTGAAGAAATCAAATTCAAATAATGAAACAACAAATTTAAACAAATCAGATTATAATCATTGCACTGATATTGTTTTGCTGAGTGAAGAAATTGTGATGGAGAAACCTGTGCAAATATTGCATTCTAACAAAGATGGTTTATCAAAGGACTTCCCCAAATGCAAGAATATATTACTAGATGAAAATGGTCAGTATTTGTAAGGGTAGGGTATACTACAGTGCTGCTATCTCCTGGTCTGACATTGTGGACTGTGTATGATGAGTGTTGTACTTTGATACTTGATACCTGGGTATGCTTGCTAGGCCTCTGGATTGTCTATGGCAGGGTTTTCTTATTGAGATCTCATCGATCCTTTCATGGACCCCTCTATCCAATCTTGAGCAGCTCAAGCTGAGCTCAGTGACCCTATGAACACCTTCACAATTGAATAACAAGCTCTCTCTGAAACTACTGTTTCATGTCAAATAACACCCTAACAATCTGCCAGAGGGTATTTACCTATTGTGGTGCTGTGGTCTCCATCTAGAGATAATTTCTTTTGTTAGATAGCATTGTCTCTTAACATTATAAATTAGAATTTAAAAAAGTTTTACTTTTCGATTTCAGACTTAAAATTCATATCATTGTTTAAATAAAAGGGAACTCAATTAACTCAAAATTAATTCCAATTTACACCAAATTCGTTCCCAATCTGTTTCAGTTAGTTCCAAATTCATCTCAATTCGTTCCAAATTTGCTTCAGCTTCGATCCAGCTGTTGTCTTCAAATTGTTTCACATTTGTATCTGGATCAGGAATCACTAAGGGGACCAAAGTAAACCCTCTTTGATAGCGAGATTTGTAAAAGATTGCAATTGAAGTGCTTAAGCAACATGTAATGTTACAGAATTTCTAGAGAATAAATCTAACACAAAAAGGTGAATAGTTTTTGAGTAGTACAAAAAAGTTGCTTATAACATGGTCAGCACACTGGAACCAATTCTTCTTCTGTAAATGTCAAGTCTGTCGCAGACATCAACAAACATAGCATGCCAAACCTCTCTCTTGCCAGTCTTCTTATCATTTTGCATTTGTTTTGCTCGTGACTTATCTGTCGAGGCTGTCAATGTATGTATTCTCTGCCTCTGCTTTTCCGTCCTTTTTTTTCCGCACACCAGCTGTTGTTCTATTCCCAACAACCGTTAATTTCTCTTCTTAGTGGTTTCTATTAGAAATCTTTTGTAACCTGCCAGTGACATAACTTTGTCATTTGATTTTCGTTCTGTCCACGACACTTTCATTATCCTTCTGATGTACTGATCCGTAAAGCAACAATCAGCTGTTTCAGGCTGTTTCTTGTCATCCTGCTGTAATCATAATGGTACCTTTCTTTGATTTCTAAATGAGAAATAATTTTTTGCTAGTGACATTACCGGAAGTAGCTGATAGAAAACCACTGAGACAACAAATACTTGGTAAGTCGTGCATTGAATGAGTTTGTGTATTGGCTTATAAAATTAATTAATATTTTGGTTATTTCAATTTGTTAGCACCATCAATCAAACTAGCTACTGGCCTTTGCATAAATGAAAACATGTTTAACATCTTACTTAAACACTGTATCACTCCACCTACAGTTGCAACCGCTTCTTCAGCAAGTGTTTATTCTTTGATTTTTATTCTAGAAGATAAAGCGTTCTTACTCGAAAGATATGCAGAAGAGTACAATGAAAAACTTGAATCTGCAATAAAAGAGCACTCACGTATCTGGCCATCAATTATAAGACCAACATACGTCAGTAAAGATGGCAAAAGGCTTCCTTTGGAAGACGTCATCTATGAAGACGAAATTTCAGATGATGTTGAAAGTGGCAAATGTTTTGTGGAGGATTACGATAGAGCACCATTCGAATCAAACGATACAACACCAGTGGCAAGACGAGTAGCAAATCAGTCTAAGACTGAAAGGTTGTTTACTTTGACAATTCTTTCCTACAGGGGAACACAGCTCTACTTTAACAGATCTAGAATTGGCTCTTACAGAACTAGAAATGAGACCCGTTTCAACTCCGTTACAAAACTTTGACAAAGTTAATCCTGGATTGTTCCATCTTCAAAGGCGTTAATAATTATCCCTTATACAGTTGACATCCGCTATCTCGAACTCTGAAGGGAAACTGGAATTTGTTCGAGATAGCGAAAATTCGAAATAACGGATGCCCCATATAAATATAGAAAATTATAGTTTTTAAGTCAGAAAAGGAACCCCGATTAACATGCAGGATTAATGATCCCAAATTTCATCAAACAAGTCAGGTATTTTTTACATAGGAGTCAAAGCTCATGCTTTCATCCCTACTATCGGTGAAATTGAGATAATGGCGATGCAGCACAGCTCGAAAAAGAACAGCTTCATCTATTGTATACATGGGCAGCATATCAATTACCTGCTACCATTCCCGCTAGGCGAACTTATACATATTTTCAGCCTGTCTGTTTATCCAGTTTAGCAGAAAATTTGGCAAAGTTCGAGATAAAGAGCAGGTTTTCCTCCATGGGAAATCGAAAATGGTTCGAGACAGCGAATGTTCGAGATAACGGGGTTCGAGATAGCGGTTGAATTTTCTATACAAACCCTTAAACCAAAACGAGGGGAAATGGAAAATCGTTCGAGATAGCGAATGTTCGAGATAGCGGGCAGTCGAGATAGCGGATGTCAACTGTAGTACTTGTGCAAGTTTTTCCAGTACAAGCGGCAAAAGTTGCATTTTCGCGGACGAGGGAATTTCTACTCATCTTAAAGGGTTCCGTTGTAGAGCCCAGAAAAGCACTTTTCCATGAAAAACTATATAAACCAGTGGGAACCGTGAAGACCTGTTCATCTTGCTTGCTTTCTGGGCAAGGAGAAGTAGGCTACGCTTGTCAAATTGGAAGCAATGACAACTCGATGATGTGTTATTCAGGTTAAACAGGGCCAGCTGTTGGTCAGTGCCAACGAAAAACCTTATAAGCTTTGTCAAATATGAAAAATTTGTCAAATATTTACGTGTAAAAATCATGTTTGTCAAACATAGTCAGGAAATTCGTGAAATGCAGTGCGAATTGGCTCATGGTTTCTTTGAATCCAGGAGACCACTTGCAGTAAACCAAAGGCGTATTTGAGGCTAAAATGACTTTGGATCTGACCAGAGCCATTCATGTTTTTTGTGTGAATGGGGTCGAAACAGTTTCCTATAATCTCATCATTGAAATATTGAAAGAAGTGTATATAGACCATGTTCTTATCCTCGTTTTGCGTTTTTATGTGGTTTATTATTCGGGCAATTAACTAGGAGAGTTTTTTATAAAGTAGTCTCAATTGATTAGTCAAAGCACCTATTCTACCATGTTTTCATCTACTTGACATATTCTCTTGAAACATTTTTACTTATTCTAATTGTTCATACATCTCACGGCTACCATTTTTTCTTTATATAGGCCTACCTACAACGACGATGGTGAAGATGAAATAGATTTACTCAACTCACCACCATTATATTTTCAAGGAGAGCGAGCAGCAAGAAGCCCATCTCCGTTTGGTAAGGAAAAATGCTATTTATCTTAATAATTTTGATTATTACTGCTTATTTGAATACTTTGATTCATGGGCACTGTATCCTTCAAAGGTTTAAGAAACAAACGTGATACAACATGTTTTTTCACAGTTCTACGATCATTCGCCTTGCATTATATTCTGTTGGGGATTCCTGCATTCCACACTTGACTGTATCTAATAACATGCCTCATATCTGCTGATGCTTTTTCTCCTGCTATTTTTGTCAATTTGCATTTTTGACTATGCAAAATTTTAGCTCGTGATATCATTATACAGTGTAGTAATTATAAGAAAGAAAATGAAGAATTTTCTTATCTAAATTTCATTATGAAGAAGCATATCATAAAAAACTTTGAGTTGATTCTGTAATCCACTCGATATTTTTCAAATGGAGCAAATATAATTGTTATGAAAGCGACATTGTAATGATTATATGATATTTTCTTTCTTCGTTTAAGAATTCAGTGACCTACAGAGCGTCTTCCCAGCTGAGCTTGCAGTCTTAGAATGTGCCGCTCATGGAGCTACAAAACTCAGCTTAAAGGTTATTTTTAGCAACTTATCGCTATATGTTTTCAATGACTTGAACATTCTCTTCCCATTGAATCGATGATTTTTTTTGTTTGTTTGTTTGTTTGTTTGTCATCTTTTTTTAATTCGATATCATAAAGATTGACATACTATTGTTGCTATAATCGATACTACAGTAACATTGCAACAATAGCATCGATGATACTATTGTTGCGATGTTGCTATTG
Organism: Chrysaora quinquecirrha; assembly: GCA_014526335.1. NCBI lineage: Eukaryota > Metazoa > Cnidaria > Scyphozoa > Semaeostomeae > Pelagiidae > Chrysaora > Chrysaora quinquecirrha. Next base: position 435,252 of record JACTAT010000004.1, read on the forward strand.
ATCATAATAACATTTTACACTCAGTCTTTTTATCGTCGTTTGCAGGCTCATTTCATAGAGAAACTTCCTGACATCAGTCAGTTGTCAAATACTCTTACGTACATTAACCTTTCATTCAATGATTTTATGGTAAGAAAAACAGCTTATCTTTTTTCGTATAATTGCTATTATTACTTTTAATGCTTATTTTACTTTCTGTTTCAAACTAAATCATGGAATTGCTGAAATGCCAGCACCTGAAAATGCTAAAGAACACTGGTTTTATAATCATCAATAATAGCATTACTAACGTGTAAAAAGCTAAGTGCGCATGGTGAGTCAAGTCCTGATACTCACTGAAGACCATCAAATTCTATCTCGATATTACACCGATTCTTGAGCAGCAGAATAAAGACACAAAATGCGGCTATGAGATCCCATTAAGATAAAATATGGAACTCTATTTGCCCTATTTGCCATATATATTCGCCCAGTAAGAACCCCAAGTAAGATGCACTGATACAAAGAAAAATATCTTGTGTATCACAAGATAAGCAAAACATCAAACATCAAAATATTAGAGAAAGACATACCTGAATCAGGAGACTCCGTATCAACTTGAGTAGTACTGTATAGTCTGTATGTGCTCTTTTAGAATACGCAAGGAGGTCCAAATGGATATGATATCGTGTGTCTGAGTTGTACGCATTTTTTTGACAGTCCGCCTGACCAGAAAAACAGTCTTAATAGACCAGAGGCCAGAGGGGGAGCATTATCACCCGAGCTGGGAATTTACCAGACCAACTTTTTCTAACTCACTTTTTTGCGTAAATAACGAATCCGGATGTTGCTTGGGCGTTTAGGGGGGCTTTTTCCAGATATAGGGGGTCGAAGTCCAAAAAATGTGAAGTGACCTAATTTGACTGTATTCTGACATTGCACTTCAAAAAAGGTTTACTTTTGTTAATACATGATGATGTAGTTAACTTCATGACCAATTTTGCCTTTCCCAAGATTTTGGGGAGTAAAAATTCCAGGGGGGATAAACTTATAAACAGACAGTGCCAAGCGTTTTAAAATTACGTGTGTTCTAGAAATTTGAAAAATGTTGAGAAATCTATTTCAAGTGTGTAGTTGTTCCACCCTAATCCATAGGCTAGACAATTTAATTGGAGTCGACTGTTTTTAATGGAAAGAATGCCTAATTACGTGCGAGGGAAACGGATTTCTGATCTCCGGCAATTCTTCCGGCTATTTTAACAACAACATTCAGTGAGCAGTCCCCTGAAGTAACATCCATGTTTATGAATTGTCGATACTCACAGTTATGTCCAACGAGAATACCACTACGATTTTCAGTCAAGACGTTGCAAAAGACATCTACAATGATTAATCACTACAATAAAGTAAGTATAGCTTCGTAGAAATAACGTACACTTCCTCGCTACTTCATGATCAGCTTTCATTGTGAGCCTTCATCCCTTTCATCTCACGCTATGATAACTTACAATAATTTTCAGGAATAGAATGGAAACATTTCACTACTCGTATGATGGCTACACAGAAAAACAAATGTATCGTTCACTATGATCAGTTTGATATTCAAAATCCTAACCTAACAGTTTTGAGAGAAGATACCTACGATCGTTTGATCAAAAGCAGGGATGCAAGGCTACAACTGGGAGGTGCTCATGTACACGACAAGCAAATCGAGTCAATTCCCTCCTTATTCTCGCCCAATAAGCTATACGTGAATCGGCAATGTTACCAAAACTTTACAAAAGCAATTTCAATCGCAGCTAACAAATTAGATAGCCTTAAGACTTCGCCCCTGAAAAGGAGAAAACGATCTGCAGACAATGCTGGAATACTATTTCCGAACAAGTGTATGAAATGCGACGCTTCAAAACCTCTGAAAGTTAAAGGAAAGAAACAAAATATTAAAGTTCTTCAAACTGTTTCGTCTTGTAAAACCATTCAGAATGCTGCAAAACTGCATAAGGACCAAGACATGCTTCTTAGAATAGACCATTTCAACTAAGGGCCTCGTTTTCAAAATAATTGAAAATTAGGTCATAGAGAACTTTCGACTTCAGATTCGAATGCAGCACCTTCGTTTTAGTGTTGTGGCCAATTTTTATGCTTCTAGTCCTTACGATGTAGATTCTATAGTGTTTAAAAGTTTGAAAATTTATAATTGATTTGACCGTGAAAAATGAATGAGGGTGTAAAATTTCACCCCGAGCGATTTTTCACGGTCAAATCCTTTATAAATTTTCAAACTTTCAATCGCTATAGAATGAACATCGTAAGGACTAGAAGCGTAAGAATTTGCCTCAAAAATAAGAAGAAGGTGCTGAATTCGAATCTAAAGTCGAAATTTCTCTATGACCTAATTTTCAATTATTTTGAAAACGAGGCCGTTAGTTGAAATGGTCTATTACAGGGGAAGACTTGATAGCAAAAGAATTCAAAATGCATCCTAAATGTTACAAAGAATACAGAAGGATCACAACTAGAAAACCTGCTAACACGTTAAGCGCTGACAACATAGCAGATGATAAAAATGTCCCAGAATCTAGTGCTACGAACTTTCCCTCAGTTTGTGACTTTATAAATGATCACGTGATAGCAGGGAAGCAGTTCGTTTCTCTGAGGGTCTTAACGGAGATTTATGGTTTCGATGAAGATGACTGCAGGCTGCGAGGTAAAGTTAAGGAAAGGCTTCAAAAAGAATTTGGTGATCGAATCACCTTTGTTAGAGTGTCATATCACGAGACAGAAATTGTGATAGGTAGCGAAGCCCTTCTCGACACAACTGTTGCCCAATTTACAAAAGAAAGCAAGGAATTCATTTTGAAAGAGGCTGCGAAAATTGTCAGAACTGATATACTAGCGGTGATTGACAATGCGCTGGAATTACCGTGGCCCCCAACACCTGAATCTTTATCAACACGAGATCGCCAGCCCCCTCAGAGTGTTCAAGACTTTATCTTGCGAGTTATCCATGCAACTCACCATGCTCCAGGAGATGAAGTTAAACGTTACGTTGATTCCTTTTCGCAAGATCTTGTGCATGCTGTTTCAAAAGGTAAATTTTTAACCCAGAAGCATGTTCTGCTAGAGGCTGGGCTCCACAGCCTAACAGGGCAGAAAACACCAATTAAGATTCTTGCGAGACTTGGTCACTGCTGTAATTATGATAAAGTTAGACTAATTGAGACAGCTCAAGCCGAAGTAGTCCAGAAGTTGCGTTCCCTTGAGTATCCTTTGCCACTGCAACCAGCAAATAGCGACATGTCTGTGCTTACATATTTCTGGTGGGACAATTTCGACGTACAGAAGGAGAATGTTCCAGGAAGCCTTCACACAACACACGGCATCGCATTTCAAGTACAGTCACCTGGCTGTATCAAAACCCTAGCCAATGTGGAGACAGAGAAAACCCAAAAAAGAACCGTTAGTTGTACACCACTAGCGCTACCACAAAGAAAGATTGTATCCCATACAGAGCCAGCACTCTTTGAAGCATTGGATTATGGTGAATTTGACGGACAGTATCACAGCAAACTCCTCTTCCTATGGAAGCTAATGAGAAGGATCTTTAATCAATCTCCACAGTGTATTTCTCGCTTTGTTGGTTGGGTTGTGCTTGCTTTTGGGAAACAAGAGTCGAAGGCCACGACCTTAACATTCCTACCTCCCATTTCCAGACCAATCACTGATTACAGCACAGTTATCGAATGTATTAAGCAATCGCAGTTATTGTCAGCTGCTTCCAACATGAAATACACACATATTACAGTTGATGCGGGCGCAGCTATGAAGTTCTACCATGTCCTCTGGAATAACCCCGACGAATTCAAAGATGTTTTCATCCATCTTGGTGATTTTCATGCTTTAATGGAATTCTTCGGTACAATAGGCAAGCTTGTAACTGGAAGTGGCTTTGAAGAAGTCGTTTACCAGGCTGGAATGTGCACTTCAGGTGGAATTAAAGGGGTTATATCTGGCAAGCATTACAATCGGTCCTGGTTTGTCCATGAATGTGTTGCAGAAGCTATTGACAGACTTTTTTGCTCTGAATATATCTCCGATATACCAGAGGAAGTCAAAAAATCCCTAGATCAGGATGTTCAGAAACTAGATGTAGATTATGTTTTAGAGGAAGGGAAATTCGCCGAGCTTAGCAGCCGTTACAAAAATTTGAAAGAAAAATGCATTGCTGGAGATTTTGGCAAAACTCCACAGTTCTGGATGACATATCAAGATGCTGTTGACCGACAGCATAAGCTTCACTTGTCAGTGAACATTAACAACTTTAGCCTGCGGTTACAATGTTGGAAGCGATCTTTGCCCCTATGCTTCGCGATGAATAAGCAAAATTATTCAAGGTACGGAGCATATTACTGCAAGTCACTTGAAAGTATCGAACAAACCCATCCAGGTGCAAGGGAGGAACTAGAAGAGAAAGGTTTATCAGTCTGTAGGAATAACTACGACATTGGACAATCCATTGATAGTGCGGAAGAGCAAACATTTATGCGATCTGCAAAAACTATCGGTAAGGATGAAAATTTTCTATTGAACCAAATTAAAAAATACGCTGAAGTTTTCTAACGTTCCAATATCTTTCTTTGTCAGTAACTAAAAACACTGAATTTCTTTTTCATTCAGTTTAAATAAGAAATTCTGAGTCTGAAAGGCTCTTGTCTTTGTATTGCAGGAGGCATAAAGAACTTCGCTCACCAGCAATCGACATACGAAAAATGGGTCCTGAACAGGCCGTTCCAGGCAAAAATCGTAGAGTCACTACAATCTCTTGCAGATGTCGACAAAGCTGCAACAAATCCTCGCAAATGTTTGAGAGTTAAACAAGTGGAAAAGTCAGAGGAACGTGTCAAGGAAGTCATGAAAGTCATGAAAGAAGCTTTTATTAACCCATTTAGCGAGGAGTTGAATAAAGATAAGCTTTTCAACCTTGCTTCTGGAAAGCCATTATCTGATGAGATTTCTGCGTCGTTGCTGTCAGTTGAAGAACGCGGTATGAACTTGCTTGATAAATTCAATAAACGGCTTGATGCCAGCAAAGAGGAGGATCTGCGTCTATTTGACCCGATCAGACGAGTACCTTGGAAAGGTTTCAATGATGAAGCAAGAAAAGTTAAAGTAACAGCTGGTGGTAAGACGAAAGATGTTGCAGTACAGAGAGACATTCTTGGACTCTTATTGACAACATCGTTCAAAGAAAGGGAATCGGTTGATATCGATAAAGCTCTTACTTATGCTCTTGCTCCGGTGCCGCTTGCCCTCGCAACAAGTGATGGATACAGACGAAAAACAGCCAAGAGCAAGCTACTGCATACTGCATTAGAATCAATCATGTCTGACGAAGAATCACCAGAAAATGCAAGCTGCTATATTATTGACCTTGCAGCATCTCTTAGGAGCATAGTAAACATGCCTGACACATTTAGAGAGCTTGCACAGAAGATTTTGCGAGAAATACCACGTCAATACCAACAGATATATGTTGCCTGTGATTCGTATGCTGCCAGCTCTATAAAAGGCTCAGAGAGGGACTTGCGAGGAAATGCTGAAGAATTTGTAATTCGAAATGCAGATATTAGAATTCCCGCAAACTTAAAAAACTTCATGAGCAACGGCAAAAACAAGGAAAGGCTTTTTGAGCTAATCGAGCACGTTTGGGTTGAAGGTGCAAGCAGTCTCAACAATCGAACCATTTATTTTGCAAGAAAAGATTCATGCATCAAGATAAGTAGCCAAGGTATAGTTCCGGAACGAGATTTGAGCACAAACCACGAGGAGGCTGATACCAAGATCTGCTACCTACTCCACCATGCCCTTCAGATGAATAATGGGGAGGAGACAGTCTGCATTGTGCGCTCTAGCTCTGGCGATGTCGATATTCCCATCATTCTTTTAGCCAACGAAGCTGAACATTTGCACGTATTCATCGATAACGGAACTGGGAAGCACAGGCGATTGCTCGATCTAAATGCATGTGAGCTATCGCAATTACAGAAGGAAGCGCTCCTTGGCCTGCATGCATTTTCAGGAAATGACTACATTTCGTCCTTCTTGCGGAAAGGCAAACCTGCATTTTGGAAGCTCATGAAAGGCAACGAAGACTTTCAGAAAATTTTCGCAGAGCTTGGCAGGGAAAATCGTGCTAGTGTTAACTTGCTACTTGGCTTGGAGAGATTTGTCTGTAGCCTATACGGAGAGAAGCGATTGCAATCTGTTAATCAAGCAAGAAGGGCTATATTTTGGCGCATTTTGAAAAGGAAAACAAAGTTGTTGATTTGTCACTGCTGCCCCTTGTAAGAGAAGCCTCGAAAACACATAAGTCGTGCAAACTTTGTCGCAAGAATATGGAAACAGGCATCGAAAAGCATAATTGACATCGAACAACCAGCCAATCACGGCTGGTTAGAAGATTTATCCATTGACTGGCTGACGGAGCCCTATCCTGAGGATATTGCGGAGCTATTGGTAGTGAGCCAAAAGAGAAACGGAATCAGAAGAAGAAATCGAGTAAACCAAACGGTATGACAAAATATCTTGATAATGCATTTTTGTAGCCGAACAAGAGAAGACAAATGATTGAAAATTCTATCCCCCCCTGGAATTTTACTCCCCAAATCTTGGGAAAGGCAAAATTGGTCAGAAAGTTAACTACATCATCAGGTATTAACAAAAGTAAACCTTGTTTGAAGTGCAATGTCAGAATACAGTCAAATTAGGTCACTTCACATTTTTTGGACTTCGACCCCCTATATCTGGAAAAAGCCCCCCTAAACGCCCAAGCAACATCCGGATTCGTTATCTACGCAAAAAAGTGAGTTAGAAAAAGTTGGTCTGGTAAATTCCCAGCTCGGGTGATAATGCTCCCCCTCTGGCCTCTGGTCTATAATTAGATTCATAAAAAATCATACGACGGACACAGTTTTTCATCTTCCAAAACTGTAGAAAGTAACTTTTTTTGCTCGATATTACCAGTTGAGCAGCATTGTTATTACTATGCTCTGATCTTTACGAAGTGCATATGAACTTTGTATGTTGATATTTATATGATATGCAATGAGTTGTTAGTGTCCCTTTTTATAGCGCTTTCCAACTGAGCTGTTTCAGATTTCTCAACTGGAAACGCTGAAAATGAGAAATAACCCGTTGCACGAAATTCCAAGAGGTGCGTATATAACATTCATTATTTTCAGGATGATGGTATTTTAGAAATTGGAACAGACTTTGACAGATAGTGCATTGTGTAACGTCTCTCGTTTTGACAGCCTGTGTACCACGGAGGCTGTACAATACAGATTAGATTTAACCTCTTAAAATGCAGTGTGAAAACAGGCATATATAGAAGAACTGGTTCTTCGCGAGCCTTTAAGGTCACATGTACATATATATGGGAAAAATCCAAAAGGAGTTTTGAAGTAAATTTCTTCAGAAATATCGCTCAAAAATAGGTTTTAGATATCACGTTCTCTGGGTCTCCGATGCAACATTTTCACAAAATTGTCCCCGAGTTCAAAAACCATCACAATAGTGGCTTATTGCCAAAAGCGAAGATTCTTGTAGGAATTATATGCTGGTTTTCACTACCTTGCCCGAGCTTATTCAGAGTAGATCGTATTCTTTCTCTAGCCGCTTTTACATTGTTGTTATTGTTCTCATTATTATTCATGAAAATTTAACCTGGATATAACATCATAAGATTTAAATTTGTAAATACTGCTATAAATGCACATCAGTTAATTGCAGCATAGCCGTTTGATAAACATTTTCACTTCATCACTTGTAACTTGGAGATAATTTTGTCCTCAAAATTTCAAATTATAAACATCAAGGCCTTGCGCCTACTAACCAAATGTATTTTCTTTATAACACAGAAATAAAGAAGCTGAGGAAATTAAGGAACCTAGTTTTATCATTCTGCTGTATTTCCTCGCTACCACCAAGGTTTGTGTTGTAGCTTTTGTTGTTTTAATTACTATTGCTTTCAATTCTCTTGCAATATTCATAATTTGATTTATATCGTTGAGAGTATACTAAGGGGTGAGATCTTACGAATTCGTATGATTCAATCTTTGGGTAGAAATTCTTAATGCTAACTAGATTATAAGCAATAATTACTCTCCTTGCAAAGAAATCTCTTGGCTAGGTCTAGGCACCCAGAAAAATTTACACTAAGTCCGAAGGACTATTTTTAAGCCTCACCGCCCTTTCCTGTCCATGTTTACCGAAATTATTGGTATTCCAGAAAGTGAATGAACCTATTAATAATTAAGCCGCATATCATGTTTATTCTTGTCTTATTATCTTATCAACCGTTTTCCTAAATTTCCTTTGGAATAAAGTATATCAATGAAGCTGTATTTTTTACAATTTTGATTAATATTTATTTTCAAATTCTTTTTTTGGTAGTTTATTCAAACTAACAAAACTGGAAACATTGGATCTGTCATACAACCAACTTTCGTTTGTTCCAGATGATATAAATAAACTAAGGTAGGTATCTCTAAAAGTCTTTTGCCTTCTCGTTATTTTAAAGCTTGTATTTGTTTTGAGCCTCGGTCAAACGTAGCTACTGAGCATGTTCACTCAACAAGTTCCAACATCGTTCAGTATTGTTCATTGTCGGGTGGGAAATCGCATTGAACATTCTGGTGAACTTTTCACTGAACACTTGAAGGAACCTTTCGTCAAGTGCCTTGTCTGAGCGCAATGTTTATTGTTCATTTGTTCAATGGTGTGGCAAAACATACTGAATATCTGCTGAACAAAATAATTGAAACCTTGAACTATAGAAATTTTAAATCCTTCTCCCAACGTTTTTGCTCACGATCAAATTCTTCTTAAAAGAGCTGAACAAGTCCCAACAATCAGGGAATTTTTTAACTTACTGAGTGGGTGGGCAATTGCCCCCTAAAAGCTAAAGATTAGTGCTTTTGCCCCGTGGCCTAAGTCAAAAGTGGGGCCCCTTAGGTTCTCTGTAGCGAAAGAATATACACTTTTATTACGTTCGAGACAAAAATAGTCCGTGAAAGTTTCTTATTGGTAGTACTTACTATCTGACTTTGGCCCTTGGCATTTGTGTGGATTTCTATCTCCAAAGTCAAAGAAAATTCTAGTTCCTTGAAAGGGTGATTTCTTATCTGTAAATTCTGCAGCATATCTTTGTTTCTTTGAGAAATAAAAGCTCATGTAATAGCAAATTATAAATTTTCATGTAGGAGTACTTTCCTGTAATATTTTCCTTACGACCTTCCTACACGTTATTTTAAGGTTCAGTTCATTTGTGATTGCTATAGTTGTCAAAAGCTGATATGAAAAACATCTACTCTAAGGCAATCTGAAGGTGGTATTTTGAAAAATTTCCTGGAGGAGTATGTTGGGCCAACATGGGTTGCACAATGCATTGAACAATTCTCATTGAACAATTTTCGGACTTGCGAGCCAGTGCAATATAGTCTCAATCTAACCTAAATCGTTATAGTAGACAACGTTAAGATGAACAACGTTTGTGGCTATCTGCACTGTCTGTTTCAGTAAAAGATGGTTAAACTTTCATCGAAGCGTTGAGTGGAATCGTTTTTAGTCATCAAAGATGTCTGTTCTTTTTTGTAAATATATCGTGAAATAGGCCTTAGAATATTATCTGCATATGCGTTGGCCAAACGTTCAAACATCTTTTTTCTAATACGGAACTTTGCTTCTCAAAAAAAAATTGTTTGATTTTTGACAACATTACAGAACATTGCTGGAAAACCATTTTTACTAGTCAAATCCAGGAAATGTTTTTGAAGGTTTTCAAAAAACATTTTCGGCCAAACAGTCAAACATTTTCTATACAAGAAATTGTTTATTCAGAGCCTTATTCATTTTGAAAAATAATATCATTTCATCAAAGGGTCGTTGTCCAGTGTTTCTACTGCTGCAGTAGATCTGTGTACTCAAAGAATTCCCCGGTTTGATTCAGCTGTTTTTGGATAATGCGAAATGATATTTTTTATTCAACTCTCTTTCTTTCACAGGAATTTGCAAGTTCTAAATTTTGAAGGAAATCAAATAATGTCTTTCCCGAGGACGATTCTCCAAATGAACTTAAGAGTTCTAAATGTCGTTAATAATTTCACCAGCCCGTTATTCTGGAAGACAACTGCGCCTCCGCAACCTCAGGTGGGTGATTCTTCGTATCTCAGTTGACATAAAGGCAATGCTATTTCGCTATCAACATCTCATTTTTAGCATAGAGCTAGTATTCTGCTCGCGTTAAGCGTAGTTTTGATAAAATCATAGTGTATCGCCGATTACCGTAAATGCTGATGAAAATTCAAAATGAACACAGTTTCTTCTAGCGTTGGTTCCCCTGAAAATTACAAGACAAAAAATTGGTTCCTCCATAATATTCTGTTTCTGGGATGAGAGCTGAACAACTACACGTATTTTTATAATGAACACCTTTGAGGTTTGAAATTCCCAAAATATTAAAGAACTGTCGAGGCTCAGATGAGAAACTGAAAAATTTTTTTTTCAAGAACAAAACGGTTTGTACAACAAAATAACAGAATAAGTCTTTCTTCCAAAAAGACTTTATGTAGTACATTTAAAGTTAGAAAATGAAGCAAGTTCATATGAATTTGCTGTAAAAATGAGTATTCAAACATATCTCACGACAAGGAACAGTATAAGGAACTTCAGCCTCATTTTGCTGAAAATTAAGGAACTCCAGCCTCAACTCAGACCAAAGGTTCCTTATAAAAAAAACGTGTATTAACCAGGCTTTAGAAAGTTTTTTTTCGACTATCTTAGCAAACTGTACATGTTCTACTCCATTAAGCTTTACACAGAGTGATCCATCCACGGGCAACGTTACGCAATTTTCTGCCATGGTTTTTTTAACTCAAAAATTCAGGGGGCTAACATTAACAATTTCGTAAAAAGTGATCGTATTCTTTCTATTTTGCTAATATTATCCTCTCCGCGATCCACCCCCCTCCCGCGATCCGCTCATTCAATTTTGTGGTGGAATAATGTGAACAATTCAACAGTTCTATCGATAATTAAGGACCATGCCACATCACAATAGCTATGAGTAGAAACCTTCACTCTTTATTATTCTAGTTGCAGTTTTTTTAATAAGAATTATCAAACTGCACGAGAATAGCATGTGTATTCACTAACATAAAAATTTATTCTTAAATTTGAATTTACCTTAGATTCTCTATTATATTGGTATATTCCTGAATTATACGGTTTTTTTTACAGCGGTTGCTCTCAAGAAATGCGTGTATAGTTCATATCGGCAGAATACGTCTGCTAATGGATATGCTTAGCTAACAGAAACTGGAACTCAATACTAAACTTCCATCTGACTAAAAGGCGATCCATTGTTGATTGTATTCTATGTTCTTTGTCTTTGATCTTTTACAGCAACTTCTTGAATGTTGTGCGAACTTTGTTGTACAAACTGGTCAACATTTTGATGTGAATAATGATGATATGAAGCTTAATGCATACTTTAAAACGTAAGTATGAAAGAAACTGTGAATGATAAGCTCTTTCCCGCATCTGTTTTCCAGACCCCAGGGGGTATTCATTAACTTTCAATACGGGGGTGTCCATGCCACTATTTCCTTGCAGACCCCCAAATATTGAATTTTATGTTTTGGAGACCCCAAATATTGCTGTCTATTTTTGGACACCTAAAATGTTTTCTCAGGTTTAGCCATCAGTTTCATAAAAATTTACAATTTATAAGCTCTTGGCAGTTGGATGGGTCATTGTAATGAATCTGACTAAATTTCCGGATTCTTCCTTCAGATTTTTGGACCCCAAATATTGAATTTTTGTCCATGTTATAATTCACAGACCCCAAATATTGAATAAGCTTAAGTTTTCGGACCCCAAATATTGGCATGGACCTCCCCGTATTGAAAGTTAATAAGTACCCCCCTGGGTTCCAGACATCAAAAAGGGTACTCTTTTGACACCCCTGTTAATAACGAAGATCTCAAAGGCTTAAGCATTGAGATTTAAGCTTATTTCATCATGTTTCAGAAATTCAGAACTTGCAGGCAGTCCTTCAACTAACAAAACGATTCACAGTTTTAGCACATGCTGAGAATCTGGAGAGAACCTTTGATTCGAGCATGATTCTAGTGTTAGAAATGTTACTTTCATCGCTTAATTTACTCAATTGAGAAAGAGAGTTTTGGCTTTGTTTTAGATAACCTAGTTCGGAAACAATGGTGTAAGAAACTACAAATCTACTGTCTGGTGCGCACAAAGGTTATTTACAATGCCAAATCTTTTCCATTTGCCGGCTGAAGTTCTTAAAACTTGTTTCTAACTTTAACTATAGGATATAGCATGCCCCTCACCCATTTTTCCGATTTTATTCAAGCTTCCCGATTACCTTTTTTGAATAAGTATCGTCAAGGGCCTCTGGGGATGCAATCACTGACAAGCATCTGGCTATTCTGGCGATACTGATATTACTATTTAGAAAGTGTCGTTTAAAAATATTTTTAAGGAATGCAGCGATCTTTCAGAAACCAGGCTTAACTAACCATCCCAGCAGCTAAGACATCTTGAGCGCAGCAGAACGAATCTGGAGTGGTAGGAGTCGTAATTGGACCAGAACGACTTCGAGTCAGACATCGCTCTTTGCTTGCGTTAAACCTAATTACATAATCGATTTTTTTCTTGACATTATAATTTTTGCTGTTTCGAATCAAGGCTAGGCCAGCACTCAATTATATTTGATTCATTAATTTATAAAAATAATATTATGAGTAAGTTACAACGACAGTAATAATATTCGAGAACGACGTTTTGACTCAGCATGGCTCTTAAGCCCTCTAGAGTCAAGTTTCTGCCGGATGAAATGGAAAAAGCGACTTCTCACTTGGCTTCAAGTTGGGTTAATCTGTAAAAGATACCCCAATCCCAATAGATATTTGCCAGTTACGCAGATCTTCTTACAAATAATGGCATTTTATTTCTGAATTTTCAGATATTATGAATACCCTTTCACATTAATTATCAGTTTTTTTTCGAATTTAGAGTCTCGATATGCGATTTCTGTGGTGGAGCCAAGTTTGGACAAGGAATAAGAGTTATCAAGCCAGCAGCTGAACTGTACGGAGTTAAAAACCTTCCCATACTATTTAACGTATGTTCACAGACATGTAGAAAAGCATTAAGGACTTCTACAGATCTGTCTCTTTATCCTGATGATGTTGACTGAGCCACTATAGTCATGCAGTAGTCACTATAATTATACAATAAACCATTTCATTTAGCTAACTGGACAAATTCTTGGAAGTTTTAGCTGTGTCTGTTAGGTTTTTCTGTAAATATTTTGTAAACTTGCACAAGAAAAAGTTGTATATTCAAAATCGAGGTAATACCCAAAATTGTAACTCGCTCTTTTTGCGGAATATTTTTGCCTAATAGAATTTCAAATAAAAGGCTACATAAGAATTTAGTGTTGAACCTTTGGTTGTTATTTCACTCGATACTCCATGCCTAAAGCACTCACAAGGGAAACTACTTAAATTTGATTATGTTTAAAACAGGCTGCCTTATTCTGTAAAACATATTATACCTTAAAACGTCAATAACGACACAATTGATGTCGCATATAGCAAGCAGTAATGTCCCTCTGATGAACGTATCATTGCACAGTTTTGTACGTACAAGCCAAAGCTACGCGATGATTGTCTGTAAAATCATTTAAGTTCACTTTTAATTTGTGCTATGAATACTTTTCTGACCTTAACAGTTTCGAAATCCAAAAATGCTGCTTTTTAATCGAATGATACCACAACGTAGCTTTAAGATCCTTGCTCTCAGGGAGACGAATTCGGTTTTAATTTGGGAACCTTTAATCTTCTACAAGTTATCAGTCTTAATAATTTTAACAGCAGCGTTCAGAAAAGTGGCAATATGCAGAGCAATATAAAGTCATAGAAAGATCGAAGCAGGATCTTTTATTGTCTTGTAAAAATCCTCTTTTACAATCGGTGATTCCTGTTTGAAAAGTCGTGCGATGCATGTACCGTGATATCTACACCTCAAGTAATTCTAGCTGCTTCTTGGCTGTTTCTTAGACTGTCTAAATCTAACATGATGCTGATGGTTGTGTAGAAGCAACGCACGACCCATGAAACAGGACTTGAAAATAAATATTTACAAAGGACAAAAATTTGTAAAATCGCTAAAAATCGTTAAAAAATCGTTAAAAGCTTTAAAAAAGGTAATAAAAAACTTTCACACGTTAAGGAATGTTTCCGAACAAACAATTCTGATGTTTTGTTGACTTTATATCCCGATTCTACGTCAAGCAAAACAAATGTTGAGCAATGGATTCATTCATGTCACTTTCTTGTGGAGGCAAAGCACACTTCAAAAAATGTAGTAATAATGTACAGTAGTTAGTTCTTCATGTCTCATACACAAGTCTCATATATATGATAAGCATCACTATGCCCAAAATTGATGTAATTTTCAAACATATTTGAACTCAAACTGAAATTTTGAAATTCAGAGCAAATTCTGTGTGACTGAAGTAAGGAAAACGGCGAGGGGACGAGTGTACAATCGACTTTCATTTTGATTCGAAAATTGATCATTAACAGTGTTAATCTGCGGACTATTTAGAGAGAATTCTCCAAAAAAACGCCTTCGGATAAATTTTTGTTATTGGTCAGCTCAAAGCTATATTGAACCGAACAGAATGCAAGAAAATGTAGATCGCAGATGAGTCACCCGGATGTCTTTCCTCTTCCTTTGCTTTCTGATAGTGCTTAATCTTTTCTCGTTTCTTTCCTTCTATTATCTTTATCAGATGCTGCATTATAAATACAAACCCCTGTATGATAATGTACTTCGGAGTTTCTAGCTTTATTGATGTAAAATATTGATATGCAGAAAACGAATGACAAAATTTATACAAAGGTGGTGAATGCGTAGTGAAGCTTTTGTGTTTCGGGTTGTAATGCATCTTCCAAAATGATCATTCATTAGTTGAAATACCTTTCATAAGAGAAGCTTCACTGGAAAAATTCAAACTTGTTTTCGTTGACAATATGGAACAAGTTAGATTCGCTGTTGTGTCAATTCTTCTTGGTAGCTCAATTGCTGATAAAATGATTTCAGTTTCAAATCACAAAATACATCAGTCGGGTTTTTCAGTGCGGTATCTACTGCACTAAAAGGCCGTACTTTTCTAAACTCCCTCCTTTGCTTTGAAGAGCCGAGTCTGTTCTCCTGTATTCTAACTTGGATATCTGAAGAACTCGTAAACCCTTTTTCATTTGGAGGTAATGTTCTCGTCCGATGTGCGGGAGCTGATCTACTTCTCGCAATAACACGAGGGACATTGCTATTAGGTGTTGTTTCTTTATCTAGCTCCACGGTTTTTAATGGAGATACTTCACACAGCAATCCAATATTGGCAGACTGACTTTCATCCCGACATTCGATAGATTCTCGTTCATTGTTTTTTATTATTCGTTGTTTTGGACGTTCTGCAAAATCTGTCTGCTTCATGATACTTTTCCTCTGTGTAACTGCACTTTGAACTCTCGATATGTGTTTTTGAACGCTGTCAGTGGCCGGCCTAACAGGTGCACTATTAACTCGCATACTTCGCTCAATCTGTTTACTTGCTTGTGTATTTGAAGCATTTGTTAGGTCATTTATATTACTATCCTGTATCCATCCTGATCCTTTCCTTCTTAATTTCTGTGCTCTATTAAATGCATGGTTTTTTATACGTTGATCACCAATGTTAGATGAACTAGACTGCACAAACTCACTGGGTCTGTCGGCTGGACATTTGTAATCCCAGTCTATTGGTTCAAAATTATACAGAAGAAGGTTACTTCTGGTGTTCACTATCAATCTGAAACAGAAAATTAGAACATCTACATAAGTTTAGAATCCTTAGATAATGGCAATTCTTTGATCTATTATGAATGACTATAATAATTCTTCGCGTGTAGAAACATAAGGCAATGAATGACCACGATGTACTACCATAACAGCTCTATTAAGCCTCTAGGGGGCTTGTTTCACTTGGAAGTTTTTGAAGCGGGACTAATTAGAGACGGGGCTTAGAAGAGAGAGGTAGGCTTAATGGAGTTTTTACGGTACAAAGAATCTTTAATAAAAGTGAGCTTGAAATAACAGGGTAGAAATACATCATCAAATAGGGAACTAGTGGTGAGTAACTTTAAAACTGGAACTCGTGGTGAGTAACTTTAAAAGCTAATGTCACAGAGCAACCTTTGCATGTTATCTTGTTAGCGCTCTTTGAATCCAGTCCAGCTATAGGACTACAGGCAATTTAGTGATGCAATGACGTTATAGTATTTCAGGAAAAACTTGCTACTGAGGTTGAAGTGTCGATTGAAGTGTGACAAACGAAGCTATTGCACCGTTTTAGTTTTTCAAGAAAAACTGTAAAAGCAATCTGAGACTAAGAAAATGACATCTTCCAGTTTTGATGTCCCAAAGCCAACGGGCCTGTGGTATCGTGGTAGGGTATGTTGGTCGTGCAGGAATGACCAATTTTTAGAGTACTTTATAGACAAGAGGCGGAGTTATGGGTTTCAATTTTCAGATATTTCATACGAATACTTCCCAGAAAAATTTTGCAAAGATAAAGCATGAAATTACTTTTCCTGCTGTATCCCGCGAGCTGATTGGTGTTCAAACACAATACTAAACCTGCTCCACTTTTCTGATTTGTGCATTTCAATCCGCAGCTGGGTATAAATTCCACCTTAGTCAATTGTTGGTCTGGTTCTGGCGTTCATACTCTGAGAAGTATCAGACGAAAAAGGCTTCCAAGTATGCCCGAAAATGTTTCTGCAATTTTAGCAAATTTGAAGTTTTGTACAACTCAAAGACAACAACTAGTTAGCTACGATCCTTTCCGGTCCCTCAATTAATTTGTGGGAGTATTACCCACAAATTCCAGATACATTGCGGAATTGTCGATACCGTTTCTTAGGGCGTACTTTTTTGGTCACATTCTGTTTTCAGCAGACGCCTTCTTTTTTCGGTAGATGTCGAGAGGTATTTTTTTGGTACTGTCTTCTGAAAACGGCAGGTTGTGCAGGCCTCCGAAACCTTCTGCCTCCGAAGCTGAAAGATTTCGCAGACATCGCAAGGAATCTCGTTCTGAATGTTGAATAGTTTTATTTCATAGTTAATTTCAAACCTTTAGAGATGATGTAATCTTCAAACAAAGCTGTTCAAGTTGAAAATAATGCTGCATAGGATAATTTAGAATGAAATGTCCACTCGTTGGTATATCGGTCTATCTAGTCCCCTCTACTCTCACACTTCACAATAAAGAAAGCGCTCACTATCACGTTTGAAATGTTTTGCAATTTCGCGGGCAACCCTTTAGAAATCATCGGCATCCCTTAAGATCGGCGCATGATCAAACAAGTTTCACAAGTGTGGCAACCAAGGAAACGGAAGCCTTGTTCGACCTGCCAACGATTTTCGGCAGCCGTCCGTGTTTTTTGGTCCAAGAAATTTTTTCCTGCCAAGTCTACAGTTTTCAAAATTCGGAGAGTCTGCCAAAAACAGAAGGTACCAAAAAAATACGCCCTTGGGTGAAAAGACACTTACTCGTCCTCGTCTAAAAATGTATCAAGATGACAGGACAAAAAAGTAATGAGAAAGTTGATGGGCGTCGTTTACCTGTCTTCGCTAGCATAGAGTGCTGTTATTGGATCATTTCTACTATTGCCACGTATTATTCTCAAACACTCTCCATCTAACAGATTCCAAAGTCGAATCTTCAAAAAGAGAAAACATGTGAAAACACATTACGGTTATCAGCCTCAGATATACACCAAAATCGCGAAAAAACATCGAATTACGCTAACCTAAAGCAGCACACGGAATAAAATGAAATCTTAAGCCAACTCGAAACAAATGAACGCTGAGTAGCAGAAATTAACACGTGCCTCGTTTCAATTTCATGCACTAAGGTAATCATTAGTGATAATGTTGATAATGCATAGGAAAATGATAATAAATGCTTTTCATCTGTTTTCTTATAGTCCAAAAATGCTTGAAATGTTGGATTCTGTTTTGCTAGTGCTTGTTTGAACTTTAGAGCATTCGGTCTCCAGTTTCAAAGTACTTTAACTTTTTGAAGGCCCAGCTGTGTGTTAGATAAATTTTAGTAAATTGAAGATGCGGCCTATACAGGGGGAGAATAGTAAAATTAGAAGCCTGGTGGAGTTAAGGTTTAAAAGCGAAATCAAGTCTCCTGACCAACTCTTGCTAAGGGCCTGTTTATATGGGGAAAATCATCCCACCTTCCAGCCCTGTAGCTGAGAGGTGAGATCTCACCTTCCAATACAAACCTTTGTGATTTTTATCTTCTGCTTATATGGAAAACGTTTCATCCCGGTCAGGTGAGATCTCACTCGTTGAGAGGTGGGACCTCACCTGGGTGGGATGAAATTTTCTCATATAAACGCTGGAAGGTGGGGTGAAAGCTGGACGGTGGGATGAAATTGCTCATCATGCGCAAGCGCCAGACATAATCCTATTGTCTGAGAAAATTAAACAAAAGCGGAAATATGAGACAAGTGGCTGGAAGGTGGGATGCAATTCTACATGTAAACTCTTGAAAATTCCGTCTCACTGCTCAGCTGACGGGCTGGAAGGTGGGATGATATTGTCCATATAAACAGGCCCTAAGACTTAAGCAGGATTTCATTCTTCTTACAATAAGATCTGTTTGAAAATAGGTTTGAACAAATCTAATAGCTGGTAACCAAATATTATCTACAGACCTTTCCATCTGCAGATCCAGTAATGATCCTGCAGTACATCAGCTCTAGGCAGTTAACCTCTCTGAAATATACGTAAATAAAATCAAAATTGACAAAAAGATGAAAACGTACAACTTATAAGTACTATGCTTTTTCATTTTAAACTTTAAATATCCGCATTTTTTGTCTCATAACGTTTCAACCCAGCCTAATTCTTAAACATAGCAAAAAGCACCATTTCATGTATTAGTCTATCTGTATCATTCAGGAATAATAGCAGTATAACCCGGCTGGATTTTCTTCCGGAAATCCCATGATATGATTCAGAAGAAACTGCAGTGAAAGAACCAAATACAAAAAACGTTTTACTGGTGTACGAACAAGAAAAAGGCAAACCAAAGTGCACATGACTTAAAGCAGTAAATGATGATCTAGAAAAAATCATCATCAATCTAAGCCGATCGATCACCAAGGACATATACTATATGGATCCAATCAACATCAGACAGGAAACAATGGTGGACGACTGTGAGGATGGTGTTCGTGCATTTTGAATGTGAGGAGCTTACGAGATAAACAGATAGATGGACGGTAAAATTTAGAGATGAGAGCATTGTTTGTCTTGCGAAAGATATTAGGTTTGATATTAGGTTAGCCTTAAATCAGCTCTCTAGTAATTAAAGCATCATTATATAAACAGCAAAAACTTACTTTGGATGTCTGAATGTTCTCAAACATCTTTTGAAATCTCCTTTAGCACTCCACGCCATTGCATAGCAGTCTTTACTTCCAGTTACAATGTGATTTTCGTCGAATCTAGCACATGTTATTGGTCCCATGTGACCATCTAGTGACTGAAATCATATTAGAGAATGAGAAAATTTCAGTTTTTTTAGAGGTTACAAATGTTAAACCCGGTGTGAAACATTTAGATATTCACTCAAAGCTTTATCGTTAAACACTAAGAGATTTCAGGATTGAAATAACGAGGAACATTGATAATATGTGTTCAGATTAATGGGTTTCTTTTGAATGAGCTGCATATAGTCTTAAGCAAAATAAGAGTAGGAGACACATCATAGCTTTTAAACAAAAGGATATTGTCTTATGTATACTGTCTGATTGATAGGATTTAAAGAAACTGTCTTAGTATAGCAGGGGAAGGTAATAGTCTCAAGAAGTTTTTTTTTTACATTTGCCTCTCAGAAAACTGCGTAGGAAGTTTTTAAGCCATAGTCAGAGTTTCCAAGAAAGAAAAATCTTTTTCCATCCTTGGGAAACTTTTAGATTACAGACTTAAGATACAAAAAAGCTGATTTGCACAAAACAGCAACGTAGAAGTTAGCCATTGAATAAAAAATGATATCTTCAAGTACCTTAACGAGGAAGGACGATTTGCTTGCAGCAAGAGAGAGTGATTAATTTTTTTAATAAATAAGTAATCCTAAGATTCAGAACAGTTCTAAATTTGTTCAACAAAGTAATCGTCTAGTATAAAAACAGCCAAATTTTTACCGCTAAGAAAATTGAATTTCGAATCGTCCAACAAACCTTAATTAATTTGGCTGCCTTGAAATCCCATATTCTAACTTTACCTGCGGCACAGCCAGTTAATAGTAATTTACCACCGATCTAAAAAAAAAAGATTTAAGCAATGACATAATCTGTAAGTTCACTTGTTATTCTTATCAATATCAAAGTGCCTCAAAGTTAATTAGACATGCAAGACCCTGACATTTTTGCTTTTAATTTTTTACTGTTCCTCAACCAGAGCTTAAATGTAGGGTAAACAAATATTGTTTGTTGTAAAAAAGCTTTGCTTATTTTAAATTGTGAATCTGCAATAATTACAATAATGCCGGGCCTCTTTTAAGACGAGAACACCGCAGGGGGGCGAAATTAAGAAGGTTATTCGTTTCGTGAAAAGGTTACTACTTACACATCAATAAAAAATTAAGAAACCAATATTCAGAATTCCCATTACTAAAATTTAGATTAGAGCCATCGATTTCCCGCAATTAAGATTATTAAAAAAGAAAACTTTCTGGAACAACATATTGAACATAATTATTGTGTTATGTTCAATAAATACACTTTGTTATGACAGCTTGTTGCGACAGTAACATATAAAATCCTCAAGTAGCTTGTAGCACTCGGAATGAGCTATCTAAATTAACGGACGGGTATATGGCTACAGCAAAAAAATAAACTAATAAAACTTACTGATACAGACTGAATGACATTCCTATGTCGAAATGTTCTTATACATTTACCAGTTTTCATGTTCCAAACTGTGAAAAGGAGAAGAAAAATTTTTGGCAATCATCTCCCACAAAATAATCGAGAAATCTTAATAATAATATGGGTTGCCTGATATCTAAGATGCCCAAAAACTTCATCATGACGTTTTCTAATAAAGTTGCCGTTTCATAGTCTACTACTAGCCTAGGGCGCCTGGCGCTCACAATTACCAACCAGGTACTCATTTGTAATGTACCTCTCAAATGTACCTCTCTTTATACACCTGGATAAAGAGAGGTACATTTGTGCTAACAACATTCCCAAGGTTGTTATCAAGTGGAAAGAACTTGGCTCGTAATAATAACATGTTTGTTGTTAGTCTTTCACGCTAACCACTGCGCCACAGAGAACACATACTACTTAACAAAGCAAGAAGCCTGCTTTACTACATTCTATTCCATCAAATTTCTTCATAAATATATTCTAAACTACCATTTAAAATGGAAAATGAATAAACCAACCTAAATGTCACAAACCTCTGCAAGTTTTATCCGTTGATCCTGATGCCAAATATCGATCATGAAGACTCAAAGAAATTACCGAGCTTTTATGTCTGTTGAGAAAGACATGTAAAATCTCAATAATGAAAGATGTCACATATTGTCAATAAAGTTTCACCTTCATTCAGGTCCCGTTTACACTATACCGGATAGCTTTTGGAGAGTCTTGATTTTCACATCGGATAGGGGTTGTGTTGGGGCGAAGGTGCTGTGGCGTGAAGGTGCTGTGGCGTCGAGGTGTAATCCAGCTGACTCGTGGAGTAGCTCACAGTGGTCAGGGTTCGAGCCCAGCCACGGTAGCATCACGCCCAGGGTCGAGGTCTCAATAAGTTAACCTACTACTGAGATCCTAGCGATTGGAGCTAAAACACCATTTCACCTTCACTTTCATTATGCCAGAGCTATATGATACGAACCGCTCCTGATATAACTGGCATTCGTTTGTGAATGGGGATTAAATATTGAAATTTCCTATTGCCTCGGCTATCTGGTATAGTGAAAATTGGTCTATCTGATATGAAAATCAAGACGAGACGATAGCTATTAGGTATAATGTAAGCATTTGTCCTATCCGATATGGGTTAATTCAAGGCGCGGCACTCAGAATGCTATCTGGTATAGTGTAAGCGGGAACTCGTGGTGAGTAACTTTAAAAGATAATGTCACAGAGCAACTTTTGCATGTTGTCTTGTTCTCTTTGAATCCAGTCCAGTTATAGGACTACAGGCAATTTAGTGATGTAATGACAATATAATATTTGAGGAAAAACATGCTACTGAGGTTGAAGTGTCGGTTAATGGAGATTCTAGTAAAAAGCTATTGCACCGTTTTAGTTTTTCAAGACGAACTGTAAGCAATCTGAGACTAATAAAATAAAACATGTTTACATTGAATAGTGTAGGCAAATAAGCAACAGGAAAACTACTTAAAAACGACAGATAGAGGCATTTGGTGCTCAAATCATACAACATACCCAAGAAAAATTCGTTGACATCTTCCAGTTTTGATGTCCCAAAGCCTATGCAAGAGAATAAGAATGTTAACAATGAACCATACCATAACAATTAAGAGATTATCAGCCTGTTTTGTTGTTCAACGAAGAGATCTTCTCGCTGGAGCAATTGAATTGTTACAGCCATATGTGCAAATCACCAATTTATCAAACGATGCTCTTACACAGCTATAATTAAATGATGATCACGACCTCTCTGACGATTTGAACTCACAATACGATTATACGCTTCGTTCATAAAAATGGTCGATTTGACTAATATCTATCAATAAATTTTTATTCTTTTAGATACGTGCTACGCAGCCACGAATGCTCTTAACGTTTTTTATTTGTCTTGTGATTCTGTTTGTTTAACCCTAATGTTAATGCCACGGGGTAGTCATCGTCTTTTGCTCCAGAATGGTATGGTCCTTTTAGCGTTGTCAAGTAATTTGTAAATTTGAAATTGGAAAGTATTAGAGGTATCTATTCAAAAATTAAGCAATTGGACACTAACTGTAGCGAAAATCTTTTAAGAAAACAACCAAGTAAAATTTTGGGTGAGAATGAGATAACCAAACAATACAAGCCAATTAGTGATAAATACTGCATTTAAATTCAAATAAAGCAATTAAAAGTAATCAAAATTAACTAGGCCTACCTGATTGTTGTGTCGTAGCTTCCACTGATTACAAACCCCCTTGATTCGTCCGTACAAACAGATTTAACAGAGCCAACATGTTCTGTGATTGTTTTCTCGCAGCGTCCTGATGTCACGTCAAGTAACCGAATTCGTCTATCCATTGATGCAACAGGAACGAATTTTCCACCGTCATAATATGTAACACGACAATTGTCTTTTCTGGAAATAGCAAGAGTATTTAAACATAAAATAAGACGCATATAGCGATGATTCCCAGCAAAAGGTTAAAATTAAGTCGTGGTACTTCCTTCCAAATTTCATCAAGAAACTTACTTTCTGTTGTGATATTCCACATCAGCACACAGATACAAAGTCCTCATGCTTTAACGGGCTCGTGAAAATTGAACAAAATAGCCTGCGTTGCAGACTCAACTGGTGTTTACTTCCAGAAGAGTTGAGTTGAATAAAAATTTCAAGTTTCTCTCCCAGTAGACTGGGAGAGAAACTTTGAAATTTTAATTCACCTCAACTCTCCCGGACGTAAACACCAGTTGAGTCTGCAACGCAGGCTAGAACAAAAGGACTGAGTTTAAATTTTTGCCTGCGTGCGACCTCAGACAATTTGAAGAGATGTCGGCGATAAGACGTCTAGTTGGCGATTTATATATATATATATAAATATTTCTATGAAAAATTCTTACTGGAGCATCTGTCGTTAGAATTTGGAATAATTGGTTAAGTAAATGTACTAGATGTGCTTTGTGAAATGTTCAGTTCATAATAAAGCAATGAGAAATTCATATGCACAGCCTTAGCTAGAGGTTAATACCTTTAAAATGTTTTCTAACTCTGCTTTCAGGACGTCATTTTTCCTAAGCCATCAGCCTGCCTTGCAAGTGCAAGTCCACAAAAGTGTTACCTTCACACTTTTACTTAACAGGTTTAAGTTTCCCAAATGTAAAAAATTCATATTACGCAAGTCTTAACTTTAGTTTTCATTCCAGGCAATAAATACTACAGATCAACTCAAAATCTTAATAGCATGATGTCTCTAAACATCAATGCCATGTGCGTTCAAGAAAGTTGCAATGCCACCCGGAATCCACCATCAATTTTATTTTTCCTAATATTTCTTTACAGTGAAACATTTAAACTATACGATTTCAAAAATTTTGCTTGAAAATAATGAAAGACTCACGATTGGTTGAGGACCAAAACATTATAAGCACCACAATAAATGTTTTTTTCTTCAACATCAACAATAACAGTTTCAATTCCTTCATAGCAGTTTTGCATGTCTTTATTCTCGAATTCTTCGTTCTCTGACGTCACATCGACATGTTTCGCTTGCTTGTTCATTATTATTTCACCAGACTCTGATAACTTAGGGACGTGCAATGGTACTACTCTTGCATAGAGTGGGTTCGGAATACTCTCAGTACTTCCCTAAAAAGTATTTAAACAATTAATGTTGGATGTTCAACAGCGGTGTAATATTGGTGACCTATTAGCTACTATCACAAAATAACATGTTTATGGCCCCATGTACACTACAGAAAAGTAAGCCTTTTTCAGTCATTAGGGGATTAAATGGTTTCCGGCATAGTGTACATGGACATTTTTTGATTTTTTCTTTGGTTTGAAATTTTAGGCGCGATCAAAGACGCCGCATTACCGAAATGGTCGTGGTGCGAGGATGTTCAAAACGATTAGCAAAAGTCATTAGTATTGTTTCGTAATCCACCTTTCACCTCTGCTAAAACTACTCTTGTAATGTTCACAACACAGCAAAATTTTCTACAATTTTTTGTTGCTAAAATCTCACCATTGCGGAATTTTTGCAACAAAAGACGAAAACCATGTAATCGCAACCCCAGAGAAGATTACTTTGAAACATCAGAGGGCTACTTTTGGCAAAGATAGAAACAACGGCATCAGTGGCGTTGTTCACTGCCGTTGTCGTGATGTGCCGTTGTTGTGTTGCGTTGTGCCGTCGTTGATGTGTGTGCTCATTGTTTCCTGCGACTGTTTGTACTGTGAGCGTGTAATATAAGTAACAAATTACTGTCTTTGTAATGTTCTGTTGCTTTAATATGTGCTGTATGTGTTGACTAATGTGAATCAGATTTGTGTTTAAAATTTTAAATTTGAATCAGTCTTGATTATAAGCTCTGGAGAAAGTATACGAGTCTCTCTCATGGTGAATATCTACTGTATTCAGTTTATGGTTATACCTGCCGAAACCCGTGCAAGAAACACTACAGAGGCAAGATTAATACAGTGCAAACCAAAAAATAAGAACAAAAAATTTAGAGCCAATATCTGAGTGGTTCCTATATCTTCTCCAAATATGAAATGACGAGGAATATCCGAGCCCTGGCAAGTATGATAAATGAGCATGTAGAAGTGATTCCAGTAATCCTTAAATCATTAAAAGTTAAAGGTATCCATTAGCCATGTTTAAAGAATAAGATCAGCTCAGATCAGCCTGTGATCAGCCTATTAGCTTGCAGCTTGCAACAAATAGTGTGGAACAATCTCCACATTTGTCCCCTGTGATTCTAGCTGTTTGAGGCTTTGTTCCTGCTTTCCCCCGCAATCGTCATTGATCCCCACTTAGTTAACAACTTGTTCTCGCTTGTTTGCGGTAATTTCCCTTTTCTGAGTTGTTCCTTCATCTTTTTCAGTGAATCCCTGTTCGCTCCACCTTATCACCTCTGATTCTCACTTATTCCCACCGATTCCAACTTCGTCCCATTTGTTCCCTCAGATTCCAAGTTTTTCACACTTTGTTGCAGCATGTTACATTGGTTCCTTCAGTTTCGTATATTCCCATTAATTCCACGAGTTCCCAGCTTAATTGTTTGTTCCAGATTTTAGCACATGCAGGCTAATGGCTTCCTAATGAGTTTGTTGTTCAAACTCATGCCAAATATCGAAGATTCAGAACAACCTCTTCGATTGTTTTGATTGTATGCATGTGAATTGCAATTAAAATAATTAATTTAACTTAATGATTGTTTAAATTGTGTGCACAGAGAATAGAAAAATTCCTATCTTTTGTTACAACATTCCTGATTCCTATCTATCTTAGTAGGTAGGTAGGTATATTCCTTCCCGTTTGCCGAAAACCCCTGCATAATGTTTGAATTCTTCAAACATAACAAGGTTTGGACATTCTACCTTTCTGCGTAGAGATTTTTTTACTATATTGGTTCTTAACCCACTGGTTCTTATAAGTGGGTTTGCACTGTAGACATCCAAACAATACGACTTACGAAATAAAACTAACCTTAATAAGCATAACGTCTTCTCTCATTATCTGTTGCGTTAATGTTTCACTCTTTACTTCCTCAGCCAGAAATCGCCAATGTTTACTCACGCAAACACAATTAACCAAACTGTTTGCATCCAAAAATCCTAAAATTCGTTTCGATAGGTGAACAGGAAGTCTTCTTATGAAGTCTCTCTGCTTTGGTAAAGAGCGATAAACATTTCGAAATAATGACAAGTTGGAAGATTCTGCAAGATCATCAAGTGAGAGGTACTCATCGCTATCGCTTTCACCATTACTATTTGGGTATCTGGATTCATTTTTTCTTGCTCTGTAAGGGTAGCAGCGGGCACTGAGTCTGCTACCTTGGGTTCTCCGGCTACTCTGACTTGAAATAATTCGAATTTCCTTACTCTGAAGTTCAAAATCTTCATTCAGATGTGGAGCTTCTTCTTTAAAGTATTCCTGAAGAGTTGGGGAAAATGTAACTGATGACCGTGTGAGTTTCTCACTCTTCTTTTCAGGCAAATCTGATTGGAAACGGTTTGCGATTGAATTTTCATTGATGAAATTGACGTTATCTTCGTCTGGAAAGAAAGAAGTCGTTGCATTAATAGTTTTCTAATTGTCATTCCAATATCATAAGTATCATAAGATTCTGAATACGAAGTATCAGTGTCAGTTTGCTATTGAGTGTATGAAAATAAGCACGTGAGGTCATCGCTTTAGAAAGGCTGCGTTTTCTCCGCCACACGATCGCATGAAACCGGTGTTTTCAAAAATTTCCACCCTGTCTTTGAAAAGTTCCGCTTTCAATCACCGAAAAAGGCCGGCCCTGTGTGGACGGGAGGAAGACACGTAAAAATAATTTTGCGTTTTCAAAAATATCCGTATACGTGATATTTTTGGAAACGCGAATATATTTTAGCGTTACTGTCTTGTGCCCACACGTGGCCGGAGTTTTCAGTGGTAGAAGCTCTCCAGGCTAGGATGGAAATTTTGATAACACCCTTTCATTTCATGTTATCGTGTGAACTGGAAAGAGCTGAGAGCCACGAAAAACATTTTTGGCTCTAATTTTTTCTGCGCATGCCCCACTTTGAAAAATCGATTTCAACCAATTTATTTTTTCTTTTCCTTGTGGACAGAGCTTTTTTGAAAACGCGCATCGGGTATAGATACAGGTCATTTCAACAACGGATAAAAATTTTGAGTTTTTAAAGATATCCATTTTAAGTGTAAATGGGGTCTGAAAATGCCTCCTAAAAACTATGATCACATCAAATGAGATAACAGATCATCAATGTGTAAAAGTTGTCTAAATTAATATAATTTAACGTTTAGCACTCTGATGGTTGCGATTAGTCTTTTCAGGATTAGAGATTAATAAGAGGGTTTGTCAGAATTGAAATTATTTTCAAGTTTGAATGACCATGTGTGAGGGCATAAACTGAAAGACATGAAGTCTTCTTCTGAGGAGTTTAGAAATGGCAAGAACAGTTTACATTTTGGTAGCTTCTGAGGCAAGAAGTCCCCATATCTCTACTTTTCATTCAAATAAGTCTAGGCACGACTAATGAGGCACTTTTGAAAACTATTTCAATGTTTTCAATGATGCTTTGAAAGACTCTTTTCAAGACTTTAGCACTGATTCTAACTAAGGATTTATCTGCCTACTGAGTCGGTTGTGAGTTACTATGATACCATGCACTAAAATGTTCATTGAAACTTTTACTCCTGCCCTCACATCTTCAGCAGATTAACTTTATCAAGTATCTTCAGGATGAATAGTTAATCCATGAAGATGGATAGCTCTTAAAGGTGATGACAAAAACAATATTTCACAGAACACCAGCAATTAAAGCAAAAAAGGAGTTTTTTAAGGCAACTAGTTGTTTGGGTTGCCTGGTGAGAAAGAGATCAAATGCATGCTGTGTTTGCAACATAACATTGCATCTAGATGGAGTATTTTTATATTGAATATACATGTAATTCAAAGGGCTTTCAGTAGCAAGGCAAGATCTTTACACCTGCAGATCATTCTGCAAACAAGACTTAAATCCGAGCCTTGTTTTTCTTAAAGATCTTGATGTTAAAAATATTAAATAGATTTTCCATTTGAATAGTTACCAGCAACTATCAAAATATCACTTAGGAGAGGATGTAATATACAAGAAAGTGCATTTCGCAAAATAAAGCCTTGGTTAAACATCACCATCAAACTGATAAACAATGTAGATTTTATTAAAGGACTACCTTTGTTTCCCATAAGATGAAAGACTATGCATATTTTTAGGACTTATTTTTTAGATACATATTTTATTACATTAAATAGGATTTTACAGATTTTTTTCTATAGGATTTTTTATATTAGCTTTGTATTTTAGGATTAAACTAGCCCTGGCACCGAGGCGCGCTGCGCTCCGCGGGTCACTTTGGACCCCCGCCATAGAACGTTTGCTTAGTAACGGGGTCATTCTCAATAACAAATCAGTTTGATTAGAGGACACGATCACTGCTAGAAAAGTATGAGGCCAAACCGTTTCAGTGGTGTCTTATGTTGCCTTTAGCGTAGAAGAAGCAGCTCCACTGTTATAGGAAGTGACGTGAATGAGATTTTCATAGTATGCACGGGAAATTAGTATGGTTTGATTGTATACAATGATTTGGGGAAGTACTTTATCACCGAGGTATTGCATGAACGGTTTGAAGCTTTTAGACTGGTTAGTCTTAACTTAGCTTCAGTGACTGTCTGCACTTAGTCTTGAAGTGGAAAGAAGTGTAAGCGTTTACAGTGCTTTAAGTGTAGAAGAACGTTGGTGTCCTTGAATCATGGACGGGCGCAGTATTTTAACGTTCTATACATGGCAGGTAAAAGGCGCTGTTAGTTACCATAACGATACTACTTTTCACTTTGAGTGACCTTTCTATGGAAGGGAGATTAGTGACAATGAGGTAACATGGCACCGGTAAATCTGCGACTGAGAATGAAATTTTTGAAAACAGTTTGTAGAGTGGAATGTTCTGAAAATGAACTTTGTTTAAACGTATCCGTGTAGACGTTGCCCCTTAGAAACGGAAAGAAATGCTTAGACCATGATGTGCAGCTGGTTCTTAGGCCCCCTCCTCGGTTGTTCTTTAGTACAGTTGCTTTACCCTTGGTCCATTAGTGTCTGACTGAATTCAGTGCGGATTGCAAAGTACTTAAACTTTAGTCCTCATCACAGTAAGTATCGGTCGCTTGGTGTTTTGAGTGCTTAGTATGCAATGAAACCTTATTCCTTATTGTGCAGCAGGTTTCAAGTCCTTCCATAGGCGTGGATTGCGAAATAAACCTTAGTGTAAACGACAATATCTTTGGCTCACCTTACAAGGTGGCCAAATGCTAAAAACACTCCCCCCCAAAATGAATTTTAAATGAATATCAGGTGAAATGTTGGCTAGGTTTGCCTGGGGCTTAATAATTACCTAAAATTCCATGGTAACTTTCAGATGTTTTTGCAGAATATCTTTTGGTGGAAGCTGACATTGACTTTGCACTTGATTTTCTTGCAGTTTCATATTTTTTACAAAGAAGTTGCTGAAAAGAATCCAAAGTGAAGGCATTGCAGAACTGAAATACTTTGAACAAGTAGTTTAATTTGCTCCATGATGATGCTGTTTCAAACCAGTGTCTATCTTCAGAGATGTATCTACCTAGATCAATGTGACTTAAACCTTTGTCTGAGTTATCAATTGATGTTGAAAGATTCAGATCGAAGACTGCATTTGTTTTAGACCTTGCATATGTAAAGTCTTTGCTTTGTAATGGTTTTAATTGTTCAAGCAAAGCACTGATCAGTTCCAATGAATTACAGCTGTTTAAAAGCTTTCTCATGAATTTCTGTCTGGTGTTTTCAGAAACACGGGTGAACCACTCTTTAGTAAAATTCAATTTATTGTTTAGAACACAGCTTTCACATGTGCCACATTCTGATTGCCCTGTCACTGGGCCTGCCGACCCAGTACACTTCATAAAGGCAGCCTTTCTTATATCCATTGTTAACCAGTGTGTTAAACGTCACATCAACTATATAGCAACATAGAAGATACGGTAGGTAGGTAACAAACACACGTAACAACACACGTCACCCCACACCTACACCACACACACAACACCAAACCCCACCACACTGCTGAGACCACTGACTGAGTCCTATAACAGGGACACTGTTGTAGTTTCCCATGTGATTGTTGCTACCTACCGGTACCTATACACCGCAATACTCCTCGAAAAATCAGTCGTCATCTACAGTTAATCTTCCCAAGAAATAATAAATTTGTCGACTTCACGCTCGTCAACTTCAGCTGTGAAAAATCCACCTGACAGACACGGCCATTTTTGTTTTTTTCCTGATTTATGATTTTGTTGTTGTGGATGCTTTCAATATATATGTTGCCATGGAGATAGAATGTAGAACACATGCAGCAGGATGGCTGAGCTGAATGTTACTACTCTCCAAGACTTTGTGACTTGTTGTATACGTAGTCTGAGTGTAGTTTATAAGTTTGTGCGAGTTTTTGTGTAAAGTTTGTGTTGCAAAGCTGTTCTTTGTGCTACTGAATTTGCTGCCAGGTGAAAAACGTTATCGAACAAAATTGACATTCCAAGAGAATAGACCCATGCGCAACATCTATAAATCTGTTAGTTAATACAACAAAACTGTAAGATAAACCCCCGGGGGATGTACTCAGTATAGATTGGGTACGGGTATGTGCCGCCCATATGGGTGGGGTTTTGGCCCTGAAATTCTCTAAACATGGGTATGATTTTAACCAAAACCCCAAAAAAAGTGCGTAGCAAATTGAAGAAAAGCCGAAAGTTTAACTTCAACTCTGTCAGAAAAATGGCAAAATCGTTTCAAGATGTTCGCAGTACAAAATCAAGCAATAATGAGGTCTCCAAACAACCACAACCCCCCCACCCGTGGGGATACAACCAAAGGAACCCAGTGTGCAACAGATACTGTTTAGTTGAATAGTAGGAAAATCCAAGGCATGTCCGAAAACAGCTTATCTGAAGCCACTCATTTCAAGTCCAGGACAAATAATAGTGGAAATAAAATATTTCCATTTGTTCGAGATTCTGCATTTGACATTATCAGCAAACCATCTCTACAACCAGATTCAATAGAAGTAAGTTTCTTTCTCCGTCGATGGAGAGAAGCCTTCTTCTCCTCGTCCTTCTTCCTTTGTAGCTATGTTTTCTCCCGTAATTCTCCCGATTTTATTTTTCGCAAATTGAAAGCTCCGGTGGCCTTTATAGGTTTGCCGATTTTGGGGCGTGGTTGATCCGGGTAGAGGGCTTTCGGAGAGAAAAGGGGTGAAACAATAGCAGTTATTAAAAAACGTATAGGTAAGTAAGTTCAGAACCGAATGTATTTTTTTCAAAAGTCTAACTATAGTTTTGGGATGGTGTTTGCCGCTATTTTAATTCAAGAAAACCATTGTAGTGAAAATTAGAGATACTCTAGAAATGACTTAGGAAATATTGTTTTTTCTTGCCTAAAAATAAGTAGCAACAGGAGCGGACTGGCAGGGATGCTAGGTTATGATTGCAACCCAGCCTTCTTGTTATATAGGGTCTTTAACATACTGTTTCTGTTGTTTCTTGAGCAAATCTCCTCGATTTCTTGGGATTTCGAAGAGATTTGGATTGGTTTCGCTCAGTATGAAAACAGTTGGAAATGACAGAAATTGTTTCTCAATACAGATAATTGCAAAGAAGTAAAAATAAAAAAGATAATCAGCTTATGTGCACAAAAATATGGAAGCAAGAAAACATAGAAATGCGAACATATGTATAAAAGGGAGACGATTTTGCCATCGAAATATCCCAAATAAGAAAAAAAGTATTAATATGACCAGGAGCCCTGGCCTTGAATTGATTTTTTACACAGGAGCACGCTAGAAGCAACTAACAAGACTATAATTGATCCCTAATTGATATAGTGAAAACAGGCCCCTTTTACTGGAAATAGCAACCCTTGAGATTCGCTGCCAGTCTGCCTCTGAGTAGCAAAACTTTCCTAGGCTAAAATCACTCTCTGATTCTTATTTCTCGCTATCCGGAGAGACGTTTTAGATGAGAAAAACGATCCTATCAGGAGAAATTAGCTTGTATCCGCAGCCGACTTGAACTGTTCATCAAGAATGATATGCACTCATCTTTATCAAAAACTAAAATAATAAACAGAACCTTTCTCTTCGTTTGTTTGAAATCTTTCCATGCGCCTTCTGCAGTCAATTCTCGAAGTTTGTCCCCTCAGATAGATCACATGTCACATGACCGAAATTTCTCCACCACCTATACGCATTTTTTTATAAGGAAGTTCGGCTCAGGGTCAGTATTGAAAATTCCTTAACTGATGGTGAAAATTGAGTACTCAATATTCCTTAGCGATTCTTTAACTTCTTACTTTGTGATTCTTAAAAACAACCAATGGTCAAGGAAATATAGGCACGCTAGCGAATCTATACGCACTACTGTGGTGGATACGCACTACTGTGGTGGTGTATTTTGCGTACTGTGGTGGGGTTTTTGCGTACTGTGGTGGATAAGCTCTACTGTGGTGGGTTATTATGCGTACTGTGGTGGGTTATTATGCTTGTTGTGGTGGGGTTTTTGCGTACTGTGGTGGATAAGCTCTACTGTGGTGGGTTATTATATGTACTGTGGTGGGTTATTATGCTTAATGTGGTGGGGTTTTTGCGTACTGTGGTGGATAAGGTCTACTGTGGTGGGTTATTATGCGTACTGTGGTGGGTTATTATGCTGTGGTGGGTTATTACTGTGGTGGGGTTTTTGCGTACTGTGGTGGATAAGCTCTACTGTGGTGGGTTGTTATGCGTACTGTGGTGGGTTATTATGCTTGTTGTGGTGGGGTTTTTTGCGTACTGTGGTGGATAAGCTCTACTGTGGTGGGTTATTATGCGTACTGTGGTGGGGTTTTTTGCGTACTGTGGTGGATAAGCACTACTGTGGTGGGTTATTATGCTTGATGCGGTGACATTCTTTTGCTGTCTGTGGTCTGTGGTTGATACTCACTATTTGGGTGGTTTTTTTGCTTCATATTGTATGGATACGGCTTTGAAATAACAGGTCATTTTTGATCGTCACTGATCTTTTGATCAACTACAAACAGATATTTTGACTATTTAAATTCGAAATTTGAAAATTTGACCAACTGTAGGAAATTGATGACGGTCCTAGCTATAATAATATCCCAAAAACACACAGAGAGTCTTATTGCTTAACCTGGGTTTTAGTCTAAAAATATTCTTCTTCTCTTAATCACGTTTGGAATAATGCGGTAGGCCCAAACCACATCGAAAGACTTTTTCTGAGGTTTATCATATGCTATGTTTTTAAAACCAGGCTCAGAAAATATAAGACTTTCTGTATGTCTTGGGGTTATTTTCGACTTTCGAATTTAAATAGTCAAAATATCTGTTTGTAGTTGATCAAAAGATCAGTGACGATCAAGAATGACCTGTTTTTCAAAGCCGTATCCATACAATATGAAGCAAAAACCACCCAAATAGTGAGTATCAACCACAGACCACAGACAGCAAAAGAATGTCACCGCATCAAGCATAATAACCCACCACAGTAGAGCTTATCCACCACAGTACGCAAAAACCCCACCACAACAAGCATAATAACCCACCACAGTAGTGCTTATCCACCACAGTACGCAAAAACCCCACCACATAATAACCCACCACAGTAGAGCTTATCCACCACAGTACGCAAGAAACCCCACCACAACAAGCATAATAACCCACCACAGTAACCCACCACAGTAGAGCTTATCCACCACAGTACGCAAAAACCCCACCACAACATGCGCATAATAACCCACCACAGTACGCATAATAACCCACCACAGTAGAGCTTATCCACCACAGTACGCAAAAACCCCACCACAGTACGCAAAATACACCACCACAGTAGTGCGTATCCACCACAGTAGTGCGTATAGATTCGCTAGCGTGTAGGCAGACTTATATGTATTGTATTGTATTGCATTGTATTGTATTGTATTGTATTGTACTGTATTGTATTGTATTGTATTGTATTGTATTGTATTGTATTGTATTGTATTGTATTGCATTTTATTGTATTGTATTGTTTTGTATTGTATTGTATTGTATTGTATTGTATTGTATTGTATTGTATTGTATTGTATTGAATTGTGCTCTATTGTATTGCATAGTATCATATTGCATCACATTACATTATATTGCATTGTATTTTATTGTATTGTAAAGTGTTAAATTGTATTGTAGTGTATTGTATTGTAATGTATTGTATTCCATTGTATTGTGTTGTATTCTATTGCATTGCATTGCATCATATCGTTTTGTACTGTATTGTATTGTATTGTATTGTATCTTAGTGTTTTGTATTTGTATTGTGTTTGTATTATAGTTTACTGTATTGTATTTGTTGATATATAATTGTATTGTATTTTATTTCAATGATTCGTTCTTTCTCTGTTGCATTTCAATGCAATATTGAATCGTTTTCATATACTATAATGTCTGCTGTATCCTATGCTAATTGCTCTAACGTTACTTTATACAGCAAATACGATAAATAGCAAGGAAATTCATATCAGTCAACATGGGAATGACAACCAAGATTGCGGCAACAGCACCTTTCCGTGTCTCACACTGAAACAGGCCTTACAGACAGCAAAATGGAACGACGTGATATTGATTAGGGCATCAGTTGTCTCTTCAGATTTCTGCATGAATGATTCATTTGGCCATGTGATAAACAAAAACCTTACTGTTATGGGTATCCAAGGAAGACCTGTGGTCGACTGCAGGAACAGAGATGGTACAGCTTTATTTTACATAACAGGAAATGACGAGAGACATGTCAAATTTGTTATCAAAAATCTACAGATTCAGAATATTCTTGTTAATGCAGTCACTTTAGCAGATGGGATCTTCTTTGTGCAAAATTGCATCTTTTCGAAAATTCAGAATGCTGTTGTTTTCCAGAATGACTTCCAATTTCCGCCCATGATGGTACTCGAGGTGCACAATAGCACTTTCGATAACTGTAAATCAGCTATTAGGTTATCTTCTGCAAACCTTTGGGTAAAGATCACCAACAGTGAGTTTCTAGGGGATAAAAGATCAAAAAATAACGTTGGCTTTACTGTTACTTCACCAGAAAGTGTATTTCAATATGCTGCAGAACAACTACATATTAATATAAAAAGATGCAAGTTTTTGTGGAATAGATTCAGCATTTGTTTACAAAAACTTGCATCAAATACAAGTATGTCAATATACGATTCGGTGTTTGAAGAAAATTCAGCTAGAGGATCGGATGATGAGATGGACAAAGGAGCAGCCTTATACGTCTTGTATTCAGCATTTTCTGAAGACAAGATAATTTTCACAATCAAAAATACTTCGATTCAAAGCAATGATGCAGATGTCGGAGGTGCAATTTTCCTATATATATTCAACTCATACGATAACAATGTTAGGATATTTTTTGAAAATGTCAAATTCCTCAACAATACAGCTCATGAAGTCGGTGGGGCTATATTTTTATCTTGTTCTAGCACAAACGTACAAATTCATTTGAAAAAATGCATCTTCGTCTCAAACAGAATTGATAGAGCAGATAAAGTAGGACGACTGTCATCCCTGTTCTATCCAGCTTTCACTGGAACAGGAGGGGGTATCTATATTGCAAAAGGGGAAGTTTTCATTGATGAATGCAATTTCAACGGTAATACAGCGACAATGTTTGGGGGTGGCATAGCATCAACAACTGCAAAAGTAACAATAAAGAATTCAGTAATAAATGGGTCAATAGAATCAGATACAACTGCTAAAGTGAGTGGAAGGCTGTTATACCTGGCAGGGGACGTGGAAATAGAGAATGTTACGATGCATTCCCTAGTGTTTTCTGACGCAGTTTCGGATGTTTGGTACCAGACCAATGGCAAAGATAACGATATTTCAGTAGAACACTTTACGTTTTATTGCCCGGTTGGTGCTGAAGTTAAATCGGTAAAGATCAAGAGTTTTAACTACGAAGACAATTATCATATTTTTCAATACCGCTGTAAACAGTGTAAAAGTGGGACTTACTCATTACAAGCAGGAAAAGAGCTTCTACTCTCAAGCAAAAGGATAAAATCTACGAACATAACATGCCTACCATGCCCATATGGTGCTACGTGTTATGATCAAATACGTGCCAATCCAAACTTTTGGGGCTTTGAAGAAAACGGACAACTAAAATTAAAGATGTGCCCTCCTGGTTACTGTTCTCGTGGTTATAACTATAAGCAAGTAAACTCTTGTTCAAATGGCCGCCGTGGAAAATTATGTGGAAGGTGCGCAGGAAACTTTTCCGAGAATCTCTTCAACACAAACTGCTCGCAAGATACCGAATGCAACGATAGATGGATACATATTGTAATTCTTATATTAGCAATCAGCTACGTTTGGGTTTTTCTCTACTTGAACGATATCTTGAAAATAATTTCTCATTTCATTTTGCCTTCACACGACCTTATCAGATATTGTGGTTTGCAAGCCCCACTCATACGGAGACGACCAAATAATTCCGATGAAAACAACGTTTCACATCAAAACTTCATCCCTTCATTAACTAAAATCGTGTTTTATTTCTATCAGTTGCAATTTCTCATAAACATCAAAGGATTTTCAGTGCTGGACAACATGAGTGGCAGGATTAAACATATAACAATCAGTTTATTAAGCATACAGCCAGCTGATAATATCATAAAAGGTTGTCCATTTAAAGGAATGACTCCAGTCACAAAACTTCTCTACAAATCTCTTTTTAACATTGATATCTACCTTGTGCTTATTGTTATTTACCTATGGGTGTCTCGTATCAAACCAATGTTCTCAGGAGCAAGTAT
Organism: Chrysaora quinquecirrha; assembly: GCA_014526335.1. Taxonomy (NCBI): domain Eukaryota; kingdom Metazoa; phylum Cnidaria; class Scyphozoa; order Semaeostomeae; family Pelagiidae; genus Chrysaora; species Chrysaora quinquecirrha. Next base: position 472,752 of record JACTAT010000004.1, read on the forward strand.
AAATGAACGTTTTATCGCACGTCTATGCCAAGGTAGCGTAACCTTGATACTTCTTAATTTTGCACATATGGGGAACATTTCATTGACCTTACTTCACTGTGTTCATGTGATTGGTCAGCCTGTTCTGTTCATTGATGGTGAAATCACGTGTTTTCAACCATGGCAATATGCTGTCATGGCCTTCGTTATTGTGTTCATTGTCCCTGTCACTTTTTTATTGCTGTTTGGCGTCAAGCGTATGAAAAGTAAAACGATATCTGTAAAAAACTTCATGCTCAGCCTTGTATTTCCATTAGCTGCAATTTCTTTTTTTGTCAACGTCAACCCACGAGAAAACGAGCGAAGTGTCACAGAATCAGAAGAAGCAACGGATCGTTTCGACGCAATGAACCAATCACCATCAATCAATAATCGCCAGACATCATCACCAATTTGCCGTCAGCTAGCAGATTATATCAAAGATCACGAGGATACATGTGGAACTCACTGTCAATCTGACGACGAAACGACGTCAATAGAAGCAGGAACAACAGATAACATTGGAATTCAATGTAACAGTACTAACCAATCGAATTATTCAAGCAATATTCATGCTAGTAATCCACGTGATGCAATTTTAGATGTACTGGCTAGGCCATTTCTAAAAGACGATGGTACAGGCCCGGTTTACTGGGAAGGCATTTTGCTTTTACGAAGGCTAGGCATAATAATTCTCAGCGTTATGATTGAAAATAAAGAGATCTTTCTCTATTTAAGCCTAATGATTATCATCATTACGTTGATTCACCATCACTGGAAACAACCGTTTGGGAACTGGATGGCAAATGTCACTGAAACCTTGTCCTTGATACTCCTTGGCATACTTTGTACCATTAATCTATTTTATGCACACTACATGATGGACGATCTGCCGTTGAATGCTATGGCACTTTCAATATCTACAGTATTTGATTGGATAACGTTTGCAATAGCTGTAGCAGTGCCTTTTTTAATTATTGTGATGATTATAGTAAGTATTGTTTTCAAAATATTCCTTCTAATTTGCAAACTTTGTACAAGAGCGTTACATGTATCTGATTAACTTCGCATTATCACATGACATTTGTGGTAACTATGAGGCCAGATCTTTTATGATTTTCTTGCTGAAATTTTAACATAAATTTCATGAAATCCATATCTGGACCATCGTAGAGGGGGCTAATAAATATTTAAACTCAAAACAGATAAAAAATCCCAAAAATTTCATTATTTTTCCACAACATCATCTGCGTTCAAAGTGGTGTGGTAGTTTCCATCGATACAAATGATCCGTTACCACAGCAACCATGCTAAGAATGATCATCATTGGACAAACAAATATCGGTCCAATTGCTTTCATTAAAAAGATATCTTCAGACTTACTTAATAGCAAACCCATCCCGAAAGAGGGGGGGGGGGTGTTCCTTCAATTGTTCATAAAACTAGACATGCTGCTCGAATGGTTAGCTTTTCCAGTGACAATTTCCCTATACAATTGCATTTTAGAATATTATATCATCTTCATTTTATTGCTTACTTGAAGAATTAGCGACAAATGTAAGCCTTTATTTCAGAGTAATTTGCAAGATCTCGTAGTGTAGTGGTTATAACGTGCGCCTAACACGCGCCAGGTCCTCAGTTCAATCCTGAGAGAGATAACTTTCATTTTATTCATTGCTTATTGGCAGTAATACCGACAATTGTCAGCAGTTATTTCAGAGTAATTTGCAAGATCTCGTAGTGTAGTGGTTATAACGTGCGCCTAACACGTGCAATGTCCTCAATTCAATTCTGAGAGAGATAACTTTCATTTTATTCATTGCTTATTGGCAGTAATACCGCCAATTGCCAGAAGTTATTTCAGAGTATTTTCCAAGATCTTGTAGTGTAGTGGTTATTACGTTCGCCTAACATGCGCAAGGTCCTCAGCTCAATCCTGAGCGAGATCATTTTCAATTTATTCATTGATTACTTGAAGAAACACCGACAATTTTCAGCAGTAAATAAAGAATATTACACAAGATCTCGTAGTGTAGTGGTTATCACGTGCGCTTAACACGCGCAAGGTCCTCAGTTCAATCCTGAGCGAGATCATTTTCAATTTATTCATTGCCTACATGAAGAATTACCAACAATTGTCAGCAGTTACTTAAGAATATTACACAAGATCTCGTAGTGTAGTGGTTATCACGTGCGCCTAACACGCGCAAGGTCCTCAGTTCAATCCTGAGCGAGATCATTTTCAATTTATTCATTGCTTACTTGACGAAATACCGACAATTGTCAGCAGTAAATAAAGAATTTTATGCAAGATCTCGTAGTGTAGTGATTATCACGTGCGCCTAACACGTGCAAGGTCCTCAGTTCAATCCTGAGCGAGATCATTTTCAATTTATTCATTGCCTACATGAAGAATTACCAACAATTGTCAGCAGTTACTTAAGAAAATTATACAAGATCTCGTAGTGTAGTGGTTATCACGTGCGCTTTACACGCGCAAGGTCCTCAGTACAATCCTGAGCGAGATCATTTTCAATTTATTCATTGCTTACTTGAAGAAATACCGACAATTGTCAGCAGTAACTAAAGAATATTATGCAAGATCTCGTAGTGTAGAGGTTATCACGTGCGCCTAACACGCGCAAGGTCCTCAGTTCAATCCTGAGCGAGATCATTTTCAATTTATTCATTGCTTACTTGAAGAAATGCCAACAATTGTCAGCAGTAAATAAAGAATATTATGCAAGATCTCGAGCAACATCATTTTCAATTTATTCATACTTGAAGAAATAACGACAATTATGAGCAGTAAATTAACAATAATAAACACAATCTCGTAGTGTAGTGGTTATCACGTGCACCTAACACGCGCAAGGTCCTCAGTTCAATCCTGAGCGAGATCATTTTCAACTTATTCATTGCTTACTTGAAGAAATACCGACAATTGTCAGCAGTAACTAAAGAATATTATGCAAGATCTCGTAGTGTAGAGGTTATCACGTGCGCCTAACACGCGCAAGGTCCTCAGTTCAATCCTGAGCGAGATCATTTTCAATTTATTCATTGCTTACTTGAAGAAATGCCAACAATTGTCAGCAGTAAATAAAGAATATTATGCAAGATCTCGAGCAACATCATTTTCAATTTATTCATACTTGAAGAAATAACGACAATTATGAGCAGTAAATTAACAATAATAAACACAATCTCGTAGTGTAGTGGTTATCACGTGCACCTAACACGCGCAAGGTCCTCAGTTCAATCCTGAGCAAGATCATTTTCAACTTATTCATTGCTTACTTGAAGAAATACCAACAATTGTCAGAAGTAACTTAACAATATTATACAAGATCCCGTAGTGTAGTGGTTATCACGTGCGCCTAACACGCGCAAGATCCTCAGTTCAATCCTGAGCGAGATCATTTTAAATTTATTCATTGCTTACTTGAAGAAATACCGACAATTGTCAGCAGTAACTAAAGAATATTATGCAAGATCTTGTAGTGTAGAGGTTATCACGTGCGCCTAACACGCGCAAGGTCCTCAGTTCAATCCTGAGCGAAATCATTTTCAATTTATTCATTGCCTACATGGGGAATTACCAACAATTGTCAGCAGTTACTTAAAAAATTATATACAAGATCTCGTAGTGTAGTGGTAATCACGTGCTCATCACACGCGCAAGGTCCTCAGTTCAATCCTGAGCGAGATCAGTTTCAATTTATTCATTGCTTACTTGAAGAAATACAGACAATTGTCAGCTGTAACTTAAGAATATTATGCAAGATCTCGTAGTGTAGTGGTTATCACATGCGCCTAGCACGCGCTATGTCCTCAGTTCAATCCTGAGCGAGATCATCCTCATTTTATTCATCGCTTACTTGAAGAAATACCGAAATTTTTCTGCAGTTACTTGACAATGTCATACACGATATTGTAGTGTAGTGGTTATCACGTGCGCTTCTCACGCGCAAGGTCCTCAGTTCAATCCTGGGCAACATCATTTTCAGATTATTCATCGCTTACTTGAAGAAATAACGAAATTTGTCTGCAGTTACTTAACAATATTAGACACCATATCGTAGTGTAGTGGTTATCACATGCGCCTAGCACGCGCTATGTCCTCAGTTCAATCCTGAGCGAGATCATCCTCATTTTATTCATCGCTTACTTGAAGAAATACCGAAATTTTTCTGCAGTTACTTGACAATATCATACACGATATCGTAGTGTAGTGGTTATCACGTGCGCTTCACACGCGCAAGGTCCTCAGTTCAATCCTGAGCAACATCTTTTTCAGATTATTAATTGCTTACTTGAAGAAATACCGACAATTGTCAGCAGTAACTTGAGAATTTTATGCAAGATCTCGTAGTGTAGTGGTTATCACGTGCGCCTAACACGCGCAAGGTCCTCAGTTCAATCCTGAGCGAGATCATTTTCAATTTATTCATCGCTTACTTGCAGAAATACCGACAATTGTCAGCTGTAACTTAAGAATATTATGCAAGATCTCGTAGTGTAGTGGTTATCACGTGCGCCTAACACGCGCAAGGTCCTCAGTTCAATCCTGAGCGAGATCATTTTCAATTTATTCATTGCTTACTTGAAGAAATACCAACAATTGTCAGCAGTAAATAAAGACTATTATGCAAGATCTCGTAGTGTAGTGGTTATCACGTTCGGCTAACACGAGCAAGGTCCTCAGTTCAATCCTGAGCGAGATCATTTTCAATTTATTCATTGCTTACTTGAAGAGATACCAACAATTGTCAGCAGCTACTTAAAAATATTATACAAGATCTCGTAGTGTAGTGGTTATCACATGCGCTTCACACGCGCAAGGTCCTCAGTTCAATCCTGAGCGAGATCATGTTCAATTTATTCATTGCTTACTTGAAGAAATACCGACAATTGTCAGCTGTAACTTAAGAATATTATGCAAGATCTCGTAGTGTAGTGGTTATCACGTGCGCCTAACACGCGCAAGGTCCTCAGTTCAATCCTGAGCGAGATCATTTTCAATTTATTCATTGCTTACTTGAAGAAATACCAACAATTGTCAGCAGTAAATAAAGACTATTATGCAAGATCTCGTAGTGTAGTGGTTATCACGTGCGCCTAACACGCGCAAGGTCCTCAGTTCAATCCTGAGCGAGATCATTTTCAATTTATTCATTGCTTACTTGAAGAAATACCAACAATTGTCAGCAGTAAATAAAGACTATTATGCAAGATCTCGTAGTGTAGTGGTTATCACGTGCGGCTAACACGAGCAAGGTCCTCAGTTCAATCCTGAGCGAGATCATTTTCAATTTATTCATTGCTTACTTGAAGAGATACCAACAATTGTCAGCAGCTACTTAAAAATATTATACAAGATCTCGTAGTGTAGTGGCTATCACGTGTGCTTTACACGCGCAAGGTCCTCAGTTCAACCCTGAGCGAGATCATTTTCAATTTATTCATTGCCTACATGGGGAATTACCAACAATTGTCAGCAGTTACTTAAAAAATTATATACAAGATCTCGTAGTGTAGTGGTAATCACGTGCGCATCACACGCGCAAGGTCCTCAGTTCAATCCTGAGCGAGATCAGTTTCAATTTATTCATTGCTTACTTGAAGAAATACAGACAATTGTCAGCTGTAACTTAAGAATATTATGCAAGATCTCGTAGTGTAGTGGTTATCACATGCGCCTAGCACGCGCTATGTCCTCAGTTCAATCCTGAGCGAGATCATCCTCATTTTATTCATCGCTTACTTGAAGAAATACCGAAATTTTTCTGCAGTTACTTGACAATATCATACACGATATTGTAGTGTAGTGGTTATCACGTGCGCTTCTCACGCGCAAGGTCCTCAGTTCAATCCTGGGCAACATCATTTTCAGATTATTCATCGCTTACTTGAAGAAATAACGAAATTTGTCTGCAGTTACTTAACAATATTAGACACGATATCGTAGTGTAGTGGTTATCACATGCGCCTAGCACGCGCTATGTCCTCAGTTCAATCCTGAGCGAGATCATCCTTATTTTATTCATCGCTTACTTGAAGAAATACCGAAATTTTTCTGCAGTTACTTGACAATATCATACACGATATCTTAGTGTAGTGGTTATCACGTGCGCTTCACACGCGCAAGGTCCTCAGTTCAATCCTGAGCAACATCATTTTCAGATTATTCATTGCTTACTTGAAGAAATACAGACAATTGTCAGCTGTAACTTAAGAATATTATGCAAGATCTCGTAGTGTAGTGGTTATCACATGCGCCTAGCACGCGCTATGTCCTCAGTTCAATCCTGAGCGAGATCATCCTCATTTTATTCATCGCTTACTTGAAGAAATACCGAAATTTTTCTGCAGTTACTTGACAATGTCATACACGATATTGTAGTGTAGTGGTTATCACGTGCGCTTCTCACGCGCAAGGTCCTCAGTTCAATCCTGGGCAACATCATTTTCAGATTATTCATCGCTTACTTGAAGAAATAACGAAATTTGTCTGCAGTTACTTAACAATATTAGACACCATATCGTAGTGTAGTGGTTATCACATGCGCCTAGCACGCGCTATGTCCTCAGTTCAATCCTGAGCGAGATCATCCTCATTTTATTCATCGCTTACTTGAAGAAATACCGAAATTTTTCTGCAGTTACTTGACAATATCATACACGATATCGTAGTGTAGTGGTTATCACGTGCGCTTCACACGCGCAAGGTCCTCAGTTCAATCCTGAGCAACATCATTTTCAGATTATTCATTGCTTACTTGAAGAAATACCGACAATTGTCAGCAGTAACTTGAGAATTTTATGCAAGATCTCGTAGTGTAGTGGTTATCACGTGCGCCTAACACGCGCAAGGTCCTCAGTTCAATCCTGAGCGAGATCATTTTCAATTTATTCATCGCTTACTTGCAGAAATACCGACAATTGTCAGCTGTAACTTAAGAATATTATGCAAGATCTCGTAGTGTAGTGGTTATCACGTGCGCCTAACACGCGCAAGGTCCTCAGTTCAATCCTGAGCGAGATCATTTTCAATTTATTCATTGCTTACTTGAAGAAATACCAACAATTGTCAGCAGTAAATAAAGACTATTAAGCAAGATCTCGTAGTGTAGTGGTTATCACGTGCGGCTAACACGAGCAAGGTCCTCAGTTCAATCCTGAGCGAGATCATTTTCAATTTATTCATTGCTTACTTGAAGAGATACCAACAATTGTCAGCAGCTACTTAAAAATATTATACAAGATCTCGTAGTGTAGTGGTTATCACATGCTCTTCACACGCGCAAGGTCCTCAGTTCAATCCTGAGCGAGATCATGTTCAATTTATTCATTGCTTACTTGAAGAAATACCGACAATTGTCAGCTGTAACTTAAGAATATTATGCAAGATCTCGTAGTGTAGTGGTTATCACGTGCGCCTAACACGCGCAAGGTCCTCAGTTCAATCCTGAGCGAGATCATTTTCAATTTATTCATTGCTTACTTGAAGAAATACCAACAATTGTCAGCAGTAAATAAAGACTATTATGCAAGATCTCGTAGTGTAGTGGTTATCACGTGCGCCTAACACGCGCAAGGTCCTCAGTTCAATCCTGAGCGAGATCATTTTCAATTTATTCATTGCTTACTTGAAGAAATACCAACAATTGTCAGCAGTAAATAAAGACTATTATGCAAGATCTCGTAGTGTAGTGGTTATCACGTGCGCTAACACGAGCAAGGTCCTCAGTTCAATCCTGAGCGAGATCATTTTCAATTTATTCATTGCTTACTTGAAGAGATACCAACAATTGTCAGCAGCTACTTAAAAATATTATACAAGATCTCGTAGTGTAGTGGCTATCACGTGTGCTTTACACGCGCAAGGTCCTCAGTTCAACCCTGAGCGAGATCATTTTCAATTTATTCATTGCCTACATGGGAATTACCAACAATTGTCAGCAGTTACTTAAAAAATTATATACAAGATCTCGTAGTGTAGTGGTAATCACGTGCGCATCACACGCGCAAGGTCCTCAGTTCAATCCTGAGCGAGATCAGTTTCAATTTATTCATTGCTTACTTGAAGAAATACAGACAATTGTCAGCTGTAACTTAAGAATATTATGCAAGATCTCGTAGTGTAGTGGTTATCACATGCGCCTAGCACGCGCTATGTCCTCAGTTCAATCCTGAGCGAGATCATCCTCATTTTATTCATCGCTTACTTGAAGAAATACCGAAATTTTTCTGCAGTTACTTGACAATATCATACACGATATTGTAGTGTAGTGGTTATCACGTGCGCTTCTCATGCGCAAGGTCCTCAGTTCAATCCTGGGCAACATCATTTTCAGATTATTCATCGCTTACTTGAAGAAATAACGAAATTTGTCTGCAGTTACTTAACAATATTAGACACGATATCGTAGTGTAGTGGTTATCACATGCGCCTAGCACGCGCTATGTCCTCAGTTCAATCCTGAGCGAGATCATCCTCATTTTATTCATCGCTTACTTGAAGAAATACCGAAATTTTTCTGCAGTTACTTGACAATATCATACACGATATCTTAGTGTAGTGGTTATCACGTGCGCTTCACACGCGCAAGGTCCTCAGTTCAATCCTGAGCAACATCATTTTCAGATTATTCATTGCTTACTTGAAGAAATACCGACAATTGTCAGCAGTAACTTGAGAATTTTATGCAAGATCTCGTAGTGTAGTGGTTATCACGTGCGCCTAACACGCGCAAGGTCCTCAGTTCAATCCTGAGCGAGATCATGCTCAATTTATTCATTGCTTACTTGAAGAAATACCGACAATTGTCAGCTGTAACTTAAGAATATTATGCAAGATCTCGTAGTGTAGTGGTTATCACGTGCGCCTAACACGCGCAAGGTCCTCAGTTCAATCCTGAGCGAGATCATTTTCAATTTATTCATTGCTTACTTGAAGAAATACCAACAATTGTCAGCAGTAAATAAAGACTATTATGCAAGATCTCGTAGTGTAGTGGTTATCACGTGCGGCTAACACGAGCAAGGTCCTCAGTTCAATCCTGAGCGAGATCATGTTCAATTTATTCATTGCTTACTTGAAGAAATACCGACAATTGTCAGCTGTAACTTAAGAATATTATGCAAGATCTCGTAGTGTAGTGGTTATCACGTGCGCCTAACACGCGCAAGGTCCTCAGTTCAATCCTGAGCGAGATCATTTTCAATTTATTCATTGCTTACTTGAAGAAATACCAACAATTGTCAGCAGTAAATAAAGACTATTATGCAAGATCTCGTAGTGTAGTGGTTATCACGTGCGCCTAACACGCGCAAGGTCCTCAGTTCAATCCTGAGCGAGATCATTTTCAATTTATTCATTGCTTACTTGAAGAAATACCAACAATTGTCAGCAGTAAATAAAGACTATTATGCAAGATCTCGTAGTGTAGTGGTTATCACGTGCGGCTAACACGAGCAAGGTCCTCAGTTCAATCCTGAGCGAGATCATTTTCAATTTATTCATTGCTTACTTGAAGAGATACCAACAATTGTCAGCAGCTACTTAAAAATATTATACAAGATCTCGTAGTGTAGTGGCTATCACGTGTGCTTTACACGCGCAAGGTCCTCAGTTCAACCCGGAGCGAGATCATATTCAATTTATTCATTGCTTACTTGAAGAAATACCGACAATTGTCAGCAGTAAATAAAGAATTTTATGCAAGATCTCGTAGTGTAGTGGTTATCACGTGCGCTTCACACGCGCAAGGTCCTCAGTTCAATCCTGAGCGAGATCATTTTCAACTTATTCATTGCCTACATGAAGAAATACCAACAATTGTCAGCAGTAACCTAACAATATTATACAAGATCCCGTAGTGTAGTGGTTATCACGTGCGCTTCACACGCGCAAGGTCCTCAGTTCAATCCTGAGCGAGATCATTTTCAATTCATTCATTGCCTACATGAAGAATCACAAACAATTGTCAGCAGTTACTTAAAAAAATTATACAAGATCTCGTAGTGTAGTGGTTATCACGTGCGCTTCACACGCACAAGGTCCTCAGTTCAATCCTGAGCGAGATCATTTTCAATTTATTCATTGCCTACATGAAGAATTACCAACAATTGTCAGCAGTTACTTAAGAAAATTATACAATATCTCGTAGTGTAGTGGTTATCACGTGCGCCTAACACGCGCAAGGTCCTCAGTTCAATCCTGAGCCTGATCATTTTCAATTTATTCATTGCCTACATGAAGAATTACCAACAATTGTCAGCAGTTGCTTAAGAAAATTATACAAGATCTCGTAGTGTAGTGGTTATCACGTGCGCTTCACACGTGCGAGGTCCTCAGTTCAATCCTGAGCGAGATCATTTTCAATTTATTCATTGCTTACTTGAAGAAATACCGACAATTGTCAGCAGTAAGTTAAGAATATTATGCAAGATCTCGTAGTGTAGTGGTTATCACGTGCGCCTAACACGCGCAAGGCCCTCAGTTCAATCCTGAGCGAGAACATATTCAATTTATACATTGCTTACTTGAAGAAATACCGACAATTTTCAGCAGTTAATAAAGAAAATTATACAAGATCTCGTAGTTTAGTGGTTATCACGTGCGCTTCACACTCGCAAGGTCCTCAGTTCAATCCTGAGCGAGATCATTTTCAATTTATTCATTGCTTACTTGAAGAAATACCGACAATTGTCAGCAGTAAGTTAAGAACATTATGCAAGATCTCGTAGTGTAGTGGTTATCACGTGCGCCAAACATGCGCAAGATCCTCAGTTCAATCCTGAGCGAGAACATTTTCAATTGATACATTGCTTACTTGAAGAAATACCGACAATTGTCAGCTGTAACTTAAGAATATTATGCAAGATCTTGTAGTGTAGTGGTTATCACGTGCGCCTAACACGCGCAAGGTCCTCAGTTCAATCCTGAGCGAGATCATTTTCAATTTTTTCATTGCCTACATGAAGAATTACCAACAATTGTCAGCAGTTACTAAAGAAAATTATACAAGATCTCGTAGTGTAGTGGTTATCACGTGCGCCTAACACGCGCAAGGTCCTCAGTTCAATCCTGAGCGAGATCATTTTCAATTTTTTCATTGCCTACATGAAGAATTACCAACAATTGTCATCAGTTACTAAAGAAAATTATATAAGATCTCGTAGTGTAGTGGTTATCATGTGCGCTTCATACGCGCAAGGTCCTCAGTTCAATCCTGAGCGAGATCATTTTCACTTTATTCATTGCTTACTTGAAGAAATACCAAAAATTGTCAGCAGTTACTTAAGAAAATTATACAAGATCTCGTAGTGTAGTGGTTATCACGTGCGCTTCACACGCGCAAGGTCCTCAGTTCAATCCTGAGCGAGATCATTTTCAATTTATTCGTTGCTTACTTGAATAAATACCGACAATTGTCAGCAGTAAGTTAAGAATATTATGCAAGATCTCGTAGTGTAGTGGTTATCACGTGCGCCTAACACGCGCAAGGTCCTCAGTTCAATCCTGAGCGAGAACATTTTCAATTTATACATTGCTTACTTGAAGAAATACCGACAATTGTCAACAGTTACTTAACAATAATAAACACGATCTCGTAGTGTGATGGTTATCACGTGCGCTTCACACGCGCAAGGTCCTCAGTTCAATCCTGAGCCAGATCATTTTCAATTTATTCATTGCTTACTTGAAGAAATGCCGACAATTGTCAGCTGTAACTTAAGAATATTATGCAAGATCTCGTAGTGTAGTGGTTATCACGTGCGCCTAACACGCGCAAGGTCCTCAGTTCAATCCTGAGCGAGATCATTTTCAATTTATTCATTGCTTACTTGAAGAAATACCAACAATTGTCAGCAGTAAATAAAGACTATTATGCAAGATCTCGTAGTGTAGTGGTTATCACGTGCGGCTAACACGAGCAAGGTCCTCAGTTCAATCCTGAACGAGATCATTTTCAATTTATTCATTGCTTACTTGAAGAAATACCAGCAATTGTCAGCAGTAAATAAAGAGTATTGTGCAAGATCTCGTAGTGTAGTGGTTATCACCTGCGCTTTACACGCGCAAGGTCCTCAGTTCAATCCTGAGCGAGATCATTTTCAATTTATTCATTGCTTTCTTGAAGAAATACCGACAATTGTCAGCAGTAAGTTAAGAACATTATGCAAGATCTCGTAGTGTAGTGGTTATCACGTGCGCCAAACACGCGCAAGGTCCTCAGTTCAATCCTGAGCGAGAACATTTTCAATTGATACATTGCTTACTTGAAGAAATACCAACAATTGTCAGCAGTAAATATAGAATATTATGCAAGATCTCGTAGTGTAGTGGTTATCACGTGCGCTTAACACGCGCAAAGTCCTCAGTTCAATTCCTGAGCGAGATCATATTCAATTTATTCATTGCTTACTTGAAGAAATACCGACAATTGTCAGCTGTAACTTATGAATATTATGCAAGATCTCGTAGTGTAGTGGTTATCACGTGCGCCTAACACGCGCAAGGTCCTCAGTTCATTCCTGAGCGAGATCATTTTCAATTTTTTCATTGCCTACATGAAGAATTACCAACAATTGTCAGCAGTTACTAAAGAAAATTATACAAGATCTCGTAGTGTAGTGGTTATCACGTGCGCCTAACACGCGCAAGGTCCTCAGTTCAATCCTGAGCGAGATCATTTTCAATTTTTTCATTGCCTACATGAAGAATTACCAACAATTGTCAGCAGTTATAAAAGAAAATTATACAAGATCTCGTAGTGTAGTGGTTATCACGTGCGCTTCACACGCGCAAGGTCCTCAGTTCAATCCTGAGCGAGATCATTTTCAATTTATTCATTGCTTACTTGAAGAAATACCAAAAATTGTCAGCAGTTACTTAAGAAAATTATACAAGATCTCGTAGTGTAGTGGTTATCACGTGCGCTTCACACGCGCAAGGTCCTCAGTTCAATCCTGAGCGAGATCATTTTCAATTTATTCGTTGCTTACTTGAAGAAATACCGACAATTGTCAGCAGTAAGTTAAGAATATTATGCAAGATCTCGTAGTGTAGTGGTTATCACGTGCGCCTAACACGCGCAAGGTCCTCAGTTCAATCCTGAGCGAGAACATTTTCAATTTATACATTGCTTACTTGAAGAAATACCGACAATTGTCAACAGTTACTTAACAATAATAAACACGATCTCGTAGTGTAGTGGTTATCACGTGCACTTCACACGCGCAAGGTCCTCAGTTCAATCCTGAGCGAGATCATTTTCAATTTATTCATTGCTTACTTGAAGAAATACCGACAATTGTCAGCTGTAACTTAAGAATATTATGCAAGATCTCGTAGTGTAGTGGTTATCACGTGCGCCTAACACGCGAAAGGTCCTTAGTTCAATCCTGAGCGAGATCATTTTCAATTTATTCATTGCCTACATGAAGAATTACCAACAATTGTCAGCAGTTACTAAAGAAAATTATACAAGATCTCGTAGTGTAGTGGCTAGCACGTGAGCTTTACATGCACAAGGTCCTCAGTTCAATCCTGAACGAGATCATTTTCAATTTATTCATTGCTTACTTGAAGAAATACCAGCAATTGTCAGCAGTAAATAAAGAATATTGTGCAAGATCTCGTAGTGTAGTGGTTATCACGTGCGCCTAACACGCGCAAGGTCCTCAGTTCAATCCTGAGCGAGATCATTTTGAATTTATTCATTGCCTACATGAAGAATTACCCACAATTGTCATGAGTTACTTAAGAAAATTATACAAGATCTCGTAGTGTAGTGGTTATCACCTGCGCTTTACACGCGCAAGGTCCTCAGTTCAATCCTGAGCGAGATCATTTTCAATTTATTCATTGCTTACTTGAAGAAATACCGACAATTGTCAGCAGTAAGTTAAGAATATTATGCAAGATCTTGTAGTGTAGTGGTTATCACGTGCGCCAAACACGCGCAAGGTCCTCAGTTCAATCCTGAGCGAGATCATTTTCAATTTATTCATTGCCTACATGAAGAATTACCAACAATTGTCAGTAGTTACTAAAGAAAATTATACAAGATCTCGTAGTGTAGTGGTTATCACGTGCGCTTCACACGCGCAAGGTCCTCAGTTCAATCCTGAGCGAGATCATTTTCAATTTATTCATTGCTTACTTGAAGAAATACCGACAATTGTCAGCAGTAATTTAAGAATATTATGCAAGATCTCGTAGTGTAGTCGTTAACACGTGCGCCTAACACGCGCAAGGCCCTCAGTTCAATCCTGAGCGAGAACATTTTCAATTTATACCTTGCTTACTTGACGAAATACCGACAATTGTCAACAGTTACTTAACAATAATAAACACGATCTCGTAGTGTAGTGGTTATCACGTGCCCTTCACACGCGCAAGGTCCTTAGTTCAATCCTGAGCGAGATCATTTTCACTTTATTCATTGCTTACTTGAAGAAATACCAAAAATTGTCAGCAGTTACTTAAGAAAATTATACAAGATCTCGTAGTGTAGTGGTTATCACGTGCGCTTCACACGCGCAAGGTCCTCAGTTCAATCCTGAGCGAGATCATTTTCAATTTATTCGTTGCTTACTTGAAGAAATACCGACAATTGTCAGCAGTAAGTTAAGAATATTATGCAAGATCTCGTAGTGTAGTGGTTATCACGTGCGCCTAACACGCGCAAGGTCCTCAGTTCAATCCTGAGCGAGAACATTTTCAATTTATTCATTGATTACTTGAAGAAATACCGACAATTGTCAGCTGTAACTTAAGAATATTATGCAAGATCTCGTAGTGTAGTGGTTATCACGTGCGCCTAACACGCGAAAGGTCCTTAGTTCAATCCTGAGCGAGATCATTTTCAATTTATTCATTGCCTACATGAAGAATTACCAACAATTGTCAGCAGTTACTAAAGAAAATTATACAAGATCTCGTAGTGTAGTGGCTATCACGTGAGCTTTACATGCACAAGGTCCTCAGTTCAATCCTGAACGAGATCATTTTCAATTTATTCATTGCTTACTTGAAGAAATACCAGCAATTGTCAGCAGTAAATAAAGAATATTGTGCAAGATCTCGTAGTGTAGTGGTTATCACGTGCGCCTAACACGCGCAAGGTCCTCAGTTCAATCCTGAGCGAGATCATTTTGCATTTATTCATTGCCTACATGAAGAATTACCCACAATTGTCAGCAGTTACTTAAGAAAATTATACAAGATCTCGTAGTGTAGTGGTTATCACGTGCGCCTAACACGCGCAAGGTCCTCAGTTCAATCCTGAGCGAGATCATTTTCAATTTATTCATTGCTTACTTGAAGAAATACCGACAATTGTCAGCAGTAAGTTAAGAATATTATGCAAGATCTCGTAGTGTAGTGGTTATCACGTGCGCCAAACACGCGCAAGGTCCTCAGTTCAATCCTGAGCGAGATCATTTTCAATTTATTCATTGCCTAAATGAAGAATTACCAACAATTGTCAGCAGTTACTAAAGAAAATTATACAAGATCTCGTAGTGTAGTGGTTATCACGTGCGCCAAACACGCGCAAGGTCCCCAGTTCAATCCTGAGCGAGATCATTTTCAATTTATTCATTGCCTAAATGAAGAATTACCAACAATTGTCAGCAGTTACTAAAGAAAATTATACAAGATCTCGTAGTGTAGTGGTTATAACGTGCGCTTCACACGCGCAAGGTCCTCAGTTCAATCCTGAGCGAGATCATTTTCAATTTATTCATTGCTTCCTTGAAGAAATACCGACAATTGTCAGCAGTAATTTAAGAATATTATGCAAGATCTCGTAGTGTAGTCGTTATCACGTGCGCCTAACACGCGCAAGGCCCTCAGTTCAATCCTGAGCGAGAACATTTTCAATTTATACCTTGCTTACTTGAAGAAATACCGACAATTGTCAACAGTTACTTAACAATAATAAACACGATCTCGTAGTGTAGTGGTTATCACGTGCCCTTCACACGCGCAAGGTCCTTAGTTCAATCCTGAGCGAGATCATTTTCAATTTATTCATTGCTTACTTGAAGAAATACCAAAAATTGTCAGCAGTTACTTAAGAAAATTATACAAGATCTCGTAGTGTAGTGGTTATCACGTGCGCTTCACACGCGCAAGGTCCTCAGTTCAATCCTGAGCGAGATCATTTTCAATTTATTCGTTGCTTACTTGAAGAAATACCGACAATTGTCAGCAGTAAGTTAAGAATATTATGCAAGATCTCGTAGTGTAGTGGTTATCACGTGCGCCTAACACGCGCAAGGTCCTCAGTTCAATTCTGAGCGAGAACATTTTCAATTTATACATTGCTTACTTGAAAAAATACCGACAATTGTCAGCAGTAAATAAATAATATTATGCAAGATCTCGTAAAGTAGTGGTTATCACGTGCGCCAAACACGCGCAAGGTCCTCAGTTCAATCCTGAGCGAGAACATTTTGAATTTATACATTGCTTACTTGAAGAAATACCAACAAATGTCAACAGTAAATATAGAATATTATGCAAGATCTCGTAGTGTAGTGGTTATCACGTGCGCCAAACACGCGCAAGGTCCTCAGTTCAATCCTGAGCGAGATCATATTCAATTTATTCATTGCTTACAGTAAATATAGAATATTTGAAGTAAGTGGTTATACCAAACACAATTGTCAGCGAGATCATTTTCAATTTATTCATTGCCTACATGAAGAATTACCAACAATTGTCAGCAGTTATAAGAAAATTATACAAGATCTCGTAGTGTAGTGGTTATCACGTGCGCCTAAAACGCGCAAGGTCCTCAGTTCAATCCTGAGCGAGATCATTTTCAATTTATTCATTGCCTACATGAAGAATTACCAACAATTGTCAGCAGTTACTAAAGAAAATTATACAAGATCTCGTAGTGTAGTGGTTATCACGTTCGCCTAACACGCGCAAGGTCCTCAGTTCAATCCTGAGCAAGAACATTTTCAATTTATTCATTGCCTACATGAAGAATTGCCAACAATTGTCAGCAGTTACTTAAGAAAATTATACAAGATCTCGTAGTGTAGTGGTTATCACGTGCGCCTAAAACGCGCAAGGTCCTCCATTCAATCCTGAGCGAGATCATTTTCAATTTTTTCATTGCCTACATGAAGATTTACCAACAATTGTCAGCAGTTACTAAAGAAAATTATACAAGATCTCGTAGTGTAGTGGTTATCACGTGCGCCTAACACGCGCAAGGTCCTCAGTTCAATCCTGAGCGAGAACATTTTCAATTTATTTGCTTACTTGAAGAAATACCGACAATTGTCAACAGTTACTTAACAATAATAAACACGATCTCGTAGTGTAGTGGTTATCACGTGCGCTTCACACGCGCAAGGTCCTTAGTTCAATCCTGAGCGAGATCATTTTCAAATTATTCATTGCTTGCTTGAAGAAATACCAAAAATTGTCAGCAGTTACTTGAGAAAATTATACAAGATCTCGTAGTGTAGTGGTTATCACGTGCGCTTCACACGCGCAAGGTCCTCAGTTCAATCCTGAGCAAGAACATTTTCAATTTATACCTTGCTTACTTGAAGAAATACCGACAATTGTCAACAGTTACTTAACAATAATAAACACGATCTCGTAGTGTAGTGGTTATCACGTGCGCCAAACACGCGCAAGGTCCTCAGTTCAATCCTGAGCGAGATCATTTTCAATTTATTCATTGCCTACATGAAGAATTACCAACAATTGTCAGCAGTTACTAAAGAAAATTATACAAGATCTCGTAGTGTAGTGGTTATCACGTGCGCTTCACACGCGCAAGGTCCTCAGTTCAATCCTGAGCGAGATCATTTTCAATTTATTCATTGCTTACTTGAAGAAATACCGACAATTGTCAGCAGTAATTTAAGAATATTATGCAAGATCTCGTAGTGTAGTCGTTATCACGTGCGCCTAACACGCGCAAGGCCCTCAGTTCAATCCTGAGCGAGAACATTTTCAATTTATACCTTGCTTACTTGACGAAATACCGACAATTGTCAACAGTTACTTAACAATAATAAACACGATCTCGTAGTGTAGTGGTTATCACGTGCCCTTCACACGCGCAAGGTCCTTAGTTCAATCCTGAGCGAGATCATTTTCACTTTATTCATTGCTTACTTGAAGAAATACCAAAAATTGTCAGCAGTTACTTAAGAAAATTATACAAGATCTCGTAGTGTAGTGGTTATCACCTGCGCTTTACACCCGCAAGGTCCTCAGTTCAATCCTGAGCGAGATCATTTTCAATTTATTCATTGCTTACTTGAAGAAATACCGACAATTGTCAGCAGTAAGTTAAGAATATTATGCAAGATCTCGTAGTGTAGTGGTTATCACGTGCGCCAAACACGCGCAAGGTCCTCAGTTCAATCCTGAGCGAGATCATTTTCAAGTTATTCATTGCCTACATGAAGAACTACCAACAATTGTCAGCAGTTACTAAAGAAAATTATACAAGATCTCGTAGTGTAGTGGTTATCACGTGCGCTTCACACGCGCAAGGTCCTCAGTTCAATCCTGAGCGAGATCATTTTCAATTTATTCATTGCTTCCTTGAAGAAATACCGACAATTGTCAGCAGTAATTTAAGAATATTATGCAAGATCTCGTAGTGTAGTCGTTATCACGTGCGCCTAACACGCGCAAGGCCCTCAGTTCAATCCTGAGCGAGAACATTTTCAATTTATTCATTGCTTACTTGAAGAAATACCGACAATTGTCAGCAGTTACTTAACAATAATAAACACGATCTCGTAGTGTAGTGGTTATCACGTGCCCTTCACACGCGCAAGGTCCTCAGTTCAATCCTGAGCGAGATCATTTTCAATTTATTCATTGCTTACTTGAAGAAATACCAAAATTGTCAGCAGTTACTTAAGAAAATTATACAAGATCTCGTAGTGTAGTGGTTATCACGTGCGCTTCACACGCGCAAGGTCCTCAGTTCAATCCTGAGCGAGATCATTTTCAATTTATTCATTGCTTACTTGAAGAAATACTGACAATTGTCAGCAGTAAGTTAAGAATATTATGCAAGATCTCGTAGTGTAGTGGTTATCACGTGCGCCTAACACGCGCAAGGTCCTCAGTTCAATCCTGAGCGAGAACATTTTCAATTTATTCATTGCTTACTTGAAGAAATACCAACAATTGTCAGCAGTAAATAAAGACTATTATGCAAGATCTCGTAGTGTAGTGGTTATCACGTGCGCCTAACACGCGCAAGGTCCTCAGTTCAATCCTGAGCGAGATCATATTCAATTTATACATTGCTTACTTGAAGAAATACCAACAATTGTCAACAGTAAATATAGAATATTATGCAAGATCTCGTAGTGTAGTGGTTATCACGTGCGCCAAACACGCGCAAGGTCCTCAGTTCAATCCTGAGCGAGATCATATTCAATTTATTCATTGCTTACTTGAAGAAATACCAACAATTGTCAACAGTAAATATAGAATATTATGCAAGATCTCGTAGTGTAGTGGTTATCACGTGCGCCTAACACGCGCAAGGTCCTCAGTTCAATCCTGAGCGAGAACATTTTCAATTTATACATTGCTTACTTGAAGAAATACCAACAATTGTCAACAGTAAATATAGAATATTATGCAAGATCTCGTAGTGTAGTGGTTATCACGTGCACCTAACACGCGCAAGGTCCTCAGTTCAATCCTGAGCGAGATCATTTTCAATTTATTCATTGCCTACATGAAGAATTACCAACAATTGTCAGCAGTTACTTAAGAAAATTATACAAGATCTCGTAGTGTAGTGGTTATCACGTGCGCCTAAAACGCGCAAGGTCCTCCAGTTCAATCCTGAGCGAGATCATTTTCAATTTATTCATTGCCTTACATGAAGAAATTACCAACAATTGTCAGCAGTTACTAAAGAAAATTATACAAGATCTCGTAGTGTAGTGGTTATCACGTGCGCCTAACACGCGCAAGGTCCTCAGTTCAATCATGAGCGAGAACATTTTCAATTTATACCTTACTTACTTGAAGAAATACCGACAATTGTCAACAGTTACTTAACAATAATAAACACGATCTCGTAGTGTAGTGGTTATCACGTGCGCTTCACACGCGCAAGGTCCTTAGTTCAATCCTGAGCGAGATCATTTTCAATTTATTCATTGCTTACTTGAAGAAATACCAAAAATTGTCAGCAGTTACTTAAGAAAATTATACAAGATCTCGTAGTGTAGTGGTTATCACGTGCGCTTCACACGCGCAAGGTCCTCAGTTCAATCCTGAGCGAGATCATTTTCAATTTATTCGTTGCTTACTTGAAGAAATACTGACAATTGTCAGCAGTAAGTTAAGAATATTATGCAAGATCTCGTAGTGTAGTGGTTATCACGTGCGCCTAACACGCGCAAGGTCCTCAGTTCAATTCTGAGCGAGAACATTTTCAATTTATTCATTGCTTACTTGAAGAAATACCAACAATTGTCAGCAGTAAATAAAGACTATTATGCAAGATCTCGTAGTGTAGTGGTTATCACGTGCGCCTAACACGCGCAAGGTCCTCAGTTCAATCCTGAGCGAGAACATTTTCAATTTATACATTGCTTACTTGAAGAAATACCAACAATTGTCAACAGTAAATATAGAATATTATGCAAGATCTCGTAGTGTAGTGGTTATCACGTGCGCCAAACACGCGCAAGGTCCTCAGTTCAATCCTGAGCGAGATCATTTTCAATTTATACATTGCTTACTTGAAGAAATACCAACAATTGTCAACAGTAAATATAGAATATTATGCAAGATCTCGTAGTGTAGTGGTTATCACGTGCGCCTAACACGCGCAAGGTCCTCAGTTCAATCCTGAGCGAGAACATTTTCAATTTATACATTGCTTACTTGAAGAAATACCAACAATTGTCAACAGTAAATATAGAATATTATGCAAGATCTCGTAGTGTAGTGGTTATCACGTGCACCTAACACGCGCAAGGTCCTCAGTTCAATCCTGAGCGAGATCATTTTCAATTTATTCATTGCCTACATGAAGAATTACCAACAATTGTCAGCAGTTACTTAAGAAAATTATACAAGATCTCGTAGTGTAGTGGTTATCACGTGCGCCTAAAACGCGCAAGGTCCTCCATTCAATCCTGAGCGAGATCATTTTCAATTTTTTCATTGCCTACATGAAGAATTACCAACAATTGTCAGCAGTTACTAAAGAAAATTATACAAGATCTCGTAGTGTAGTGGTTATCACGTGCGCCTAACACGCGCAAGGTCCTCAGTTCAATCCTGAGCGAGAACATTTTCAATTTATACATTACTTACTTGAAGAAATACCGACAATTGTCAACAGTTACTTAACAATAATAAACACGATCTCGTAGTGTAGTGGTTATCACGTGCGCTTCACACGCGCAAGGTCCTTAGTTCAATCCTGAGCGAGATCATTTTCAAATTATTCATTGCTTACTTGAAGAAATACCAAAAATTGTCAGCAGTTACTTGAGAAAATTATACAAGATCTCGTAGTGTAGTGGTTATCACGTGCGCTTCACACGCGCAAGGTCCTCAGTTCAATCCTGAGCGAGATCATTTTCAATTTATTCGTTGCTTACTTGAAGAAATACCGACAATTGTCAGCAGTAAGTTAAGAATATTTTGCAAGATCTCGTAGCGTAGTGGTTATCACGTGCGCCTAACACGCCCAAGGTCCTCAGTTCAATCCTGAGCGAGAACATTTTCAATTTATTCATTGCTTACTTGAAGAAATACCGACAATTGTCAGCAACAAATAAATAATATTATGCAAGATCTCGTAAAGTAGTGGTTATCACGTGCGCCAAACACGCGCAAGGTCCTCAGTTCAATCCTGAGCGAGAACATTTTGAATTTATACATTGCTTACTTGAAGAAATACCAACAAATGTCAACAGTAAATATAGAATATTATGCAAGATCTCGTAGTGTAGTGGTTATCACGTGCGCCAAACACGCGCAAGGTCCTCAGTTCAATCCTGAGCGAGATCATATTCAATTTATTCATTGCCTACATGAAGAAATACCAACAATTGTCAGCAGTTACTTAAGAAAATTATACAAGATCTCGTAGTGTAGTGGTTATCACGTGCGCTTCACACGCGCAAGGTCCTCAGTTCAATCCTGAGCGAGATCAATTTCAATTTATTCTTTGCTTACTTGAAGAAATACCAACAATTGTCAGCAGTAAGTTAAGAATATTATGCAAGATCTCGTAGTGTAGTGGTTATCACGTGCGCCTAATACGCGCAAGGTCCTCAGTTCAATCCTGAGCGAGAACATTTTCAATTTATTCATTGCTTACTTGAAGAAATACCGACAATTGTCAAGAGTTACTTAACAATATTGAACACGATCTCGTAGTGTAGTGGTTATCACGTGCGCTTCACACGCGCAAGGTCCTCAGTTCAATCCTGAGCGAGATCATTTTCAATTTATTCGTTGCTTACTTGAAGAAATACCGACAATTGTCAGCTGTAACTTAAGAATATTATGGAGGATCTCGTAGTGTAGTGGTTATCACATGCGCCTAACACGTGCAAGGTCTTCAATTCAATCCTGAGCGAGATTATATTCATTTTATTCATTGCATACTTCAAAAAATACCGACAATTGTCAGCTGTAACTTAACAATATTAGACACGATCTCGTAGTGTAGTGGTTATCACGTGCGCTTCACACGCGCAAGGTCCTAAGTTCAATCCTGAGCGAGATCATTTTCAATTTATTCATTGCTTACTTGAAGAAATACCGACAATTGTCACCTGTAACTTAAGAATATTATGCAAGATCTTGTAGTGTAGTGGTTATCACGTGCGCCTAACACGCGCAAATGCCTCAGTTCAATCCTGAGCGAGATCATTTTCAATTTATTCATTGCTTACTTGAAGAAATACCGACAATTGTCACCTGTAACTTAAGAATATTATGCAAGATCTTGTAGTGTAGTGGTTATCACGTGCGCCTAACACTCGAAAGGTCCTTAGTTCAATCCTGAGCGAGATCATTTTCAATTTATTCATTGCCTACATGAAGAATTACCAACAATTGTCAGCAGTTACTAAAGAAAATTATACAAGATCTCGTAGTGTAGTGGTTATCACGTGCGCTTCACATGCGCAAGGTCCTCAGTACAATCCTGAGCGAGATCATTTTCAATTTATTCATTGCTTACTTGAAGAAATACCGACAATTGTCAGCTGTAACTTAAGAATATTATGCAAGATCTCGTAGTGTAGTGGTTATCATGTGCGCCTAACACGGCAAGGTCCTCAGTTCAATCCTGAGCAAGATCATTTTCAATTTATACATTGCTTACTTGAAGAAATACCGACAATTTTCAGCAGTTGCTAAAGAAAATTATACAAGATCTCGTAGTGTAGTGGTTATCACGTGCACCTAACACGTGAAAGGTAATTAGTTCAATCCTGAGCGAGATCATTTTCAATTTATTCATTGCCTACATGAAGAATTACCAACAATTGTCAGCAGTTACTTAAGAATATTATGCAAGATCTCGTAGAGTAGTGGTTATCACGTGCGCCTAACACGCGCAAGGTCCTCAGTTCAATCCTGAGCGAGATCATTTTCAATTTATTCATTGCCTACATGAAGAATTACCAACAATTGTCAGCAGTTACTAAAGAAAATTATACAAGATCTCGTAGTGTAGTGGTTATCAGGTGCGCTTCACACGCGCAAGGTCCTCAGTTCAATCCTGAGCGAGATCATTTTCAATTTATTCATTGCTTACTTGAAGAAATACCGACAATTGTCAGCAGTAATTGTCGGTATTTCATAGTAGAACATTTGTATCTTTTTTTTTTTTTTTTTTTTAATATTCTAAGTATGTTTATTATATTTAGTGACTATCAAATTGTGTATTTCTACTATCAGGTGATACATTATCATTATGATCACACTTTTGTAATTTTGTAATTTTAGTTAGCTTCTATTTTAATTTTTATATGTTAACAAGTGTTATTTCCGCTTTGAAATTTTAAACAATGTAAATAGGTTAAGGGCTGTCTCGGCCTAGATACCTTGATTATATAAAAAAAAAAAAAAAAAATTTAAGAATATTATGCAAGATCTCGTAGTGTAGTGGTTATCATGTGCGCCTAACACGGCAAGGTCCTCAGTTCAATCCTGAGCAAGATCATTTTCAATTTATACATTGCTTACTTGAAGAAATACCGACAATTTTCAGCAGTTACTAAAGAAAATTATACAAGATCTCGTAGTGTAGTGGTTATCACGTGCGCCTAACACGTGAAAGGTAATTAGTTCAATCCTGAGCGAGATCATTTTCAATTTATTCTTTGCCTACATGAAGAATTACCAACAATTGTCAGCAGTTACTTAAGAATATTATGCAAGATCTCGTAGAGTAGTGGTTATCACGTGCGCCTAACACGCGCAAGGTCCTCAGTTCAATCCTGAGCGAGATCATTTTCAATTTATTCATTGCCTACATGAAGAATTACCAACAATTGTCAGCAGTTACTAAAGAAAATTATACAAGATCTCGTAGTGTAGTGGTTATCACGTGCGCTTCACACGCGCAAGGTCCTCAGTTCAATCCTGAGCGAGATCATTTTCAATTTATTCATTGCTTCCTTGAAGAAATACCGACAATTGTCAGCAGTAATTTAAGAATATTATGCAAGATCTCGTAGTGTAGTCGTTATCACGTGCGCCTAACAGGCGCAAGGCCCTCAGTTCAATCCTGAGCGAGAACATTTTCAATTTATACCTTGCTTACTTGAAGAAATACCGACAATTGTCAACAGTTACTTAACAATAATAAACACGATCTCGTAGTGTAGTGGTTATCACGTGCCCTTCACACGCGCAAGGTCCTTAGTTCAATCCTGAGCCAGATCATTTTCAATTTATTCATTGCTTACTTGAAGAAATACCAAAAATTGTCAGCAGTTACTTAAGAAAATTATACAAGATCTCGTAGTGTAGTGGTTATCACGTGCGCTTCACACGCGCAAGGTCCTCAGTTCAATCCTGAGCGAGATCATTTTCAATTTATTCGTTGCTTACTTGAAGAAATACCGACAATTGTCAGCAGTAAGTTAAGAATATTATGCAAGATCTCGTAGTGTAGTGGTTATCACGTGCGCCTAACACGCGCAAGGTCCTCAGTTCAATTCTGAGCGAGAACATTTTCAATTTATTCATTGCTTACTTGAAGAAATACCAACAATTGTCAGCAGTAAATAAAGACTATTATGCAAGATCTCGTAGTGTAGTGGTTATCACGTGCGCCTAACACCCGCAAGGTCCTCAGTTCAATCCTGAGCGAGAACATTTTCAATTTATACATTGCTTACTTGAAGAAATACCAACAATTGTCAACAGTAAATATAGAATATTATGCAAGATCTCGTAGTGTAGTGGTTATCACGTGCGCCAAACACGCGCAAGGTCCTCAGTTCAATCCTGAGCGAGAACATTTTCAATTTATACATTGCTTACTTGAAGAAATACCAACAATTGTCAACAGTAAATATAGAATATTATGCAAGATCTCGTAGTGTAGTGGTTATCACGTGCACCTAACACGCGCAAGGTCCTCAGTTCAATCCTGAGCGAGATCATTTTCAATTTATTCATTGCCTACATGAAGAATTACCAACAATTGTCAGCAGTTACTTAAGAAAATTATACAAGATCTCGTAGTGTAGTGGTTATCACGTGCGCCTAAAACGCGCAAGGTCCTCCATTCAATCCTGAGCGAGATCATTTTCAATTTTTTCATTGCCTACATGAAGAATTACCAACAATTGTCAGCAGTTACTAAAGAAAATTATACAAGATCTCGTAGTGTAGTGGTTATCACGTGCGCCTAACACGCGCAAGGTCCTCAGTTCAATCCTGAGCGAGAACATTTTCAATTTATACCTTACTTACTTGAAGAAATACCGACAATTGTCAACAGTTACTTAACAATAATAAACACGATCTCGTAGTGTAGTGGTTATCACGTGCGCTTCACACGCGCAAGGTCCTTAGTTCAATCCTGAGCGAGATCATTTTCAAATTATTCATTGCTTACTTGAAGAAATACCAAAAATTGTCAGCAGTTACTTGAGAAAATTATACAAGATCTCGTAGTGTAGTGGTTATCACGTGCGCTTCACACGCGCAAGGTCCTCAGTTCAATCCTGAGCGAGATCATTTTCAATTTATTCGTTGCTTACTTGAAGAAATACCGACAATTGTCAGCAGTAAGTTAAGAATATTTTGCAAGATCTCGTAGCGTAGTGGTTATCACGTGCGCCTAACACGCCCAAGGTCCTCAGTTCAATCCTGAGCGAGAACATTTTCAATTTATACATTGCTTACTTGAAAAAATACCGACAATTGTCAGCAACAAATAAATAATATTATGCAAGATCTCGTAAAGTAGTGGTTATCACGTGCGCCTAATACGCGCAAGGTCCTCAGTTCAATCCTGAGCGAGAACATTTTCAATTTATACATTGCTTACTTGAAGAAATACCGCCAATTGTCAAGAGTTACTTAACAATATTGAACACGATCTCGTAGTGTAGTGGTTATCACGTGCGCTTCACACGCGCAAGGTCCTCAGTTCAATCCTGAGCGAGATCATTTTCAATTTATTCGTTGCTTACTTGAAGAAATACCGACAATTGTCAGCTGTAACTTAAGAATATTATGGAGGATCTCGTAGTGTAGTGGTTATCACATGCGCCTAACACGTGCAAGGTCTTCAATTCAATCCTGAGCGAGATTATATTCATTTTATTCATTGCATACTTCAAAAAATACCGACAATTGTCAGCTGTAACTTAACAATATTAGAAACGATCTCGTAGTGTAGTGGTTATCACGTGCGCTTCACACGCGCAAGGTCCTAAGTTCAATCCTGAGCGAGATCATTTTCAATTTATTCATTGCTTACTTGAAGAAATACCGACAATTGTCACCTGTAACTTAAGAATATTATGCAAGATCTTGTAGTGTAGTGGTTATCACGTGCGCCTAACACGCGCAAATGCCTCAGTTCAATCCTGAGCGAGATCATTTTCAATTTATTCATTGCTTACTTGAAGAAATACCGACAATTGTCACCTGTAACTTAAGAATATTATGCAAGATCTTGTAGTGTAGTGGTTATCACGTGCGCCTAACACGCGAAAGGTCCTCAGTTCAATCCTGAGCGAGATCATTTTCAATCTATTCATTGCCTACATGAAGAATTACCAACAATTGTCAGCAGTTACTAAAGAAAATTATACAAGATCTCGTAGTGTAGTGGTTATCACGTGCGCTTCACATGCGCAAGGTCCTCAGTTCAATCCTGAGCGAGATCATTTTCAATTTATTCATTGCTTACTTGAAGAAATACCGACAATTGTCAGCTGTAACTTAAGAATATTATGCAAGATCTCGTAGTGTAGTGGTTATCATGTGCGCCTAACACGGCAAGGTCCTCAGTTCAATCCTGAGCAAGATCATTTTCAATTTATACATTGCTTACTTGAAGAAATACCGACAATTTTCAGCAGTTGCTAAAGAAAATTATACAAGATCTCGTAGTGTAGTGGTTATCACGTGCACCTAACACGTGAAAGGTAATTAGTTCAATCCTGAGCGAGATCATTTTCAATTTATTCATTGCCTACATGAAGAATTACCAACAATTGTCAGCAGTTACTTAAGAATATTATGCAAGATCTCGTAGTGTAGTGGTTATCACGTGCGCCTAACACGCGCAAGGTCCTCAGTTCAATCCTGAGCGAGATCATTTTCAATTTATTCATTGCCTACATGAAGAATTACCAACAATTGTCAGCAGTTACTAAAGAAAATTATACAAGATCTCGTAGTGTAGTGGTTATCACGTGCGCTTCACACGCGCAAGGTCCTCAGTTCAATCCTGAGCGAGATCATTTTCAATTTATTCATTGCTTACTTGAAGAAATACCAACAATTGTCAACAGTAAATATAGAATATTATGCAAGATCTCGTAGTGTAGTGGTTATCACGTGCGCCTAACACGCGCAAGGTCCTCAGTTCAATCCTGAGCGAGAACATTTTCAATTTATACATTGCTTACTTGAAGAAATACCAACAATTGTCAACAGTAAATATAGAATATTATGCAAGATCTCGTAGTGTAGTGGTTATCACGTGCACCTAACACGCGCAAGGTCCTCAGTTCAATCCTGAGCGAGATCATTTTCAATTTATTCATTGCCTACATGAAGAATTACCAACAATTGTCAGCAGTTACTTAAGAAAATTATACAAGATCTCGTAGTGTAGTGGTTATCACGTGCGCCTAAAACGCGCAAGGTCCTCAGTTCAATCCTGAGCGAGATCATTTTCAATTTTTCATTGCCTACATGAAGAATTACCAACAATTGTCAGCAGTTACTAAAGAAAATTATACAAGATCTCGTAGTGTAGTGGTTATCACGTGCGCCTAACACGCGCAAGGTCCTCAGTTCAATCCTGAGCGAGATCATTTTCAATTTATACCTTGCTTACTTGAAGAAATACCGACAATTGTCAGCAGTTACTTAACAATAATAAACAAGATCTCGTAGTGTAGTGGTTATCACGTGCGCTTCACACGCGCAAGGTCCTCAGTTCAATCCTGAGCGAGATCATTTTCAAATTTATTCATTGCTTACTTGAAGAAATACCAAAATTGTCAGCAGTTACTTGAGAAAATTATACAAGATCTCGTAGTGTAGTGGTTATCACGTGCGCTTCACACGCGCAAGGTCCTCAGTTCAATCCTGAGCGAGATCATTTTCAATTTATTCATTGCTTACTTGAAGAAATACCGACAATTGTCAGCAGTAAGTTAAGAATATTTTGCAAGATCTCGTAGTGTAGTGGTTATCACGTGCGCCTAACACGCCCAAGGTCCTCAGTTCAATCCTGAGCGAGATCATTTTCAATTTATTCATTGCTTACTTGAAAAATACCGACAATTGTCAGCAACAAATAAATAATATTATGCAAGATCTCGTAAAGTAGTGGTTATCACGTGCGCCAAACACGCGCAAGGTCCTCAGTTCAATCCTGAGCGAGATCATATTCAATTTATTCATTGCTTACTTGAAGAAATACCAACAATTGTCAACAGTAAATATAGAATATTATGCAAGATCTCGTAGTGTAGTGGTTATCACGTGCGCCAAACACGCGCAAGGTCCTCAGTTCAATCCTGAGCGAGATCATTTTCAATTTATTCATTGCCTACATGAAGAATTACCAACAATTGTCAGCAGTTACTTAAGAAAATTATACAAGATCTCGTAGTGTAGTGGTTATCACGTGCGCTTCACACGCGCAAGGTCCTCAGTTCAATCCTGAGCGAGATCATTTCAATTTATTCATTGCTTACTTGAAGAAATACCAACAATTGTCAGCAGTAAGTTAAGAATATTATGCAAGATCTCGTAGTGTAGTGGTTATCACGTGCGCCTAATACGCGCAAGGTCCTCAGTTCAATCCTGAGCGAGAACATTTTCAATTTATTCATTGCTTACTTGAAGAAATACCGACAATTGTCAGCAGTTACTTAACAATATTGAACAAGATCTCGTAGTGTAGTGGTTATCACGTGCGCTTCACACGCGCAAGGTCCTCAGTTCAATCCTGAGCGAGATCATTTTCAATTTATTCATTGCTTACTTGAAGAAATACCGACAATTGTCAGCTGTAACTTAAGAATATTATGGAAGATCTCGTAGTGTAGTGGTTATCACGTGCGCCTAACACGCGCAAGGTCCTCAGTTCAATCCTGAGCGAGATCATATTCATTTTATTCATTGCATACTTGAAAAAATACCGACAATTGTCAGCTGTAACTTAACAATATTAGACAAGATCTCGTAGTGTAGTGGTTATCACGTGCGCTTCACACGCGCAAGGTCCTCAGTTCAATCCTGAGCGAGATCATTTTCAATTTATTCATTGCTTACTTGAAGAAATACCGACAATTGTCACCTGTAACTTAAGAATATTATGCAAGATCTCGTAGTGTAGTGGTTATCACGTGCGCCTAACACGCGCAATCCTCAGTTCAATCCTGAGCGAGATCATTTTCAATTTATTCATTGCTTACTTGAAGAAATACCGACAATTGTCACCTGTAACTTAAGAATATTATGCAAGATCTTGTAGTGTAGTGGTTATCACGTGCGCCTAACACGCGAAAGGTCCTTAGTTCAATCCTGAGCGAGATCATTTTCAATTTATTCATTGCCTACAACCATTGTCAGCAGTTACTAAAGAAAATTATACAAGATCTCGTAGTGTAGTGGTTATCACGTGCGCTTCACACGCGCAAGGTCCTCAGTTCAATCCTGAGCGAGATCATTTTCAATTTATTCATTGCTTACTTGAAGAAATACCGACAATTGTCAGCAGTAACTTAAGAATATTATGCAAGATCTCGTAGTGTAGTGGTTATCACGTGCGCCTAACACGCGCAAGGTCCTCAGTTCAATCCTGAGCGAGATCATTTTCAATTTATTCATTGCTTACTTGAAGAAATACCGACAATTGTCAGCAGAGTGGTTATCACGTGCGCCTAACACGCGCAAGGTCCTCAGTTCAATCCTGAGCGAGATCATTTTCAATTTATTCATTGCTTACTTGAAGAAATACCGACAATTGTCAGCAGTTACTTAAGAATATTATGCAAGATCTCGTAGTGTAGTGGTTATCACGTGCGCCTAACACGCGCAAGGTCCTCAGTTCAATCCTGAGCGAGATCATTTTCAATTTATTCATTGCTTACTTGAAGAAATACCGACAATTGTCAGCAGTAACTTAAGAATATTATGCAAGATCTCGTAGTGTAGTGGTTATCACGTGCGCCTAACACGCGCAAGGTCCTCAGTTCAATCCTGAGCGAGATCATTTTCAATTTATTCATTGCTTACTTGAAGAAATACCGACAATTGTCAGCAGTAACTTAAGAATATTATGCAAGATCTCGTAGTGTAGTGGTTATCACGTGCGCCTAACACGCGCAAGGTCCTCAGTTCAATCCTGAGCGAGATCATTTTCAATTTTAAGAATATTATGCAAGATCTCGTAGTGTAGTGGTTATCACGTGCGCCTAACACGCGCAAGGTCCTCAGTTCAATCCTGAGCGAGATCATTTTCAATTTATTCATTGCCTACATGAAGAATTACCAACAATTGTCAGCAGTTACTAAAGAAAATTATACAAGATCTCGTAGTGTAGTGGTTATCACGTGCGCTTCACATGCGCAAGGTCCTCAGTACAATCCTGAGCGAGATCATTTTCAATTTATTCATTGCTTACTTGAAGAAATACCGACAATTGTCAGCTGTAACTTAAGAATATTATGCAAGATCTCGTAGTGTAGTGGTTATCATGTGCGCCTAACACGGCAAGGTCCTCAGTTCAATCCTGAGCAAGATCATTTTCAATTTATACATTGCTTACTTGAAGAAATACCGACAATTTTCAGCAGTTGCTAAAGAAAATTATACAAGATCTCGTAGTGTAGTGGTTATCACGTGCACCTAACACGTGAAAGGTAATTAGTTCAATCCTGAGCGAGATCATTTTCAATTTATTCATTGCCTACATGAAGAATTACCAACAATTGTCAGCAGTTACTTAAGAATATTATGCAAGATCTCGTAGAGTAGTGGTTATCACGTGCGCCTAACACGCGCAAGGTCCTCAGTTCAATCCTGAGCGAGATCATTTTCAATTTATTCATTGCCTACATGAAGAATTACCAACAATTGTCAGCAGTTACTAAAGAAAATTATACAAGATCTCGTAGTGTAGTGGTTATCACGTGCGCTTCACATGCGCAAGGTCCTCAGTACAATCCTGAGCGAGATCATTTTCAATTTATTCATTGCTTACTTGAAGAAATACCGACAATTGTCAGCTGTAACTTAAGAATATTATGCAAGATCTCGTAGTGTAGTGGTTATCATGTGCGCCTAACACGGCAAGGTCCTCAGTTCAATCCTGAGCAAGATCATTTTCAATTTATACATTGCTTACTTGAAGAAATACCGACAATTTTCAGCAGTTGCTAAAGAAAATTATACAAGATCTCGTAGTGTAGTGGTTATCACGTGCACCTAACACGTGAAAGGTAATTAGTTCAATCCTGAGCGAGATCATTTTCAATTTATTCATTGCCTACATGAAGAATTACCAACAATTGTCAGCAGTTACTTAAGAATATTATGCAAGATCTCGTAGAGTAGTGGTTATCACGTGCGCCTAACACGCGCAAGGTCCTCAGTTCAATCCTGAGCGAGATCATTTTCAATTTATTCATTGCCTACATGAAGAATTACCAACAATTGTCAGCAGTTACTAAAGAAAATTATACAAGATCTCGTAGTGTAGTGGTTATCACGTGCGCTTCACACGCGCAAGGTCCTCAGTTCAATCCTGAGCGAGATCATTTTCAATTTATTCATTGCTTACTTGAAGAAATACCGACAATTGTCAGCAGTAATTGTCGGTATTTCATAGTAGAACATTTGTATTTTTTTTTTTTTTTTTTTTAATATTCTAAGTATGTTTATTATATTTAGTGACTATCAAATTGTGTATTTCTACTATCAGGTGATACATTATCATTATGATCACACTTTTGTAATTTTGTAATTTTAGTTAGCTTCTATTTTAATTTTATATGTTAACAAGTGTTATTTCCGCTTTGAAATTTTAAACAATGTAAATAGGTTAAGGGCTGTCTCGGCCTAGATACCTTGATTATATAAAAAAAAAAAAAAAAAATTTAAGAATATTATGCAAGATCTCGTAGTGTAGTGGTTATCATGTGCGCCTAACACGGCAAGGTCCTCAGTTCAATCCTGAGCAAGATCATTTTCAATTTATACATTGCTTACTTGAAGAAATACCGACAATTTTCAGCAGTTACTAAAGAAAATTATACAAGATCTCGTAGTGTAGTGGTTATCACGTGCGCCTAACACGTGAAAGGTAATTAGTTCAATCCTGAGCGAGATCATTTTCAATTTATTCTTTGCCTACATGAAGAATTACCAACAATTGTCAGCAGTTACTTAAGAATATTATGCAAGATCTCGTAGAGTAGTGGTTATCACGTGCGCCTAACACGCGCAAGGTCCTCAGTTCAATCCTGAGCGAGATCATTTTCAATTTATTCATTGCCTACATGAAGAATTACCAACAATTGTCAGCAGTTACTAAAGAAAATTATACAAGATCTCGTAGTGTAGTGGTTATCACGTGCGCTTCACACGCGCAAGGTCCTCAGTTCAATCCTGAGCGAGATCATTTTCAATTTATTCATTGCTTCCTTGAAGAAATACCGACAATTGTCAGCAGTAATTTAAGAATATTATGCAAGATCTCGTAGTGTAGTCGTTATCACGTGCGCCTAACAGGCGCAAGGCCCTCAGTTCAATCCTGAGCGAGAACATTTTCAATTTATACCTTGCTTACTTGAAGAAATACCGACAATTGTCAACAGTTACTTAACAATAATAAACACGATCTCGTAGTGTAGTGGTTATCACGTGCCCTTCACACGCGCAAGGTCCTTAGTTCAATCCTGAGCGAGATCATTTTCAATTTATTCATTGCTTACTTGAAGAAATACCAAAAATTGTCAGCAGTTACTTAAGAAAATTATACAAGATCTCGTAGTGTAGTGGTTATCACGTGCGCTTCACACGCGCAAGGTCCTCAGTTCAATCCTGAGCGAGATCATTTTCAATTTATTCGTTGCTTACTTGAAGAAATACCGACAATTGTCAGCAGTAAGTTAAGAATATTATGCAAGATCTCGTAGTGTAGTGGTTATCACGTGCGCCTAACACGCGCAAGGTCCTCAGTTCAATTCTGAGCGAGAACATTTTCAATTTATTCATTGCTTACTTGAAGAAATACCAACAATTGTCAGCAGTAAATAAAGACTATTATGC
The DNA here is from genome assembly GCA_014526335.1 of Chrysaora quinquecirrha. Taxonomy (NCBI): domain Eukaryota; kingdom Metazoa; phylum Cnidaria; class Scyphozoa; order Semaeostomeae; family Pelagiidae; genus Chrysaora; species Chrysaora quinquecirrha. The sequence continues at coordinate 506,825 of JACTAT010000004.1, forward strand.
AAGATCTCGTAGTGTAGTGGTTATCACGTGCGCCTAACACGCGCAAGGTCCTCAGTTCAATCCTGAGCGAGAACATTTTCAATTTATACATTGCTTACTTGAAGAAATACCAACAATTGTCAACAGTAAATATAGAATATTATGCAAGATCTCGTAGTGTAGTGGTTATCACGTGCGCCAAACACGCGCAAGGTCCTCAGTTCAATCCTGAGCGAGAACATTTTCAATTTATACATTGCTTACTTGAAGAAATACCAACAATTGTCAACAGTAAATATAGAATATTATGCAAGATCTCGTAGTGTAGTGGTTATCACGTGCACCTAACACGCGCAAGGTCCTCAGTTCAATCCTGAGCGAGATCATTTTCAATTTATTCATTGCCTACATGAAGAATTGCCAACAATTGTCAGCAGTTACTTAAGAAAATTATACAAGATCTCGTAGTGTAGTGGTTATCACGTGCGCCTAAAACGCGCAAGGTCCTCCATTCAATCCTGAGCGAGATCATTTTCAATTTTTCATTGCCTACATGAAGATTTACCAACAATTGTCAGCAGTTACTAAAGAAAATTATACAAGATCTCGTAGTGTAGTGGTTATCACGTGCGCCTAACACGCGCAAGGTCCTCAGTTCAATCCTGAGCGAGAACATTTTCAATTTATACCTTGCTTACTTGAAGAAATACCGACAATTGTCAACAGTTACTTAACAATAATAAACACGATCTCGTAGTGTAGTGGTTATCACGTGCGCTTCACACGCGCAAGGTCCTTAGTTCAATCCTGAGCGAGATCATTTTCAAATTATTCATTGCTTACTTGAAGAAATACCAAAAATTGTCAGCAGTTACTTGAGAAAATTATACAAGATCTCGTAGTGTAGTGGTTATCACGTGCGCTTCACACGCGCAAGGTCCTCAGTTCAATCCTGAGCGAGATCATTTTCAATTTATTCGTTGCTTACTTGAAGAAATACCGACAATTGTCAGCAGTAAGTTAAGAATATTTTGCAAGATCTCGTAGCGTAGTGGTTATCACGTGCGCCTAACACGCCCAAGGTCCTCAGTTCAATCCTGAGCGAGAACATTTTCAATTTATACATTGCTTACTTGAAAAAATACCGACAATTGTCAGCAACAAATAAATAATATTATGCAAGATCTCGTAAAGTAGTGGTTATCACGTGCGCCAAACACGCGCAAGGTCCTCAGTTCAATCCTGAGCGAGAACATTTTCAATTTATACATTGCTTACTTGAAGAAATACCAACAATTGTCAACAGTAAATATAGAATATTATGCAAGATCTCTTGGTGTAGTGGTTATCACGTGCGCCAAACACGCGCAAGGTCCTCAGTTCAATCCTGAGCGAGATCATATTCAATTTATTCATTGCCTACATGAAGAATTACCAACAATTGTCAGCAGTTACTTAAGAAAATTATACAAGATCTCGTAGTGTAGTGGTTATCACGTGCGCTTCACACGCGCAAGGTCCTCAGTTCAATCCTGAGCGAGATCAATTTCAATTTATTCTTTGCTTACTTGAAGAAATACCAACAACTGTCAGCAGTAAGTTAAGAATATTATGCAAGATCTCGTAGTGTAGTGGTTATCACGTGCGCCTAATACGCGCAAGGTCCTCAGTTCAATCCTGAGCGAGAACATTTTCAATTTATACATTGCTTACTTGAAGAAATACCGACAATTGTCAAGAGTTACTTAACAATATTGAACACGATCTCGTAGTGTAGTGGTTATCACGTGCGCTTCACACGCGCAAGGTCCTCAGTTCAATCCTGAGCGAGATCATTTTCAATTTATTCGTTGCTTACTTGAAGAAATACCGACAATTGTCAGCTGTAACTTAAGAATATTATGGAGGATCTCGTAGTGTAGTGGTTATCACATGCGCCTAACACGTGCAAGGTCTTCAATTCAATCCTGAGCGAGATTATATTCATTTTATTCATTGCATACTTCAAAAAATACCGACAATTGTCAGCTGTAACTTAACAATATTAGAAACGATCTCGTAGTGTAGTGGTTATCACGTGCGCTTCACACGCGCAAGGTCCTAAGTTCAATCCTGAGCGAGATCATTTTCAATTTATTCATTGCTTACTTGAAGAAATACCGACAATTGTCACCTGTAACTTAAGAATATTATGCAAGATCTTGTAGTGTAGTGGTTATCACGTGCGCCTAACACGCGCAAATGCCTCAGTTCAATCCTGAGCGAGATCATTTTCAATTTATTCATTGCTTACTTGAAGAAATACCGACAATTGTCACCTGTAACTTAAGAATATTATGCAAGATCTTGTAGTGTAGTGGTTATCACGTGCGCCTAACACGCGAAAGGTCCTTAGTTCAATCCTGAGCGAGATCATTTTCAATCTATTCATTGCCTACATGAAGAATTACCAACAATTGTCAGCAGTTACTAAAGAAAATTATACAAGATCTCGTAGTGTAGTGGTTATCACGTGCGCTTCACATGCGCAAGGTCCTCAGTACAATCCTGAGCGAGATCATTTTCAATTTATTCATTGCTTACTTGAAGAAATACCGACAATTGTCAGCTGTAACTTAAGAATATTATGCAAGATCTCGTAGTGTAGTGGTTATCATGTGCGCCTAACACGGCAAGGTCCTCAGTTCAATCCTGAGCAAGATCATTTTCAATTTATACATTGCTTACTTGAAGAAATACCGACAATTTTCAGCAGTTGCTAAAGAAAATTATACAAGATCTCGTAGTGTAGTGGTTATCACGTGCACCTAACACGTGAAAGGTAATTAGTTCAATCCTGAGCGAGATCATTTTCAATTTATTCATTGCCTACATGAAGAATTACCAACAATTGTCAGCAGTTACTTAAGAATATTATGCAAGATCTCGTAGAGTAGTGGTTATCACGTGCGCCTAACACGCGCAAGGTCCTCAGTTCAATCCTGAGCGAGATCATTTTCAATTTATTCATTGCCTACATGAAGAATTACCAACAATTGTCAGCAGTTACTAAAGAAAATTATACAAGATCTCGTAGTGTAGTGGTTATCACGTGCGCTTCACACGCGCAAGGTCCTCAGTTCAATCCTGAGCGAGATCATTTTCAATTTATTCATTGCTTACTTGAAGAAATACCGACAATTGTCAGCAGTAATTGTCGGTATTTCATAGTAGAACATTTGTATCTTTTTTTTTTTTTTTTTTTAATATTCTAAGTATGTTTATTATATTTAGTGACTATCAAATTGTGTATTTCTACTATCAGGTGATACATTATCATTATGATCACACTTTTGTAATTTTGTAATTTTAGTTAGCTTCTATTTTAATTTTTATATGTTAACAAGTGTTATTTCCGCTTTGAAATTTTAAACAATGTAAATAGGTTAAGGGCTGTCTCGGCCTAGATACCTTGATTATATAAAAAAAAAAAAAAAAAAAATTTAAGAATATTATGCAAGATCTCGTAGTGTAGTGGTTATCATGTGCGCCTAACACGGCAAGGTCCTCAGTTCAATCCTGAGCAAGATCATTTTCAATTTATACATTGCTTACTTGAAGAAATACCGACAATTTTCAGCAGTTACTAAAGAAAATTATACAAGATCTCGTAGTGTAGTGGTTATCACGTGCGCCTAACACGTGAAAGGTAATTAGTTCAATCCTGAGCGAGATCATTTTCAATTTATTCTTTGCCTACATGAAGAATTACCAACAATTGTCAGCAGTTACTTAAGAATATTATGCAAGATCTCGTAGAGTAGTGGTTATCACGTGCGCCTAACACGCGCAAGGTCCTCAGTTCAATCCTGAGCGAGATCATTTTCAATTTATTCATTGCCTACATGAAGAATTACCAACAATTGTCAGCAGTTACTAAAGAAAATTATACAAGATCTCGTAGTGTAGTGGTTATCACGTGCGCTTCACACGCGCAAGGTCCTCAGTTCAATCCTGAGCGAGATCATTTTCAATTTATTCATTGCTTACTTGAAGAAATACCGACAATTTTCAGCAGTAATTTAAGAATATTATGCAAGATCTCGTAGTGTAGTCGTTATCACGTGCGCCTAACACGCGCAAGGTCCTCAGTTCAATCCTGAGCGAGAACATTTTCAATTTATACCTTGCTTACTTGAAGAAATACCGACAATTGTCAACAGTTACTTAACAATAATAAACACGATCTCGTAGTGTAGTGGTTATTACGTGCGCTTCACACGCGCAAGGTCCTTAGTTCAATCCTGAGCGAGATCATTTTCAATTTATTCATTGCTTACTTGAAGAAATACCAAAAATTGTCAGCAGTTACTTAAGAAAATTATACAAGATCTCGTAGTGTAGTGGTTATCACGTGCGCTTCACACGCGCAAAGTCCTCAGTTCAATCCTGAGCGAGATCATATTCAATTTATTCATTGCTTACTTGAAGAAATACCGACAATTGTCCGCTGTAACTTAAGAATGTTATGCAAGATCTCGTAGTGTAGTGGTTATCACGTGCGCCTAACACGCGCAAGGTCCTCAGTTCAATTCTAAGCGAGATCATTTTCAATTTTTTCATTGCCTACATGAAGAATTACAAACAATTGTCAGCAGTTACTAAAGAAAATTATACAAGATCTCGTAGTGTAGTGGTTATCACGTGCGCCTAACACGCGCAAGGTCCTCAGTTCAATCCTGAGCGAGAACATTTTCAATTTATACCTTGCTTACTTGAAGAAATACCGACAATTGTCAACAGTTACTTAACAATAATAAACACGATCTCGTAGTGTAGTGGTTATCACGTGCGCTTCACACGCGCAAGGTCCTTAGTTCAATCCTGAGCGAGATCATTTTCAATTTATTCATTGCTTACTTGAAGAAATACCAAAAATTGTCAGCAGTTACTTAAGAAAATTATACAAGATCTCGTAGTGTAGTGGTTATCACGTGCGCTTCACACGCGCAAGGTCCTCAGTTTATTCGCTAGGTATTAAAGAGAACAGTGAGGTTATAACAAGTACAGTAGGTATAACAGACCCTATAGATCAGGCGATTTTAAAATACTCCAACCATCTCAGTATCAGGAAAATTCGTCACTTTGTCAAACATGATATTGGCTTCGATTTTAATACAGTCTCTATAGAAGAAATGCAAACAGAAATTGAGGCACTTAATCCAAGAAAGGCAACGACTTTTAAAAATATTCCACCTAAGATTCTAAAAGGCAGCTCTGAGATTTGTTCTGAAACCCTACAGAGTATCTTTAATGAATGCATTGAAAATAGTTTGTTTCCTGATAAACTAAAATATGCAGATGTCACCCCTCCATAAAAAGACGCAAAAACTTCAAAGGAAAATTACAGACCCGTAAGTGTACTGCCAACAGTATCTAAAGTTTTGAAAGAATTATGGAGCGGCAGATAACTAGGCATATAACCCCTTTTCTATCAGATCTTCTATGTGGATTTCGCAAAGGTTTCAATACACAACACGCCCTGATTCGGATGCTAGAGAAATGGAAAATAGGCTTGGATAATGGAGAAAGCATAGGTGCAATTTTTATGGACCTTTCCAAAGCATTTGATTGCATCAAGCATGATCTTCTTTTGGCCAAATTACATGCGTATGGTTTTAATCGCGAGGCTCTTTCACTAATTCACAGCTTTTTGGAAAACAGACAGCAAAGAGTGAAAATCAATGGATCTTTCAGTAAATTTAAAAATCTTTTGTTAGGAGTACCACAAGGGTCAGTTCTTGGTCCCCTTTTCTTTAACATGTATATAAATGATTTGCTACTCTCCATTCAAGAAACTAATATCTGTAATTATGCAGACGATACCACCATTTATGCAAGCGATAAGAATTTGGATAAAGTAATCATGAGATTAGAGAATGATTCCACGATATTTATTCAATGGTTTGAAGATAACTTTATGAAATTAAATACAGAAAAATGTCACTTCATGGTACTAGGGAAAAGCGCTAATCAAACTGTTACAGTTAGTGTAGGTGACAGCATTATTGAAAATAAAGACGAGGAGAAGTTGCTCGGAGTAATAATCGATCACAAACTAACTTATGAGACGCATATTAATAAGCTATGTAAGAAGGCTGGAAACAAGCTTTTTGCACTCTCCCGTCTTTCTGCATACATGGATTTCAACAAGCTGCGAATTTTAATGAGAGCCTTCGTAATGAGCCAGCTTCAATACTGTCCACTGGCTTGGATGTTCCATAGCAAGCATTTAAATTCTAAAATTAATAAAATACATGAAAGGGCCTTAAGAATTGCTTATAAGGATTTTGTTTCTAGTTTTGAATGTTTATTAGAAAGGGATAATTCAGTCACTATACATGCCAAGAATTTACAAACTCTAATGACTGAAATGTTCAAAACACACAAAAATATAAACCCCACATTCATTAAAGAGATCTTTAGGGAGCGAGAAAATATGTATAGCCTTAGAAATAATAATGAATTCGAAATACCTAGGATAAAAACTGTAATTTTTGGGTCCGAGACTATTAGATACAGAGGACCTCAACTTTGGCTCTCCCCTTCCTCGAGATACTAGAAATGCTGAATCAATTCGAGATTTCAGATCCAGAATAAAAAATTGGAATGGAGAGGAATGCTTCTGCAAAATATGTCGGCCTTTCATCCAAAATCTTGGGTTCTTATAGAATGATTATGTTTCATGTTTTTATCAATAAGTTTTGATCGATTTTATGACATTTTATCACATTTTAAGCTATAAATTTTATCACATGTATATAAGTTTTAAAGGATTTTATCTAGTATTTTAGATCAGTATTTTTTAAATAGTTGGCGTAAATTAGCTATAACTTTTAATTAATGTCTTCAGCTATGTAAAGCCAACTTAAAATAAATTTATTATTATTATCATTATTATTATATAGTGTAGTGGTTATCACGTGCGCCTAACACCCGCAAGATCCTCAGTTCAATCCTTAGCGAGATCATTTTCAATTAATTCATTGCCTACATGAAAAATTACCAACAATTGTCAGCAGTTACTTAACAATATTTTACAAGATCTCGTAGTGTAGTGGTTATCACGTGCGCCTCACACGTGCAAGGTCCTCAGTTCAATCCTGAGCGAGATCATTTTCAATTTATTCATTGCTTACTTCAAGAAATACCGACAATTTTCAGCAGTTATTAAACAATATTAGACACGATCTCGTAGTGTAGTGGTTATCACGTGCGCCTAACACGCGCAAGGTCCTCAGTTCAATCCTGAGCGAGATCATTTTCAATTATTCATTGCTTACTTGAAGAAATACCGACAATTGTCAGCAGTTAATGAACAATATTAGACTAAATATCGTAGTGTATTGGTTATCACGTGCGCTTCACACGCGCAAGGTCCTCAGTTCAATACTGAGCGACATCATTTTCAATTTATTCATACTTGAAGAAATAACGACAATTATCAGCAGTTACTTAACAATAATAAACACAATCTCGTAGTGTAGTGGTTATCACGTGCGCCTAGCACGCGCAAGTCCTCAGTTCAATCCTGAGCGAGATCATTTTGCCTTCTGAACTTTCGCTAGAGTCCGGGGAGGTTCTGGGATGCCATGGGAGCTAACCTCCCCGGACTCTAGCGAAAGTTCAGAAGGCTGCAAGTTAAAAGGCAGCAAGTTAAAAGGCAGCTGAGTGGTATCTTGTCTTTCCAAGGCTAAAATGGTACTAATATTCACCCGCATAGCGGGTGTCAAGGTAAAAACTCACCCGCATCGCGGGTGTTAAGGTAAAAATGTCGCCCGCATCGCGGGCGTCATGTTAAAAAGCTAGTCTAATGCTAAACAGATAAGTGAATTGATAAAAGGGTATTAAACTGTGGTCAAAAGAGGGCATTATCATCATCATCATCATCATCATCATCATCATCATAGTTATCATCACCGTAACATTATGATCACCATTAGAATCATCCTCATCCTCATCATCATTACCATCATCATAATCGTCATCATCATCATAATCATCATCATCATCAAATCATCATCATCATCATCACCAGCATCATCATCATCATGCCATCAAAATCATAATAATAATAATAATGATAATAATAATGATAATCACCATCATAACAATCATCATTATCTTCATGTCATCATCATCATCATCATCATCATCATCATCATCATTATAATATGAAAGCTGAATGTCAGCCAGTGAGTCACGGAGGTTAAGGGTATCTCTGACTGTGTTGCATTCACTTGAATTCTAATGCAACGTTTCTATGCCCTGTCTGCACTCGAAAATCCTATCATTAACAGCCTAAATAAAAGTCAAACAGTTCAATAGTAAATGCTTAACGAAATTTTTTGCCACCAAATTTCCAGATCTACTGAGAATATTGCCAACGCTTTTGTGTCAACTTAAGACGCAAAATTAGTAGTGTTACTGCTGCGTAAATTCTAAATCCTATCCCTTTCTCATCGCAGACTTCAAATGTCCTTTATGAACAATGAATATCTCACTATATCGGGACGATTTTCATTTTGTGTGTTTGTGCTCTGAATTTTCAAAGGAACATTCAACTTGAAACCCGAAAAATTTATGGCCTCTTAATAGTGTATCAAATGCACTGAAACAGTAAACACAAAGTTTAGCCTGGCGATTTAGGGAAATAATCAAAGCAAGAACTCTTCTTGAAAACGGAAAGAATATGAGTAAATTCCAAAATGAATTAGGCCTACAGTCTCCTAGTGTTCTTTGACTTCCTTTGACCCCTGAAAACGCGAAAACGTACTTACCAAAAACGCGAAACAACCCAAATTGCCCAAAAACAGCCGAAAGCACTCAAAACGAACCATAACTTGAAGAAAAGCACCCAAAAACCACGCTGAAATGTCCAATTCACCTGGAATCATCTATTAAGAGGCAGAGAATCCTTGAAAAATCACCAGAAACTCTCATGTTCTTTGAAATTTCATTCTCAACTCTTAGAATTCTACTTTCGTCTTGGGACTTTTGTTGACATAAAAAGGTTTTAAATCGTTGGAGTCGGAAAAAGCCTTTTTTGTTCAAAACAGTAATGTAGTATTGTATTTGAGCGTGAAGTTGAGAGATAAGACACAATCACACGCTGCCAATAAATATGCCGTTGGGAAAGGTATCCATTGTCTCGAAAGCGTGTTTCATTTTGATATCTCAAAATATCTTGTAAGAAAGACTACATCGCAACCAAATCGTAGTAATGTAATCGTGAAGGCTCTGCTACGACCAAAATGTCACCATTTGTAGTTATGGTCGTGCGATAATCGTACAAAAAGAAATTCTCACGTCTCACGATTGTTCGATAGCCGCACAACAGTCAAGATTTTGTATGGAATCCAGGCTTTTAAAGCCGCAAGTCATTGAATAAACCCCTGAGAGTTGCACGCAAAAGATTCAATGTACGTGTAGTGAAAGGAACACAATAGATGGCCGCAATCAAAACCAAAACTTGTTGAAGTCGAGATAAAATCGAAATTTTAACAAACATTTGATTCTCAAAACATTTAGAAAAATACGGCGTGCACTACCTGGGCAGAAAGGGCGTCGATCAAAAAAAGAACCAGGTTTCTAGGTGCCCCAAGACTGGAGCCTTTCTTGTTGAATCGAACAACGGGTCATAACAATGGGGCAACCTGATTTGCATTTAAGCATATTAGTAATATAGGATTAATTTCATGCAATTCCAACTTAAGAATAAATTATTTATAAATTATTTAGTTAGGGGGTCCCTTTTTTCTGGGCCACCCTGTAGATGGCCGCCATTGAAAACGAAACTTTTCGAGGCCGAGATAGAATCAAAATTTTCACCAACTTGCGCTTCTCAAAAGATTTACAAAAATACGGCATGCACTACCTGGGTAGAAAGGGCTTCGATCAAAAAAAGAATCGCATTTCTAGGTGCCCCAGGACTGGAGCCTTTCTTGTTGAATCGAACAATGGGTCATAACAATGGGGCAGCCTGATTTGCATTTAAGCATATTAGTAATATAGGAAACTTTCGCTAGAGTCCGGGGAGGTTGTGGGATGCCATGGGGAGCTAACCTCCCCGGACTCTAGCGAAAGTTCAGAAGGCTGCAAGTTAAAAGGCAGCATGTTAAAAGGCAGCTGGATGGTATCTTGTCTTACCAAGGCTAAACTGGTACTAATATTCACCTGCATGACAGGTGTCAAGGTAAAAACTCACCCGCATTGCGGGTGTCAAGGTAAAATGCTTGCCCGCATCGCGGGCGTCAAGTTAAAAAGCTAGTCTACTTGTAATAGTAAACACATTGGATAATTGATAAAAGGGTATTGCTCTAAGGTGCCAAGTAAACGTGCCCCCCATTTATTAATTTTGAGTTCTTTCGCCCACCCCCACATACCTTATTAGGACCCCCTGTTTATTAAATTTTCGAAAAATTTCCCAGCCCCCCATTTATTTGGCACCTTAGAGTAAACTGTGGACAAAAAAGAATGTTATTGTCATCATCATCACAATCATCACTATGGTCATCATCATTATCATCATCATCACCATATCATTGTGAGCAAGTGAACATGGAGATGATGGATATCTTTGACTGTGTTCCATCTACTTGAACTATAATGTAACAAAATGTTTATATGACCTGTCTGCACTTGAAATTCTATTACATGCAAAATTACTGCTTGGTAAGTTAAAAAATCCTCCCACATCCCACAGAAAACTCCAAAACTTCAATTTCAAATTTCCTACATCAACAACAAATAGTCTATCTCACTAAATGTCAACTTTTTTGTGTCAAACTCTGACTTTTTAAAAGAACCCAAACAAATTTTAGGCCTTTGAGTCTCATAGGGTACTGTAGGCCTATAGGCCCTACGAGTTTTTTTCATTGCGTTGCGTGCACAGTGCTTTAAAATGTTTCAACTGTGCGTTATCAGTTGAAAAATTTTAGACGAAAAAGTTAAACAAAATTCTTACCCTGGAGATTTCTGGAGCTATCAAAGGAAAAACTCTTCTTGAAACCCGAAAAAATATCGGTAAGATTCCAAAATGAATTGGTTTTGCTTGACCTCTGAGAAGCTTTTTAAAGACAACAAAAGAGTCGGGATGCGTGATAAATCTTGAAAATATTCGCGGAATCAACAGCAGAAATAATGTCCAACTTGCTGGAGAAATATTAGGAGAATTTTACAGCAAAAGTCGAGTAAATTTTGAATGTTTCCTCCTTTTGAAATACTGAGTATTTTTAGCTCCAACTTCAGCTCATGTCAACATAACTGAGCTGAGCGATTAGGAGAAAAACTTCTGCAGGACAAAAGAATCACTGTGCGTGCAGTGAAGGGAACACAATAGATGGCCGCCATCAAAATCAAAACTTTTTGAGGCCGAGATAAAATCGAAATTTTCATCAACTTGCGCTTCTCAAAAGATTTAGAAAAATACGGCGTGCACTACCTGGGCAGAAAGGGCTTCGATTAAAAAATAAAGCGCATTTCTAGGTGGCCCAGGACTTGAGCCTTTCTTGTTGAATCGAACAATGGGTCATAACAATGGGGCAACCTGATTTGCATAACTGAATATTAGTAATATAGGATTACCTTGACACCTGCCATGCAGGTGAATATTAGTACCAGTTTAGCCTTGGTAAGACAAGATACCATCCAGCTGCCTTTTAACATGCTGCCTTTTAACTTGCAGCCTTCTGAACTTTCGCCAGAGTCCGGGAGGTTGTGGGATGCCATGAGGAGCTAACCTCCCCGGACTCTAGCGAAAGTTCAGAAGGCTGCAAGGTAAAAGGCAGCTGAGTGGTATCTTGTCTTCCCAAGGCTAAACTGGTACTAATATTCTCCCGCATCGTGGGTGTCAAGGTAAAAACTCGCCCGCATTGCGGGCGTCAAGTTAAAAAGCTAGTCTACTTGTAATTGTAAACACATTGGAGATGTGATAAAAGGGTATTGCTCTAAGGTGCCAAATAAATATGCCCCCCCATTTATTAATTTTGAGTTTTTTTCTCCACCCACACGGACCTTATCAGGACCCCCCATTCATTAAATTTTTGAAAAATTTCCCATTCCCCCCATTTATTTGGCACCTTAGAGTAAATGTGGACAAAAAAAGAATGTTATTGTCATCATCATCACAATCATCACTATGGTCATCATCATTATCGTCATCATCATTATCATCATCATCACCATTCTGAGCAAGTGAACATGGAGGTGATGGATATATTTGACTGTCTTCCATCTACTTGAAATATAATGTAACAAAATTTTTATATGACCTGTCTGCACTGCACTTGAAATTCTATTAAGGCATGAAAAAATACTGCTTGTTAAGTTCAAAAATCCTCCCACAACCCACAGAAAACTCCAAAACTTCAATTTCAAATTTCCTACATCATCAACAAATAGTCTATCTCACTAAATTTCGACTTTTTTTTGTCCAAACTCTGACTTTTTAAAAGAACCCAAACAAATTTTAGGCCTTTGAGTTTCATAGGGTACTGTAGGCCTATAGGCCCTACGAGTTTTTTCATTGCGTTGCGTGCACAGTGCTTTAAAATTTTTCAACTGTGCGTTATCAGTGGAAAAATTTTAGACGAAACAGCAAAACACAATTCTTACCCTGGCGATTTCTGGAGCTATCAAAGCCAAAACTCTTCTTGAAACCAGAAAAAATATCGGTAAGATTCCAAAATGAATCAGTTTTGTTTGACCTCTAAGAAATGTTTTTTAGAGACAACAAAAGAGTCGGGATGCGTGATAAATCTTGAGAATATTCGTGGAATCAACAGCAGAAATAATGTCCAACTTGCTGCAGAAATTTTAGGAGAATTTTACAGCAAGACTTTTGAGTAAAAATCGAGTAAATTTTGAATGTTTCCTCCATTTGAAATACTGAGTAATTTTGGCTCCAATTTCAGCTCATGTCAACATTAACTGAGCAATTAGGAGAAAAACTTCCGCATGACAAAAGAATCACTGTGCGTGCAGTGAAGGGAACACAATAGATGGCCGCCATCAAAATCAAAACTTTTTGAGGCCGAGATAAAATCGAAATTTTCATCAACTTGCGCTTCTCAAAGGATTTAGAAAAATACGGCGTGCACTACCTGGGCAGAAAGGGCTTTGATTAAAAAATAAAGCGCATTTCTAGGTGGCCCAGGAGTGGAGCCTTTCTTGTTGAATCGAACAAAGGAGCATAACAATGGGGCAACCTGATTTGCATAACTGAATATTAGTAATATAGGATTACCTTGACACCCGCGATTCGGGTGAATATTAGTACCAGATTAGCCTTGGAAAGACAAGATACCACTCAGCTGCCTTTTAACTTGCTGCCTTTTAACTTGCAGCCTTCTGAACTTTCGCTAGAGTCCGGGGAGGTTGTGGGATGCCATGGGGAGCTAACCTCCCCGGACTCTAGCGAAAGTTCAGAAGGCTGCAAGTTAAAAGGCAGCAAGTTAAAAGGCAGCTGAGTGGTATCTTGTCTTTCCAAGGCTAATCTGGTACTAATATTCACCCGAATCGCGGGTGTCAAGGTAAAAAATTCACCCGCATCGCGGGTTTTAAGGTAAAAATGTCGCCCGCATCGCGGGCGTCAAGTTAAAAAGCTAGTCTTCTAAAATGGTAAACACAAAAGAGAATTGATAAAAGGGTCTTAAACTGTGGCCGAAAGAGGAACATTATCATCGTCATCATCATCATAGTTATCATCACAGTCAACATTATCATCATCGCAATCATCAACTATAATATTATAATCACCATTAGAATCATCCTCATCGTCATTATCATCATTATGCCAACAAAAAATAATAATAATAATAATAATAATAATAATCATCATCATCATCATCATTATCATAATCATCATCAGATCATCATCATCATCGTCATCATCATCATCATCATCACAATGATCATTATCTTCATGTCATCAAAATCATCATCATCATCATCATTATAATATGAAAGATGAAGGTCAAATATAAGCAAAGTTTTATAAAACGAAACCTTGGGTGGGATAGTGAGCCAGTGAGTCACGGAGGGTAAGGGTATCTCTGACTGTGTTCCATCCACTTGAATTCTAATGCAACGTTTCTATGCCCTGTCTGCACTCGAAAATCCTATTATTAACAGCCTAAATAAAAGTGAAACAGTTCGATGGTAGATGTTCGATGAAATTTTTTGCAACCAAATTTCCAGATCTACCGAGAATATTCCAAACGCTTTTGTGTCAACTTAAGACGCAAAATTCTATCCCTATCTCATCGCAGACTTTAATTTTAAATGTCCTTCATGAACAATAAATATCTCACTATATCAGAACGATTTTCATTTTGTGCGTTTGTGCTCTGAATTTTGAAAGGAACACTCGACTTGAAAGCAGAAAAATTTATGGCCTCTTAGTAGTGTTTCATATGCATTGAAACAGTAGAATACAAAGTTTAATAAGGCGATTTATGGAAATAATCAAAGCAAGAACTCTTCTTGAAAACGGAAAGAATATGAGTAAAATTCCAAAATGAATAACAGTCTCCTAGTGTCCTTTGACGTCCTTTGACCTCTGAAAACGCGAAAACATACTTACCAAAATCGCGACACATCCCAAAATTGCCCAAAACCAGCCAAAAGCACTCAAAACGAACCAAAAATTGATGAAAAGCACCCAAAACCACCCAGAAATTTCCAATTCACCTGGAATAATCTATTAAGTGGCAGAAAATCCTTGAAAAATCACCAGAAACTCTCATGTTCTCTGAAATTTCATTCTCAACTCTTAAAATTCTACTTTCGTCTTGGGACTTTTGTTGACATAAAAAGCTTTTACATCGCTTGAATCGGAATAGCCTTTTTTGTTCACAACAGTAATGTAGTATCGACTTCGTTCAAGGCGGACGTGCTTCTTAATCGCTCTCATAAAGTACTACTTCTTCGCTTGTTAAATATTAGAACAAGTTGAAAATGGCAATAAGAAGAGAGATACATATGAAAATGATCCTAGACGTTGCTGATTACGTAAAGAGAGTAAAGAAGAAAAAGTTAGAAAAACTATTGATACTGAAAGAAACTGAAATCCTTGGCCTAAATCAAGAGGACGCACAAGACGCCATGAAAGACTTGAAGGATAGAGGAATAATATCGTTTCAGGAACCAGAAGACATAATAACTATCGATGAAAAAGAAAGATTTCAACTTGCAAATTGTCTGATAGATATTCTGAAAAGCTCGCCTTTTACGGACAGTGGAAATGATCTTGAAAATACGAGAAAAACAACAGCTTTTCAAACCACGCCCTTACAGGAAGACATGCATCGTGAAGCCTTGCCCTTACAACAAGAGGCGCAAAGTCCCTCCTACGGTTTGGCCGATGTACATAAGAAAACGAAGCCCATTGATTATGAAGCTGTTTTTATTCAAAGCTTGCAGGATAGAATTATTTCCCTAGAACGTCAACTAAACGAAAAGCAAATCATCATCGAAAAATTACTGAGTTGGCCTAACACGAATGATACGGATGCTCCCGTGGGATCCTTGTCCAAAGCAAAGCTATTGAAAAACAATCTCATTAAAGAAAGCAAACAGTCAGTGAACAATAGCAGGGCTACAAACAATGCCTCCAATTCAAACAACATCCACAATGAAAGAAGTCATGCAGAAGATTCGAAACAGCCTCCAGCAAATGGAAATGCTCTCCAGACACCCAGGAATGAAACGAAAAAGCAATCCAAAGAGAGTAAAAAGTCCGATAACAAAGGCAATAAAATCAAAATTCTAATTGTTGGCGACTCGCAGCTAAGAAATCTGAATACAGAAAAGATGTCAAGCGATAACCATATTGTAGAGAAGAAGTTTAAACCTGGTATGAAAGTGAAAGAAATAGTACGGCAAACAGGAAAAAATGAAGATAACGATGTCATAATTGTCCACGCTGGTACGAATAACGTCGGGTCGACAACACCAGAAAATCTATGCAAAGAAACTATCGATTCTCTCAAAAGTGTACAGGAAAATAACCCTGGCGCAAAGATTACTTTCTCTGGCGTGTTTAAAAGGAAAGACTCCCATGAATCTAATGCGAAGATCATAAAGCTAAATGAGCTGTTGGCTGAAAACCTGCCCTCAACGGCTTTGATATGATTATTAACGACAATATTTTATTTAGCAATTTAAAAGTGACGGTTTGCATTTGAATGACGGTGGAGTAAGGAAGTTTGCAGGTAACTTAAACAAATTCATAAAGTACTGTTAACGGTGTTTTAGCTCCGGTAGCAACACGAACAGGTGCGGGGAACTGCTTGGGGACGAGGAAGAGAAATGGTCTCAAAATCGCTTTCTTAAACATAGTTTCCCTCAGAAAATATAAGAATGAGCTAAGCATTATTTTGCATGACAATGATATTGATATCATTGGACTAAGTGAAACTCGTCTAGATAACAGCATTACAGATGCTGAAGTATCGATAGAGGGTTTCACAATATTTCGTAAAGATCGAAATGTAAATGGGGAGGGTCGCAATCTATGTTAAGGACTCATTACCTCTACCCAAAATAGTAGAAAAAGCGACAAGTTAGAGCTCCTTTCTCTTGAGATCAAACAAAAAATGCGAGGCCTTTCTTTCTTATCTGCTGGTATCGGCCCCAACTGCTGGGGTTGATGACGTAGCATTTGAGGGCCTTAGAGGAACAATTAGGGAACTCGATAAAGCAGGAAAAGAAATTATTCTAGTTGGCGACACTAACTGTGATTTTAAGAATAGTGCAAATGCTAATACAAAACAATTGAAACATGTCTATTCTGAATTCCAATTAGAACAATTGATTAAACAATACACAAGAGTCGCTATAACAACAACCGAACAAGGTGAACAAAGAATAAGCAAATCACTTATAGACCATTTCTCTACCTCGAGCCCCAAATATATATTAGAGACCAATGTTCTAGAAACTGGAATGGTGGACCACTACTTGGTGTATGGCATAAGAAAAATAAATGCATGGCGACTAAATAAAAAGGCACGAAGCCAAAAATAGTCGAATCGCGTACAATGAAAAAGTACGACAGGGCACTTTTCCAGCAGGACCTACAGCAAGTAGATTGGGAAACCATTCTTACCCCTTTTGCGAATAATCCATCTGCTATGGCTGCTACATTTCAGGAGATTTTCGAATCGATTTTGAGTACACATGCTCCCATTAGAAAAGGAGAGTACGATCAGAGTTTGCTCCTTGGTTAACCCCAAATCTCAGGAAATCGATGGAAACTAGGGACAAACTAAAAAAATTAGCGAAAATATCTCCGGAACTATGGCCTGCCTATACCAAGCAGCGGAATCAAGTAACTAAAGAAATTAAGTGTTCCATCCAGGATTATTACAAAGGGTTAATAGAGAAAATAAAGGGATTCAAAGAAAATGTGGAAAACGATCAATCGAGTCTTGGATAAAAATACAAAGTCGACGACGATTCCAAGTCTAGAGGTTGATGGTAAAACATTGACAAAAGAAAATGACGTACTTGAAGCGATAAATTATCACTTTGTCTCGGTTGGACCAAAGCTCGCAAGTAGCATAAAAACGAGACCAGGTGATAACTGCTTGCAACATATCACACCAGTAAACAATGAATTCCTACTTAGAACAATAGACAAGCAATATGTGGTGAATGCTATAAATCAGCTCAAGAACGGAAAAGCGTCTGGTCCCGACAAAATCACCGTAACTTTGGTAAAAGACGCGTGCGAATTTATCGCTGAACCACTTTTGCTGATTTATAACTCATCACTCGAAAACGGCATCTTCCCTGACATTTGGAAATTAGCAAGAGTCACTCCAATTTATAAGTCAGGCCCCAAAACTGACCTAAATAATTACAGACCTATTTCGGTAATCTCAGTTTTTTCGAAAATGCTAGAACGGCTTGCTCACGATCAGCTGTTCGAGTTTCTCAAAGCAAATGATAGTATTTCTTGCAACCAAGCAGCATTCCGCAAGTTATACTCTACGGTAACATCTCTTATAAGCAGCACTGACTACTGGTATGAAAATATTGATAGCAGCAACGTAAATCTAACTATTTTTCTCGATCTTAAGAAAGCCTTCGATACAGTCGATCATGATATACTGATCAGGAAAATGTATTCATACGGAATTAGAGGAAAGCTGGGGATTGGTTCAATTCTTACTTAAATGAAAGAAAACAATTCTGCTCTCTTAACGGTCAGCAAACAAAAGCCAGAAGCATAACCTGCGGCATTCCACAAGGTTCTTGTTTAGGGCCTCTTCTTTTATCGTTTACTTAAATGATCTAGAAAAGTGTCTTAAACTTTCTAGGGCTAATATCTATGCTGACGATACCAGTATAACGATTGCATCTAATGATGTAGCGAAACTTATTGAAGACGCACATCAAGAGCTTTCCAATCTGTCTGAGTGGATGAGGGTAAATAAACTAAGCCCCAATCCGGAAAAGACAGAATTCATGGTTATAGGGCATCCGCTTAAAACCAGAAATCTTGACCTGCCAGAGGTTCTGAAACTCGACAACTCCAATATAAAAAGAGTCGATAAAGTAAAATCCCTTGGAGTGATAGTAGATGAGAAACTAAACTGGGACGAACAGTTTCAGCGCACCAAAGGCAAAGTGAGCGGAGGTCTTGCAGCCCTAAAAAAATTGAAAAATATCATTCCACAATCTCAAATGTGTAATGTATACTACTCATTGGTTGAGAGTCACCTGCGTTACGCTGATGTTATTTGGGGTAGTTTATCAAAACGAAAATAGCTACTCTTCAAAAACTTCAAGATAGGGCATATTCAATAATAAATAGTGCAAGAATAAAAGATAAGTGGTCGACTTCCTGGATTAACGTAGAAAACCTATTCCGTTATGATAGGAATGTCATGACCTACAAGATCATCAACAAACTATGCCCCGAGAGCCTATGGGACAAATACCAACCGAGATCTTTACACTCGACCTACAGAACGAGGCATTGTAAAGATCTCCAGATCCCTAGATACAAAACTGAATTTGCGAAGAAAGGCTTTCATTACGCAGCTCTCAAAACGTGGAATGATACACCTGTTGAAATTCGTGAGCTACCTACACTAGATCGTTTCAAAAGCAACTAAAAACGCATCTAAGGAGCTAGACCATGCAAACACAACTCCTTGGAAGATCAGCAATACAGATTAGTTTAATAGGCGCAAATTTTTCCTTTTTTTTAAGCCATATTTTTAGGAATTATATATTGTAATTAGATTTATCAGGTATTGTTAGTAATTTTATGCTGAAAGGGTTAATTTGTGTATAAATAATAATAAATGAAAAAAAAATGAAAAATGAAAGTTCAATCCTCAGCGAGATCATTTTCAATTTATTCATTGCTTACTTGAAGAAATACCGACAATTGTCAGCAGTAACTTGAGAATTTTATGCAAGATCTCGTAGTGTAGTGGTTATCACGTGCGCCTAACACGCGCAAGGTCCTCAGTTCAATCCTGAGCGAGATCATTTTCAATTTATTCATCGCTTACTTGAAGAAATACCGACAATTGTCAGCTGTAACTTAAGAATATTATGCAAGATCTCGTAGTGCAGTGGTTATCACGTGCGCTTAACACGCGCAAGGTCCTCAGTTCAATCCTGAGCGAGATCATTTTCAATTTATTCATTGCTTACTTGAAGAAATACCGACAACTGTCAGCTGTAACTTTAGAATATCTTGGAAGATCTCGTAGTGCAGTGGTTATCACGTGCGCCTAACACGCGAAAGGTCCTCATTTCAATCCTGAGCGAGAACATTTTCAATTTATACCTTGCTTACTTGAAGAAATACCGACAATTGTCAGCAGTAACTTAACAATATTATACAAGATACCGTAGTGTAGTGGTTATCACGTGCGCCTAACACGCGCAAGGTCCTCAGTTCAACCCTGAGCAACATCATTTTCAGATTATTCATTGCTTACTTGAAGAAATACCGACAATTGTCAGCAGTAAATAAAGAGTTTTATGCAAGATCTCGTAGTGTAGTTGTTATCACGTGCGCCTAACACGCGCAAGGTCCTCAGTTCAATCCTGAGCCAGATCATCCTCATTTTATTCATTGCTTACTTGAAGAAATACCGACAATTGTCAGCAGTAACTTAAGAATATTATGCAAGATCTCGTAGTGTAGAGGTTATCACGTGCGCCTAACACGCGCAAGGTCCTCAGTTCAATCTGAGCGAGATCATTTTCAATTTATTCATTGCCTACATGAAGAATTATCAACAATTGTCACAGTTACTTCAGAATATTACACAAGATCTCGTAGTGTAGTGGTTATCACGTGCGCCTAACACGTGCAAGGTCCTCAGTTCAATCCTGAGCGAGATAATTTTCAACTTATTCATTGCCTACTTGAAGAAAGACCAACAATTGTCAGCAGTAACTTAACAATATTATACAAGATACCGTAGTGTAGTGGTTATCACGTGCGCCTAACACGCGAAAGGTCCTCAGTTCAATAATGAGCGAGATCATCCTCATTTTATTCATCGCTTACTTGAAGAAATACCGAAATTTTTCTGCAGTTACTTAACAATATTAGACACGATATCGTAGTGTAGTGGTTATCACGTGCGCTTCACACGCGCAAGGTCCTCAGTTCAATCCTGAGCGAGATCATTTTCAATTTATTCATTGCTTACTTGAAGAAATACCGACAACTGTCAGCTGTAACTGAAGAATATCTTGGAAGATCTCGTATTGCAATGGTTATCACGTGCGCCTAACACGCGCAATGTCCTTAGTTCAATCCTGAGCGAAATAATTTTCAATTTATTCATTGCCTACATGGAGAATTACCAACAATTATCAGCAGTTACTTAAGAAAATTATACAAGATCTCCTAGAGTAGTGGTAATCACGTGCGCTTCACACGCGCAAGGTCCTCAGTTCAACCCTGAGCAACATCATTTTCAGATTATTCATTGCTTACTTGAAGAAATACCGACAATTGTCAGCAGTAACTTGAGAATTTTATGCAAGATCTCGTAGTGTAGTGGTTATCACGTGCGCCTAACACGCGCAAGGTCCTCAGTTCAATCCTGAGCGAGATCATTTTCAATTTATTCATCGCTTACTTGAAGAAATACCGACAATTGTCAGCTGTAACTTAAGAATATTATGCAAGATCTCGTAGTGCAGTGGTTATCACGTGCGCTTAACACGCGCAAGGTCCTCAGTTCAATCCTGAGCGAGATCATTTTCAATTTATTCATTGCTTACTTGAAGAAATACCGACAACTGTCAGCTGTAACTTTAGAATATCTTGGAAGATCTCGTAGTGCAGTGGTTATCACGTGCGCCTAACACGCGAAAGGTCCTCATTTCAATCCTGAGCGAGAACATTTTCAATTTATACCTTGCTTACTTGAAGAAATACCGACAATTGTCAGCAGTAAATAAAGAGTTTTATGCAAGATCTCGTAGTGTAGTGGTTATCACGTGCGCCTAACACGCGCAAGGTCCTCAGTTCAATCCTGAGCCAGATCATTTTCAATTTATTCATTGCTTACTTGAAGAAATACCGACAATTGTCAGCAGTAACTAAAGAATATTATGCAAGATCTCGAATAGTAGTGGTTATCACGTGCGCCTAACACGCGAAAGGTCCTCAGTTCAATCCTGAGCGAGATCATTTTCAATTTATTCATTGCCTACATGAAGAATTTCCGACAATTATGAGCAGTAACTTAAGAGTATTATTGCGATGAATAGCGGAATCAATTTTGGGCATACTTAAAAGCTTTTTTCGTCTGACACTCCTTAGAGTATGAACGTCAGAAACAGACCGAAACAATAGACTAAGGCGGAATTGAAGAAAAACCGTCAATTGTAAGGAGTAAGTTATTATTATTATTATTATTATTATTTTTACTTCTTTATGCACGGTAGCCCCGTCAGTTCAAAAGAACTGCTTTTCAGGGGGCCGTGACAACGACGTTTATACAGTTTAATATACAAATTGTCAATTGGTTAAAATGTTGGCTATCAAAACATGTTTTTCATTCTTCTCTTAAAGGTGGCAAGGGAGGGAGCCAGTTTAATTTCGCGTTCAAGTTTATTCCAAAGTTTAGGTCCACGAAACGAAATTGCCTTCTGCCCATTGTTAGTTTTCCGTAAGGGCATCACAAGGTCAGTGTCGGTATTTCTCAGTTTTCTGATAGTACTGGTAGATTTCTTATGGAAAAGGTTAGAGAGGTAGATTGAGGTAGATTAGAGAGGTAGATAGATTATGAATGTTATGCAAGGTCTCGTAGTGTAGTGGTTATCACGTGCGCCTAACACGCGCAAGGTCCTCAGTTCAATCCTGAGCGAGAACATTTTCAATTTATACATTGCTTACTTGAAGAAATACCGAAAATTTTCAGCAGTTACTAAAGAAAATTATACAAGATCTCGTAGTTTAGTGGTTATCACGTGCGCTTCACGCGCGCAAGGTCCTCAGTTCAATCCTGAGCGAGATCATTTTCAATTTATTCATTGCCTAATGAAGAATTGCCAACAATTCTCAACAGTTACTAAAGAAAATTATACAAGATCTCGTAGTGTAGTGGTTATCACGTGCGCTTCACACGCGCAAGGTCCTCAGTTCAATCCTGAGCGAGATCATTTTCAAATTATTCATTGCCTACTTGAAGAAATACCGACAATTGTCAGCAGTAATTTAAGAATATTATGCAAGATCTCGTAGTGTAGTGGTCATCACGTGCGCCTAACACGCGAAAGGTCCTCAGTTCAATCCTGAGCGAGAACATTTTCAATTTATACCTTGCTTACTTGAAGAAATACCGACAATTGTCAGCAGTAAATAAAGAATTTTATGCAAGATCTCGTAGTGTAGTGGTTATCACGTGCACCTAACACGCGCAAGGTCCTGAGTTCAATCCTGAGCGAGATCATTTTCGAATTATTCATTGCCTACATGAAGAATTACCAACAATTGTCAGCAGTTACTTAAGAAAATTATACAAGATCTCGTAGTGTAGTGGTTATAACGTGCGCTTTACACGTGCAAGGTCCTCAGTTCAATCCTGAGCGAGATCATTTTCAATTTGTTCATTGCTTACTTGAAGAAATACCGGCAATTGTCAGCAGTAAGTTAAGAATATTATGCAAGATCTCGTAGTGTAGTGGTTATCACGTGCGCTTTACACGCGCAAGGTCCTCAGTTCAATCCTGAGCGAGATCATTTTCAATTTATTCATTGCTTACTTGACGAAATACAGGCAATTGTCAGCAGTAAGTTAAAAATATTATGCAAGATCTCGTAGTGTAGTGGTTATCACGTGCGCTTTACACGCGCAAGGTCCTCAATTCAATCCTGAGCTAGATCATTTTCAACTTATTCATTGCCTACTTGAAGAAATACCAACAATTGTAAGCAGTAACTTAACAATATTATACAAGATCCCGTAGTGTAGTGGTTATCACATGCGCCTAACACGCGCAAGGTCCTCAGTTCAATCCTGAGCGAGATCATTTTCAATTTATTCATCGCTTACTTGAAGAAATACCGACAATTGTCAGCTGTAACTTAAGAATATTATGCAAGATCTCGTAGTGCAGTGGTTATCACGTGCGCCTAACACGCGCAAGGTCCTCAGTTCAATCCTGAGCGAGAGCATTTTCAATTTATTCATTGCTTACTTGAAGGAATACCGACAACTGTCAGCTGTAACTTAAGAATATCTTGGAAGATCTCGTAGTGCAGTGGTTATCACGTGCGCCTAACACGCGAAAGGTCCTCAGTTCAATCCTGAGCGAGATCATTTTCAATTTATTCATTGCTTACTTGAAGAAATACCGACAATTGTCAGCAGTAAATAAAGAATTTTATGCAAGATCTCGTAGTGTAGTGGTTATCACGTGCGCCTAACACGCGCAAGGTCCTCAGTTCAATCCTGAGCCAGATCATTTTCAATTTATTCATTGCCTACATGAAGAATTACCAACAATTGTCAGCAGTTGCTTAAGAAAATTATACAAGATCTCGTAGTGTAGTGGTTATCACGTGCGCTTCACACGCGCAAGGTCCTCAGTTCAATCCTGAGCGAGATCATTTTCAATTTATTCGTTGCTTACTTGAAGAAATACCGGCAATTGTCAGCAGTAAGTTAAGAACATTATGCAAGATCTCGTAGTGTAGTGGTTATCATGTGCGCCTAACACGCGAAAGGTCCTCATTTCAATCCTGAGCGAGATCATTTTCAATTTATTCATTGCCTACATGAAGAATTACCAACAATTGTCAGCAGTTACTAAAGAAAATTATACAAGATCTCGTAGTGTAGTGGTTATCACGTGCGCTTCACACGCGCAAGGTCCTCAGTTCAATCCTGAGCGAGATCATTTTCAAATTATTCATTGCCTACTTGAAGAGTAACCTACAATTGTCAGCAGTAATTTAAGAATATTATGCAAGATCTCGTAGTGTAGTGGTCATCACGTGCGCCTTACACGCGAAAGGTCCTCAGTTCAATCCTGAGCGAGAACAATTTCAATTTATACCTTGCTTACTTGAAGAAATACCGACAATTGTCAGCAGTAAATAAAGAATTTTATGCAAGATCTCGTAGTGTAGTGGTTATCACGTGCGCCTAACACGCGCAAGGTCCTCAGTTCAATCCTGAGCGAGATCATTTTCAATTTATTCATTGCCTAATGAAGAATTGCCAACAATTCTCAACAGTTACTAAAGAAAATTATACAAGATCTCGTAGTGTAGTGGTTATCACGTGCGCTTCACACGCGCAAGGTCCTCAGTTCAATCCTGAGCGAGATCATTTTCAAATTATTCATTGCCTACTTGAAGAAATACCGACAATTGTCAGCAGTAATTTAAGAATATTATGCAAGATCTCGTAGTGTAGTGGTCATCACGTGCGCCTAACACGCGAAAGGTCCTCAGTTCAATCCTGAGCGAGAACATTTTCAATTTATACCTTGCTTACTTGAAGAAATACCGACAATTGTCAGCAGTAAATAAAGAATTTTATGCAAGATCTCGTAGTGTAGTGGTTATCACGTGCACCTAACACGCGCAAGGTCCTGAGTTCAATCCTGAGCGAGATCATTTTCGAATTATTCATTGCCTACATGAAGAATTACCAACAATTGTCAGCAGTTACTTAAGAAAATTATACAAGATCTCGTAGTGTAGTGGTTATAACGTGCGCTTTTGTAGTGGTTATCACGTGCGCTTTACACGCGCAAGGTCCTCAGTTCAATCCTGAGCGAGATCATTTTCAATTTATTCATTGCTTACTTGACGAAATACAGGCAATTGTCAGCACGTGCGCTTTACACGTGCAAGGTCCTCAGTTCAATCCTGAGCGAGATCATTTTCAATTTGTTCATTGCTTACTTGAAGAAATACCGGCAATTGTCAGCAGTAAGTTAAGAATATTATGCAAGATCTCGTAGTGTAGTGGTTATCACGTGCGCTTTACACGCGCAAGGTCCTCAGTTCAATCCTGAGCGAGATCATTTTCAATTTATTCATTGCTTACTTGACGAAATACAGGCAATTGTCAGCAGTAAGTTAAAAATATTATGCAAGATCTCGTAGTGTAGTGGTTATCACGTGCGCTTTACACGCGCAAGGTCCTCAATTCAATCCTGAGCTAGATCATTTTCAACTTATTCATTGCCTACTTGAAGAAATACCAACAATTGTAAGCAGTAACTTAACAATATTATACAAGATCCCGTAGTGTAGTGGTTATCACATGCGCCTAACACGCGCAAGGTCCTCAGTTCAATCCTGAGCGAGATCATTTTCAATTTATTCATCGCTTACTTGAAGAAATACCGACAATTGTCAGCTGTAACTTAAGAATATTATGCAAGATCTCGTAGTGCAGTGGTTATCACGTGCGCCTAACACGCGCAAGGTCCTCAGTTCAATCCTGAGCGAGAGCATTTTCAATTTATTCATTGCTTACTTGGAGGAATACCGACAACTGTCAGCTGTAACTTAAGAATATCTTGGAAGATCTCGTAGTGCAGTGGTTATCACGTGCGCCTAACACGCGAAAGGTCCTCAGTTCAATCCTGAGCGAGATCATTTTCAATTTATTCATTGCTTACTTGAAGAAATACCGACAATTGTCAGCAGTAAATAAAGAATTTTATGCAAGATCTCGTAGTGTAGTGGTTATCACGTGCGCCTAACATGCGCAAGGTCCTCAGTTCAATCCTGAGCCAGATCATTTTCAATTTATTCATTGCCTACATGAAGAATTACCAACAATTGTCAGCAGTTGCTTAAGAAAATTATACAAGATCTCGTAGTGTAGTGGTTATCACGTGCGCTTCACACGCGCAAGGTCCTCAGTTCAATCCTGAGCGAGATCATTTTCAATTTATTCATTGCTTACTTGAAGAAATACCGGCAATTGTGAGCAGTAAGTTAAGAATATTATGCAAGATCTCGTAGTGTAGTGGTTATCATGTGCGCCTAACACGCGAAAGGTCCTCATTTCAATCCTGAGCGAGATCATTTTCAATTTATTCATTGCCTACATGAAGAATTACCAACAATTGTCAGCAGTTACTAAAGAAAATTATACAAGATCTCGTAGTGTAGTGGTTATCACGTGCGCTTCACACGCGCAAGGTCCTCAGTTCAATCCTGAGCGAGATCATTTTCAAATTATTCATTGCCTACTTGAAGAGTAACCTACAATTGTCAGCAGTAATTTAAGAATATTATGCAAGATCTCGTAGTGTAGTGGTCATCACGTGCGCCTAACACGCGAAAGGTCCTCAGTTCAATCCTGAGCGAGAACAATTTCAATTTATACCTTGCTTACTTGAAGAAATACCGACAATTGTCAGCAGTAAATAAAGAATTTTATGCAAGATCTCGTAGTGTAGTGGTTATCACGTGCGCCTAACACGCGCAAGGTCCTCAGTTCAATCCTGAGCGAGAACATTTTCAATTTATACATTGCTTACTTGAAGAAATACCGACTATTGTCAGCAGTAACTTGAGAATTTTCTGCAAGATCTCTTAGTGTAGTGGTTATCACATGCGCCTAACACGCGCAAGGTCCTCAGTTCAATCCTGAGCGAGATCATTTTCAATTTATTCATCGCTTACTTGAAGAAATACCGACAATTGTCAGCTGTAACTTAAGAATATTATGCAAGATCTCGTAGTGCAGTGGTTATCACGTGCGCCTAACACGCGCAAGGTCCTCAGTTCAATCCTGAGCGAGAGCATTTTCAATTTATTCATTGCCTACATGAAGAATTACCAACAATTGTCAGCAGTTGCTTAAGAAAATTATACAAGATCTCGTAGTGTAGTGGTTATCACGTGCGCTTCACACGCGCACGGTCCTCAGTTCAATCCTGAGCGAGATCATTTTCAATTTATTCGTTGCTTACTTGAAGAAATACCGGCAATTGTCAGCAGTAAGTTAAGAATATTATGCAAGATCTCGTAGTGTAGTGGTTATCATGTGCGCCTAACACGCGAAAGGTCCTCATTTCAATCCTGAGCGAGATCATTTTCAATTTATTCATTGCCTACATGAAGAATTACCAACAATTGTCAGCAGTTACTAAAGAAAATTATACAAGATCTCGTAGTGTAGTGGTTATCACGTGCGCTTCACACGCGCAAGGTCCTCAGTTCAATCCTGAGCGAGATCATTTTCAAATTATTCATTGCCTACTTGAAGAGTAACCTACAATTGTCAGCAGTAATTTAAGAATATTATGCAAGATCTCGTAGTGTAGTGGTCATCACGTGCGCCTAACACGCGAAAGGTCCTCAGTTCAATCCTGAGCGAGAACATTTTCAATTTATACATTGCTTACTTGAAAAAATACCGACAATTGTCAGCTGTAACTTAAGAATATTATGCAAGATCTCGTAGTGTAGTGGTTATCACGTGCGCCTAACACGCGCAAGGTCCTCAGTTCAATCCTGAGCGAGAACATTTTCAATTTATACATTGCTTACTTGAAGAAATACCGACTATTGTCAGCAGTAACTTGAGAATTTTCTGCAAGATCTCTTAGTGTAGTGGTTATCACATGCGCCTAACACGCGCAAGGTCCTCAGTTCAATCCTGAGCGAGTTCATTTTCAATTTATTCATCGCTTACTTGAAGAAATACCGACAATTGTCAGCTGTAACTTAAGAATATTATGCAAGATCTCGTAGTGCAGTGGTTATCACGTGCGCCTAACACGCGCAAGGTCCTCATTTCAATCCTGAGCGAGAACATTATCAATTTATACCTTGCTTACTTGAAGAAATACCGACAATTGTCAGCAGTAAATAAAGAGTTTTATGCAAGATCTCGTAGTGTAGTGGTTATCACGTGCGCCTAACACGCGCAAGGTCCTCAGTTCAATCCTGAGCCAGATCATTTTCAATTTATTCATTGCTTACTTGAAGAAATACCGACAATTGTCAGCAGTAACTAAAGAATATTATGCAAAATCTCGAATAGTAGTGGTTATCACGTGCGCCTAACACGCGCAAGGTCCTCAGTTCAATCCTGAGCGAGATCATTTTCAATTTATTCATTGCCTACATGAAGAATTTCCGACAATTATGAGCAGTAACTTAAGAGTATTATTGCGATGAATAGCGGAATCAATTTTGGGCATACTTAAAAGCTTTTTTCGTCTGACACTCCTCAGAGTATGAACGTCAGAAACAGACCGAAACAATAGACTAAGGCGGAATTGAAGAAATACCGTCAATTGTCAGGAGTAAGTTAAGAATGTTATGCAAGGTCTCGTAGTGTAGTGGTTATCACGTGCGCCTAACACGCGCAAGGTCCTCAGTTCAATCCTGAGCGAGATCATTTTCAATTTATTCATTGCCTACATGAAGAATTATCAACAATTGTCAGCAGTTGCTTAAGAAAATTATACAAGATCTCGTAGTGTAGTGGTTATCACGTGCGCTTCACACGCGCAAGGTCCTCAGTTCAATCCTGAGCAAGAACATTTTCAATTTATACATTGCTTAATTGAAGAAATACAGACAATTTTCAGCAGTTAATAAAGAAAATTATACAAGATCTCGTAGTTTAGTGGTTATCACGTGCGCTTCACACGCGCAAGGTCCTCAGTTCAATCCTGAGCGAGATCATTTTCAATTAATTCATTTCTTACTTGAAGAAATACCGACAATTCTCAGCAGTAACTTAAGAATATTATGCAAGATCTCGTAGTGTAGTAGTTATCACGTGCGCCTAACACGCGCAAGGTCCTCAGTTCAATCCTGAGCAAGATCATTTTCAAATTATACATTGCTTACTTGAAGAAATACCAGCAATTGTCAGCAGTAAATAAAGAATATAGTGGTTATCACGTGCACCTAACGCGCGCAAGGTCCTCAGTTCAATCCTGAGCGAGATCATTTTCAATTTATTCATTGCCTACATGAAGAATTATTACTTAAGAAAATTATACAAGATCTCGTAGTGTAGTGGTTATCACGTGCGCTTTACACGCGCAAGGTCCTCAGTTCAATAATGAGCGAGATCATTTTCAATTTATTCATTGCTTACTTGACGAAATACCGGCAATTGTCAGCAGTAAGTTTAGAATATTATGCAAGATCTCGTAGTGTAATGGTTATCACGTGCGCCTAACACGCGCAAGGTCCTCAGTTCAATCCTGAGCCAGATCATTTTCAATTTATTCATTGCCTACTTGAAGAAATACCGTTAATTGTCAGGAGCAAGTTAAGAATGTTATGCAAGATCTCGTAGTGTAGTGGTTATCACGTGCGCCTAACACGCGCAAGGTCCTCAGTTCAATCCTGAGCGAGAACATTTTCAATATATACATTGCTTACTTGAAGAAATACCGACAATTCTCAGCAGTAACTTAAGAATATTATGCAAGATCTCGTAGTGTAGTGGTTATCCCGTGCACCTAACACGCGCAAGGTCCTCAGTTCAATCCTGAGCGAGATCATTTTCAATTTATTCGTTGCTTACTTGAAGAAATACCGACAATTGTCAACAGTAAATATAGAATATTATGCAAGATCTCGTAGTGTAGTGGTTATCACGTGCGCTTTACACGTGCAAGGTCCTCAGTTCAATCCTGAGCGAGATCATTTTCAATTTATTCATTGCTTACTTGAAGAAATACCGGCAATTGTCAGCAGTAAGTTAAGAATATTATGCAAGATCTCGTAGTGTAGTGGTTATCACGTGCGCTTTACACGCGCAAGGTCCTCAGTTCAATCCTGAGCGAGATAATTTTCAATTTATTCATTGCTTACTTGAAGAATTACCAACAATTGTCAGCAGTTACTTAAGAAAATTATACAAGATCTCGTAGTGTAATGGTTATCACGTGCGCCTAACACGCGCAAGGTCCTCAGTTCAATCCTGAGCGAGATCATTTTCAATTTATTCATTGCTTACTTAAGAAATGTTATGCAAGATCTCGTAGTGTAGTAGTTATCACGTGCGCTTTACACGCGCAAGGTCCTCAGTTCAATCCTGAGCGAGAACATTTTCAATTTATACATTGCTTACTTGAAGAAATACCGACAATTTTCAGCAGTTAATAAAGAAAATTATACAAGATCTCGTAGTTTAGTGGTTATCACGTGCGCTTCACACGTGCAAGGTCCTCAGTTCAATCCTGAGCGAGATCATTTTCAATTTATTCATTTCTTACTTGAAGAAATACCGACAATTCTCAGCAGTAACTTAAGAATATTATGCAAGATCTCGTAGTGTAGTGGTCATCACGTGCGCCTAACACGCGCAAGGTCCTCAGTTCAATCCTGAGCGAGATCATTTTCAATTTATTCATTTCTTACTTGAAGAAATACCGACAATTCTCAGCAGTAACTTAAGAATATTATTCAAGATCTCGTAGTGTAGTGGTCATCACGTGCGCCTAACACGCGCAATGTCCTCAGTTCAATCCTGAGCCAGATCATATTCAGTTTATTCATTGCTTACTTGAAGAAATCTGACAATTGTCAGCTGTAACTTCAGAATATTATGCAAGATCTCGTAGTGTAGTGGTTATCACGTGCGCCTAACACGCGCAAGGTCCTCAGTTCAATCCTGAGCGAGATCATTTTCAATTTATTCATTGCTTACTTGAAGAAATCTGACAATTTTCAGCTGTAACTTCAGAATATTATGCAAGATCTCGTAGTGTAGTGGTAATCACGTGCGCTTAACACGCGCAAGGTCCTAAGTTCAATGCTGAGCAAGATCATCCTCATTTTATTCATTGCTTACTTGAAGAAATAACGACAATTGTCACAAGTAACTTAAGAAGAATATTATGCAAGATCTCGTAGTGTAGAGGTTATCACGTGCGCCAAACACGGGCAAGGTCCTCAGTTCAATCCTGAGCGAGATCATTTTCAATTTATTCATTGCTTACTTGAAGAAATACCAACAATTGTCAGCAGTAAATAAAGACTATTATGCAAGATCTCGTAGTGTAGTGGTTATCACGTGCGGCTAACACGAGCAAGGTCCTCAGTTCAATCCTGAACGAGATCATTTTCAATTTATTCGTTGCTTACTTGAATAAATACCGGCAATTGTCAGCAGTAACTTAAGAATATTATGCAAGATCTCGTAGTGTAGTGGTTATCATGTGCGTCTAACACGCGAAAGGTCCTCAGTTCAACCCGGAGCGAGATCATATTCAATTTATTCATTGCTTACTTGAAAAAATACCGACAATTGTCAGCTGTAACTTAAGAATTTTATGCAAGATCTCGTAGTGTAGTGGTTATCACGTGCGCCAAACACGGGCAAGGTCCTCAGTACAATCCCGAGCGAGATCATTTTCAATTTATTCATTGCCTACATGAAAAATTACCAACAATTGTCATCAGTTGCTTAAGAAAATTATACAAGATCTCGTAGTGTAGTGGTTATCACGTGAGCCCAACACGCGCAAAGTCCTCAGTTCAATCCTGGGCGAGATCATTTTCAATTTATTCATTGCCTACATGAAGAATTACCAACAATTGTCAGCAGTTGCTAAAGAAAATTATACAAGATCTCGTAGTGTAGTGGTTATCACGTGCGCCTTACACGCGCAAGGTCCTCAGTTCAATAATGAGCGAGATCATTTTCAATTTATTCATTGCTTACTTGAAGAAATACCGACAATTGTCAGCAGTAACTTAAGAATATTATGCAAGATCTTGTAGTGTAGTGGCTACCACATGCGCTTTACACGCGCAAGGTCCTCAGTTCAATCCTGAGCGAGATCATTTTCAATTTATTCATTGCTTACTTGAAGAAATACCGACAATTGTCAGCAGTAACTTAACAATATTATGCAAGATCTCGTAGTGTAGTGGTGATCACGTGCGCCTAACAACCGCAAGGTCCTCAGTTCAATCCTTAGCGAGATCATTTTCAATTTATTCATTGCTTACTTGAAGAAATACCGTCAATTGTCAGCAGTAACTTTAGAACATTATGCAAGATCTCGTAGTGTAGTGGTTATCACGTGCGCCTAACACGCGCAAGGTCCTCAGTTCAATCCTGAGCGACATCATTATCAATTTATTCATTTCTTACTTGAAGAAATACCGTCAATTGTCAGCAGTAACTTAAGAATATCATGCAAGATCTCGTAGTGTAGTCGTTATCACGTGCACCAAACATGCGCAAGGTCCTCAGTTCAATCCTGAGCGAGATCGTTTTCAATTTATTTATTGCTTACTTGAAGAAATACCGACAGTTGTCGGTAGTCACTTAAGGATATTATACAAGATATCGTAGTGTAGTGGTTATCACGTGCGCTTCACACGCGCAAAGTCCTCAGTTCAATCCTGAGCGAGATCATTTTCAATTTATTCATTGCTTACTTGAAGAAATACCGACAATTCTCGGTGGTCACTTAAGAATATTATGCAAGATCTCGTAGTGTAGTGGTTATCACTTGCGCCTAACACGCGCAAATCCCTCAGTTCAATCCTGAGCGAGATCATTTTCAATTTATTCATTGCTTACTTGAAGAAATACCGACAATTCTCGGTAGTCACTTAAGGATATTATACAAGATCTCGTAGTGTAGTGGTTATCACGTGCGCCTAACACGCGCAAGGTCCTCAGTTCAATCCTGAGCGAGATCATTGTCAATTTATTCATTGCTTACTTGAAGAAATACCGACAATTGCTAGCAGTGACTTAACAATATTATACAAGATATCGTAGTGTAGTGGTTATCACGTGCGCTTCACACGCGCAAAGTCCTCAGTTCAATCCTGAGCGAGATCATTTTCAATTTATTCATTGCTTACTTGAAGAAATACCGACAATTCTCGGTGGTCACTTAAGAATATTATGCAAGATCTCGTAGTGTAGTGGTTATCACTTGCGCCTAACACGCGCAAATCCCTCAGTTCAATCCTGAGCGAGATCATTTTCAATTTATTCATTGCTTACTTGAAGAAATACCGACAATTCTCGGTAGTCACTTAAGGATATTATACAAGATCTCGTAGTGTAGTGGTTATCACGTGCGCCTAACACGCGCAAGGTCCTCAGTTCAATCCTGAGCGAGATCATTGTCAATTTATTCATTGCTTACTTGAAGAAATACCGACAATTGCTAGCAGTTACTTAACAATATTATGCAAGATCTCGTAGTGTAGTGGTTATCACTTGCGCCTAACACGCGCAAATCCCTCAGTTCAATCCTGAACGAGATCATTTTGAATTTATTCATTGCTTACTTGAAGAAACACCGACAATTTTCAGCAGTAACTTAAGAATATTATGAAAAATCTCGCAGTGTAGTGGTTATCTCGTGCGCCTAACTCGCACAAGGTCCTCAGTTCAATCCTGAGCGAGATCATTTTCAATTTATTCATTGCTTACTTGAAGAAATACCGACAATTGTCAGCAGTAACTTAAGAATATTATGCAAGATCTCGTAGTGTAGTGGTTATCACGTGCGCCTAACACGCGCAAGGTCCTCAGTTCAATCTTGAGCGAGATCATTATCAATTTATTCATTTCTTACTTGAAGAAATACCGTCAATTGTCAGCAGTAACTTAAGAATATCATGCAAGATCTCGTAGTGTAGTCGTTATCACTTGCACCAAACACGCGCAAGGTCCTCAGTTCAATTCTGAGCGAGATCATTTTCAATTTATTCATTGCTTACTTGAAGAAGTACCGACAATTGTCGGTAGTCACTTAAGGATATTATACAAGATATCGTAGTGTAGTGGTTATCACGTGCGCTCCACACGCGCAAAGTCCTCAGTTCAATCCTGAGCGAGATCATTTTCAATTTATTCATTGCTTACTTGAAGAAATACCGACAATTCTCGGTAGTCACTTAAGGATATTATACAAGATCTCGTAGTGTAGTGGTTATCACGTGCGCCTAACACGCGCAAGGTCCTCAGTTCAATAGAGAGATCATTTTCAATTTATTCATTGCTTACTTGAAGAAACACCGACAATTGCTAGCAGTTACTTAAGAATATTATGCAAGATCTCGTAGTGTAGTGGTTATCACTTGCGCCTAACACGCGCAAATGCCTCAGTTCAATCCTGAGCGAGATCATTTTCAATTTATTCATTGCTTACTTGAAGAAATACCGACAATTGTCAGCAGTATCTTAAGAATATTATTTAAGATCTCGTAGTGTAGTGGTTATCACGCGCGCTTCACACGCGCAAGGTCCACCGTTCTATCCATAGCGAGATCATTTTCAATTTATTCATTGCTAACTTGATGAAATACCGGCAATCCTCATGGAGATCACTTTTATTTTAGCTATCGATTTTTGAAGAATTACCGTAAATTGTTTAAGCAGTATTTAAAAATTATATAGTGTAGTGGTTATCACGTGCGCGTAACACCCGCAAGGTTTTCAGTTCTATCCTGAGCGAGATCTCCTTCTTTTGTCTAGAATTGTCCAGAATGGTTAAAAAAATGATAGTAATTGTTAAGAAAGAACTTATATATTGTATTGTGATATGTAGTTTTCTAGTCAAAGTATATGAATGCCGATTTTGACTTCGATTATTTCACGCAGGCAGCAATATTGATGCAGATAACAATTCAGAATACTTCCCAAATTCAGGGAGTGGAGTTCTTGCGTGCTGGCACCTGTTTTATGTATGCTATTTCTCGCTGCAACAGTGAGAGGTACCTTCGTCAGATCTCCTTGAATCAACATTCAGTTCATGAGAAAGCGGCAATATCTTCCACACACACACATGCTGGGACCTACAAACACTGATGAACAGTTTAGTCCAATCTACTACAAGTTTTGGAATGACTATGATCGCCAGGAAAAAGAATTCTGGGCATCAATCAACTCTCGGCCATTTAAAAGAAGACCAAAAATCCGCAGTTGTGACCATACTTAAAACAACTTACACAGGCAGGAAGCTATTTGCACAGATTCAACAATGCTCTAGTTTCAAATAGTGCAACTAGTTTACTCAACTGGACATTTACATTGCATACATACTTGGGTAAATGATTGGATGCATGTTTTGTATTTTTTCGGATCTTTAGAAGAATTCGGGCACAAGCACCGCAAAATAGGAAGATTCAACGCGAAGATAATATATTTTGGCAACAGACAGCAATGTCTTCAAAAGTCTACTGTCTAAAGTCAGTCATGCAAATATCCATAGACAATATGATAAAGCAAAAGCTGTGTTTTCTTTGCTATTCACTCTTCTATATTAATTGAATATAAAAGTTAGAACAAGATTGGACAAGATTATACTATAATATTGTGGGAGATAGAGGAGCAACAAGAAGACAGGGTGTGTTGACAACATTACGAAATCTCCACTAACCACGCGACAGTGTAACACAATAAACTATTGACATA
This sequence comes from Chrysaora quinquecirrha, assembly GCA_014526335.1. Classification (NCBI taxonomy): domain Eukaryota; kingdom Metazoa; phylum Cnidaria; class Scyphozoa; order Semaeostomeae; family Pelagiidae; genus Chrysaora; species Chrysaora quinquecirrha. The sequence continues at coordinate 542,737 of JACTAT010000004.1, forward strand.
ATTACATGACAGGGAGTCCAGAGTTATTACTCACAACATTACATACACTGGCCGAAAAAATTACATAGTAAGGAGTTGAAGTAAATTGCAAACTAACTATGTTGTGAAAAATTTTTCAAAAGGCTACACCGTGGTTAAATGACTTATAAAATATGCTGCTTGTGTTCGTCTAGTCTTTCAGTCATAATTCAATTCATTCACTGCAAAAGGAGAACACGCTGATTATCTGCTTGCCTCGCGATGCAAAGGCAGCAACATAGACGACAAAAACAATTGGAAACCTCTGTACATAGAGTACTAGATATTTTAACCACGCTGTACACCAGGCGAACGACAACCAATAAAAGAACAAAGAGATTAAGAATGACAAGTAGATAGCCAATAGCAGCATTGTCATCTTGTGGCTGCAATCTTTCATCGTCATTTGAAATATTCTTTGCTTTCAAAATAACCCCAAGGCAAAGATTTATTGGTATGATTGATAATGACAGAAGTTGCAAAATGTTCTCAAAAGAATCCCTCATAGGCCGTCTGAACGCATGCAGAATAGCAAAGAACCCAGCGACCACAATTGTGGTACCGATGCCCGTCCTATAATATCCAATGAACAATGTCACTCCCGCTGTCATTACAAGCTTACGAATCATCTCCAATGGCTCCCAATATCTGTTTCCAGAGTCATAATTCTCAAACAAAAACTTCAGAGCAAAATTCAGTCCGCTTTCTTCGCTTCTGTTACTGTTGACAGTAATAATCAGTTCATTTTCGTCTTGAATATTCATGGCATCTTCTTGCTTTTTAGAAACAGGTACATACTTTAGCAATAGACGGGAATGATGAGAGCAGCATATGCAAAAACAAGTGTTAAGCGACTTGGACCTGAAAATGACAAACAATCGACGCTGTAGTCAGACTTCAAGTAAGAAAGCTGATGCAAGCATTTTCCATTTTTCATGCTGGTGCATATGTTGTGACAGCTGATTGGTAGAACCTGGACAATTCTTTGTGACGTCAGAGGATACGTTACAAAGAAAAATAGCGCAAGAACACGAAGGCAATTTCTTTTACAAACTCTGCTTCTCTCAATGAAATTTGCGTGTAGTGTTTCAGCGATGTATAGGTAGGCCACTTTTATTGCCAGATACGCGAGAATTACAACAGGAAATGCCACCGTTCCAATCAAAGCAATCCAGAATTCATGAATGGCATTTAGGCCCCATTCTGGTTTTAAACAACGAAGAGAGGGAATTCGGAATACTTCAAGTTGAACGAATTGGAATATGCCAATTGTTTTTTTCAAAGAGTGTGGCCAATTCACGTTCGAAAAAGCATGAATTATCACCATCAATACTTGGTAAAAGCCAAGCAAAATCTTCAAATTCGATAGTATGATATCAGCAAATGTCCTCGTGTAGTTTTGGTCGACTTTCACTTTGATTTTATCTGTCCAGGATACTAGCAAACAAATAAAAACGAATAGTGTTGTGTACCCAATGAATTGCAATATTGCATAAGCTGGTTTAGGGCATTTCAAGCATTTCTGAAATTGCCTACTGTATCCTTTTTCACAAACGGAGCATAATATACCCGTGTAATTACTCAAGCACGTAGCATCAACACCGCCAAGACACGAGCCTTTTATAGGACAGTGATGAGGTTGTGGCAGTGTACATGAAAAACTACTTGTAGCTCTGTTATATTCGTCGCTTTTTGTGTCAAGGTTTTTCATGAAAGCAACAAAAGACTTTTTACAAGTTGAGTTTGAAGGAGATCCATCATGCCAAGTCCACCAATAGCCTTTTATCAGCTCCGGATAATCACGACGACACTCTATGCCACGTTGACTACATTTGTTGCACCTCCCAAAGCGATCTGTCCGAGCAAAGCCGTCCAAGCACTTACATGCTCTGTAACCAGCGGAATGTTTCTTTTCTGTTCCATCCGGACAAGTTAGGCATTCTAGTGGACTTTTGCCCGGTGACCTACTAGGTGGCACATACTGCCCGGCAGGGCAAGTCTTACAATAACGTGTCGCAAGTTCGTCTTGGTAGAAAGAGCCTGGAGGACATTTTCTGCAGTAAGATTTAGAATCCGTGAAAAACCCTTGCGGACATGGATTACATAAATACGCCTGTCTCTCTAAAGTGAAAGTACAGTTAAAACCATCTCTTTCTAGACTTTTATCTGAATCGTAGATAGAAAAATAAACTGATGGAAAGCAGTTGATATTAGCATTTAAACTCCCATTGCCAATGATTTGCTTGATATTGCTGCAGTCAACATAAATTTGAGAGTGAGTGGCCATTGTACGGTAGTTCCAGACATTAATTTTCTGCAGCCTTGGGTTGGAAAAAAGCAGCAAAAGTTTTGGCGGTGATTTCATGATATCTAAAACTTCATACATGGAGCTTATGTTATTTCCATAAAGAAACAAATTGTCTATTATCAGGCCTTTAAAAATCCCTTTTGGTAAACTGCTGATGTTGTTTCGTTGAAGATGCAAGGAGCCAATTTGAGTCATCCCTCTGAAAGCTAACGGTGATATGTAACTAAAGTTGTTATTCTGCAACTTTATATCACTCAGCGTTCTCCGACCTCTAAAGGCAAAAGCATTTAGTCTTTCTATTCGATAAATGAAAGATCAATGACCAGGTACTTGGTGTTTCGGAGATTAAACGAGCGAATTCGGTTGTCATAAAGAATCAGACGGCTTACTCGTAAGTTATGTAGGTCCGTTGGCAGAAGTCTTTCGATTTTGTTGCGATGCAAAAACAAATTTATCATCATTATGGGACCTTGTATGACTGGCACCTTGGAAAATTGATTATGGTCGAGATACAATATCCTGAGCTTTCTTAAAAACTTAAACAACTTATCTGGAATGACTTTTAAATTGTTGAATCCTAAGCTGAGCTTGTGCAGCTGAAGCAGTGAGTCAAAAGAATTCCTTTCAATCTGTTGTATTCCACAATTATCTGCCCTTAAGTAACTCAATTTTCTGAATTCACGAAAATAATCTTTTCGTACGACTGGCATTAAGTTTCCTTCAACCACAAGAGTGGCCACTGTTTTTGGTAATATTTTGAGGACATGCTCTATATTTAAATTATTGTAACTGATGTCAATATAATACAAGGCCAAAGGCGCATTTTGAAATGTTTTTTGTAGAGCTTCCTCGCTGAATAAGTTGTCTTTTAAGTAAAGTACTCTCAAGGACTTCGGCAATGAAATGGCATCTTTAAGTCTGCATCTACGTAAATCTAGCATCTGTAGCTCATTAAATCTCAAGAAATAATCTTTTTGAAATTGCAGTAATGGGTTTTCGGACAAATCGATGTATATGGTTGATTGAGGAATATCATCAGGAACCTTTTCCAACCCAGCATTGACGCACTTTAGGTATACAGGCGTTCTCCAGTGACAGCCCCGAGGCAGGCTTAATACCAGCACTTGCTCGGACAGGAAGACAAAGATTGCAGCCAAAAGTAACTTTTTTGTTTCCATGTTGCAGTGAGTTGTCTGACAATGGCACACTCTAAAAAATAAAGGTGCTACAAGGGGTTGTTCAAAAAACCCTAGGGTTGTTCAGAGCTTTGGGTTTTCTGAAAAACCTTAGAAGGTTTTTTAGAAATTTTGCATTTTTTACGGGTTGTTTGAGAAACCTTAGGGTTTTTCAAAGGTAAAAAAACCCACAGAGGTTTTATCTGTGTATGGAAAGAACCCTCCGGGGTTCAGTGCCCAATGAAGGGTTTTTTAGCGGTTGGGGGTTTTTCGATAAGCCCTGGCAAAAATTTTCTAGAATTATTCGCTAATTCTAGAAATTATAACGCAGCGTAATAGAAACTTTTTTTGAAGCGATACAACATCTACGATTAGAGCAGCGAACATGAAAATGTCGTAGCGCGAGCATTTCATTTCATTCGACGGTTCGCCCTTAAGCAAAAAAATGGTTTTCAAGGGGCCCTGATACCAAGGGGCCCTGAAACCAAGCATTATAATTTCTTTTTTCATTTTTTCACTGGCTGGAGTCTTTGTTTTAAGGAAAAGCAGAATTAATGGCTATCGGTCACTCGTCCTTCCTTTTGAAGTGCAGACAGAGAAACCCTTAAAGGCTTATTTAAGAACCCCTGAAGAATATTCACTGACAGAGGTGGAGCGAAGGGGTTTTTCGGGCATCTATTTATTGTTCATAATTTAAAAAACCACTGCTCAATATTCATCAAAAATAATAAAATCCAGCACAAATCTCGAAATTCTATCATATGGACTCAAAAACGACAGGAAAATTGTCAGTTTTCAGAAAAAAATTGACTCAGAAGTAAACAAAATTCCATGTTCCTGCGAATGAAGACTTGGAAAAACCACGTGACCGGTCTGAAAGCTCTCTGATTCGTTGGTTCTCCCTGGAAAGTTTAACGAATTTCTTGCGAAAGAAATTTCTTGTCTGCAACTGCAAGGATGCTGCTGTATTTGTGCTGTTTTTCCTACAAATGTTTGTATTTTTGGTAAGTATAATTGCTTTTTTATTTCCCTTTCGACTTTTTTAATGCTTGCTTTGTGCAAGTTACAAGTTTTTCAATATCGTTAGGTCTTAGTTATTCTTATTTCTATCTTTCAAATTACGTTTGTGCTCAAAGAAGAGCAAGGATGCACAACGTCAGGCCTCAACAAAACTTCAATAAAATAACTGAGCAATAATGTAAAAACAAACTGTGGCTAACTATTTAAAGAGCAAGTAAGTTAGAGCATAGAAATTATAATAAGAGATTGAAAATAAGAAGAAAGACTTAATGGTGATAATAAAGAGTATCTTTGGCCTGATAAAATCCAATTTTTCCTCATGTAAAATATTGCGCGCCACAATTCAAACTCAAACGTTGCTGTTAAAAAACTTTAATTTTGTTTGGAGTTTGAAAATACATATTATTTTACTTGTAGGCAAATGGTTAAATTAGTTTAAATTTTAATCGTACTAAACAATTTTCAAAAGAGGTAATAAGAACACTTCTCTTTCTTTTGCCAAATTTTGAGTTTGCTCTTACTCTCACTGGTCTATCTCCTTTTTAAACAGATCGTTCTAGCCAAGAAATTTGCAGATTCACATCTTGGCATATTCTTTTACTTTTGCGGTAAGTTCAAATATTATTTCCTCTTCCATTTTATGATTTTTTAAACACGTAAACAACATGCACGAATGGTTCCTTGCCTTCGAAAATGAAGAGTTTGTCAAGAATTTCGTCGAGTGAGGGGGCTTACTCCTGTGGGGTAGAGAGACTATACATGTCGTCTGCATGAATTGTGGGTTAGTTTGCAGTATATTGCCCGGTTTATGGGTCCTGTTCTGTGACTTTTTGGTCGGATTATAGGACCGTTTGTGGACTTTTTGCCTTCTTATGGGTCTGTTGCAGCGTAACGTAATCCAGAAATTTACGAACATCTCTAACTATCAATCTTTTGCTTGCAGATAGCAGATGCCAAGTTACGTTGAGCGAATGATATGACCAACACGGTTCTTTATGACTATACAGGAACTTTCGACGACCAGGATCAACCAGGATATTCTTTTGGCTTTCACTACAACAACCTGATATAACATGGCCTATGGTGATTTCAAAATAGACTTTTTAACGTAGAGAAACTAACATTCTTTTCAGACCAAGCAAAGTTGAAACTTTGTATGCACTTGGAGTATGAAAATGTATAGTAGATATGTGTATATACAGCTAATTTGTACTTTTCGATTGGATAGTTAATGAAAAAGTTATATATTTAACCACGGACCTTTTCTATTTGCTCAGAAGTTATGATCGCGCTAACCCTTTTTTACTTTGAAGAGGACTTTTGTAACCTTGCTTTTTAGCTTTAGAGGATTTTAAAAGAAAGAGGTTGCTCCAAGTACCTCTGGTGGTGTCGTATTTGTATCCAGCTAAAAAACTTTTTAGGTTTTACGAGTAACCAATATGGGTTGCATGGAAAAACCTTTAAAGGTTTTAAACCAGGGGTTTTTCTTTAGCACCTCTAGGGGTGACGTATTTGTATCAAGCTAAAAAACCTTTTGAGGTTTTACAAAGAACCCATAGGGTTTGTATGGAAAAACCTTGCAAGGTTTTAAACCAGGGGTTTTTCTGAAGCACCCCTAGGGGTGACGTATTTGTATCAAGCTAAAAAACCTTTTGAGGTTTTACGAAGAACCCATAGGGGTTTTATGGAAAAACCCTTAAAGGTTTCAACTTTGAGGTTTTTTAGAAAACCTTTGCCAGGGGTTTTTGGGAAAACCCCAAAATGCGGGTTTTTCAAAAAACCCCTTCTAAGGGTTTTTCATAGCACCTCCAGGGGTGACGTATTTGTATCCGGCTAAACAACCCTTAAGGGTTATTCAAAGCACCTTTATTTTTTAGAGTGCATGTATTCTGAAATAGATTTTACAGGATGAAAATACCCATGAAATACAATTTTTTAATTAAGAAACTCTTCTATATGGGCTAAGAAGTAAAAAAATGCTAAGAAACATTTTCCGCTTTTAAATTCAGCATTCTAGTTCACTGACGTGCTTAGGTAAAAAAAATCCCCAAAAACTTTCATACTTAGGAGTCAATTGCGGTAAAGTCCATATTTTGACTGCTTAGAACATGGTCCTTCACATTAAACATGTATTTCACAAAAGCTTTGAATTTTCGACTTCTAAGTTAAGAAACTCTGCAAGAACCTTATACTATATCAGATGTGTGCAAAGTTAAGAAACCCTACTAAATGGCTCAGAGCATAGTTTCTTATAAAATAAATTAGCGTAAAACATGCAGTAATGATGCCATCAACTTAAACTTCGGAATGCGTTATTTTCATTTGCTTAGTTACATTTCGTTTAGATCATTCTGCAATATTGACAATCTCATTTTTAGCCGTAATGAAGTTTCTTCTAAAAGCAAATACTACCTATTGATGTTTTAGGTGTTTCAGGGTAATGAGTGTTACGCTGACAGCAAAAAGTGGCCTGTTTTAGCAACGAGCAACAGGATGCTACAAGCGTATAACTGGGACACTTTGTATTTTCCCGTGCTTTCATATCGGACATTCTTGTGATAACATCATCTTGGATGTTTCCATTCCACATAAGAACGGCATAGAGGTTTGCATTTGTCATAAGAGCTGCGACAGCAACCTCAGGGACTAGACCCAAAATTGAGTTTTTATCCGTGTCAAAGCCCCCACAAAAGATAGCCATATCATTTTATTCAACATTGCCAAACACTGATGTTTTGAGACATGTTGACAAGGTTGGCCATCTTGGCAGAAAAGCGAACATAAGGTTTGTGATTTTGGCAGCTTCACAAGGATATAAAATTCACCCTTCATTTGGCCACCCAATATACCGTATTTCTAATACACATAGGTGCCTAATTGCTGGGGACTCGGCATATGCGGGGAGGGGGGTTGGAACTACCCTCAGGATCTAATTGGTGGGTGGTTGGATTAAACGGGAGGGGTCGGACTTTGTTTGACAAACTTTGTCTAGAAACTGCTGAAACTCAAAGCGAGGGGCCCCATAGTGCTTATAGTCTAAAGGAAATCCACAGTTCTAACCAATAAATTGAGTGTACAAGTGAAAAGTTTAGTAAAAAATATCAACATCAATATCAATGAAAACTTAATAAGCCGGGAGTCCTAATAGGAGCAGGGGGGTTGGCAATTTTTCAAAAAAATAATTAGCTGGGGGGGACAGCAATTAGGTACCTAAGAGTAAGCACCGCACCTGAGATTGATTGAGCGAAATAAGCCCCGCCCTGTAATAAGCCCCGCCCTCTAACAAGCATCGCACCTAAATGCGACGCTGTAGAAGCAATGGTAGAAAGTGATATTTGAAAAGACAGTATGAGTTTGCAGGTACTCTATTTTCTTTTTGTCTTGAAACGAAAGTACATCTAATTCAAAAAATTTTTGGACTTACGAAAAAAGCGGCGCGCTCATATACATGCCGCCCTGCAATAAACGCAGCACCTCAAAATGGTTGAGCAAAATAAGCGCCGCGGGGCTTATTAGAGGAAATATGCTATGTTAACAACAACCATACATATTAGGTAGGGAGCTTATTTTCTGAACGTAGAAATAAAAAAAATAGTTTTCTCAATCTTTAAGAAACTCTCTGCTAATAACATTTATTTATCAAATATCAACATAGAAAAGATCATAGTGAAAAGACAGACATATAAAAACCCATATAAGAAACTTCCAGCTGCAGTTCCTGTCTCGCTAGTCAAATCATATTTATGATACTGATGATACGAATGCTGGCTGGTCTTGGCTACATTTAGCTATCTCTATCCTATCCCAGGTGCAGTAAACATGCAAAAAGAAGTTGGGGAGAATGTTCGGTGTAATTTTAGCGGCGTTTTGCCAAGGCTTGTAATGTTCTATATATCATTTGGAACGAGGAAGTAAATTGCACAGGGACGCCTGCACTTATGGAGGGCAAGGGGGCAAAGGTTTGAAGAAGGGCAACTGAGGGGGTTTGGGGTTTAAAATTTCAAGTGACCACGCCCTTCAGAAGCCTGGAAAACGTGGGAAACGCCCTTTAAATTTTTTCATTGACAATAAAACTGTTTAAGATTTACTCGATTTTGCAAGAGCAATCTTTTTATTTGAAGAATTCTTATGCATTTAAAGTCATAAAGTTGAGTAATAAGATGTTGCTATTGGTTTTCGAAAAATGATTTTCTCTGTTCATTAATTTTTGAAAAATTACGGGCGACAAGTTTCACATCGATTTTCCCTCGACCCAGAAACAAATAATGAAATCAATATATTATGGTCCTTTCTTGCCTTTCTTCTATTCTACAATTCTACAATATTTATCAGACAACTTTAAAGCTATTTTAAAAATAATTGTTGTCGCTGAGGGCACATCTTGCCCCTCCTTGCCCCCCTTGGATAAGGGCAGGAGGGCAGTTGGATCTTCCCCCCACCGCAGGCTGTCCTTGTATTGCCGATGCTATTGAGAGGTATTCAATTATAAGCATGCTATCTGTACAATATGGAATACAAAATGATGGAATGGCACTGAAATGGAACGATGGAATGGAAGGACGGAAAGGAATAAGGAATAATTGACATTAGTAACTTCCCGCACATTTTTCCAGGCTATTTTCTGTTTTTATAAAAAGTCATTAGTTTGTTTGATTTGAATTTTCAGTTAAATTTTCAGTAAATTTTTAATTGTCATTGATTTTGTATATAATTTGTCTTCGTTTATAAACCTAGTTTATTTCCTAATTAGTTTGAATTAGCTTTATGTTAAGAAGCTATTGATGTTGTAACCAACGTTAAACAAAGAATGAAAAATAATTGGCTGAAATAAATGATAGCAGAAAGTATCTTATTTACCCTTTGCAATTTGTAAAAGTCGGAAACCGAGTCTCTTCTCTTTCGTCGTCGTATTTGTACCCCCTTCCTCCCAAAGTCAATGTTAACGAATCTAAAGACTTTTTAGTGTGCCTGATCCCTGTATTTTCATCTGAAAACGACATTGACTTTGAGGGGAGGGGTATCTACTAAGAAATTATGCATATACTAGCTCATGCCCGTCTCTGACCACCGCCTCAGAAGGACCTCCGTCTCAAGGACCTCCGCCCCAAGGACCTCCGCCTCAAGGACCTCCGCCTCAAGGACCATCGCCTTGCAAACCTCTGTCTCTCCTATTTGCTCCAAGTTTCTAATATTTAGTATTTGTCCCCAGTTCAGTCCCCGGTCCCTTTTTCTAATGCCAATCCCAGTTCTGTTCCTCTGTTTTTTTCCAAGGTCTTTAGTCCACAATGATGTTCCTAAGTTTCAAATTAGTCAGTGTACAGTAGTTGTCCTTGTCTATTATCTGTTCCTTAAATAGTCCCGAAATAATAGATGGTTTCCACCCCATTCCTTGGTCCTGTCCGTTAGTCTTGTTATTGCCCAGATCTGCAATCCCATTCCATGGCCCTGTTCCTCAGTCCTGAAATTACCCATGTTCTTCAGTCCCGTTCCTTAGTCCTCTTCATTATTGCTGAAATTACCCATGGTCTTCAGTCCCATTCCTTAGTCCTCTTCCTCAGTCCTGAAATTACCCATTGCCTTCAGTCCCGTTCTTTAGTCTTGTTCCTCAGCCCTGAAATAACCCATGGTCTTCAGTCCCGTTTCTTAGTCCTCTTCCTCAGTTCTGAAATTACCCATGGTCTTCTGTCCCGTTCCTCAGTCCTGAAATTACCAATGGCCTTCAGTCCCGTTCCTTAGTCCTCTTCCTCAGTCCTGAAATCACCCATGGTCTTCAGTCCCGTTCCTTTGTCCATTTCCTCAGTCCTGAAATTACCAATGGCCTTCAGTCCCGTTCCTTAGTCCTCTTCCTCAGTCCTGAAATCACCCATGGCCTTCAGTCCCGTTCCTTAGTCCTCTTCCTCAGTCCTGAAATCACCCATGGTCTTCTGTCCCGTTCCTTAGTCCATTTCCTCAGTCCTGAAATTACCAATGGCCTTCAGTCCCGTTCCTTAGTCCTCTTCCTCAGTCCTGAAATCACCCATGGCCTTCAGTCCCGTTTCTTAGTCCTCTTCCTCAGTTCTGAAATTACCCATGGTCTTATGTCCCGTTCCTTTGTCCATTTCCTCAGTCCTGAAATTACCAATGGCCTTCAGTCCCGTTCCTTAGTCCTCTTCCTTACTCCTGAAATTACCCATGGTCTTCAATCCCAATCCTTAGTCCTCTTCCTCAGTCCTGAAATCACCCATGGTCTTCAGTCCCGTTCCTTATTCCATTTCCTCAGTCCTGAAATTACCAATGGCCTTCAGTCCCGTTCCTTAGTCCTCTTCCTCAGTCCTGAAATCACCCATGGCCTTCAGTCCCGTTCCTTATTCCATTTCCTCAGTCCTGAAATTACCAATGGCCTTCAGTCCCGCTCCTTAGTCCTCTTCCTCAGTCCTGAAATCACCCATGGTCTTCTGTCCCGTTCCTTAGTCCATTTCCTCAGTCCTGAAATTACCAATGGCCTTCAGTCCCGTTTCTTATTCCATTTCCTCAGTCCTGAAATTACCAATGGCCTTCAGTCCCGTTCCTTAGTCCTCTTCCTCAGTCCTGAAATCACCCATGGCCTTCAGTCCCGTTCCTTAGTCCTCTTCCTCAGTCCTGAAATTACTCATAGTCTTCAGTCCCGTTCCTTAGTCCTCTTCCTCAGTCCTGAAATTACCCATGGTCTTCAGTCCCGTTCCTTATTTCAGTCCTGAAATTACCCATGGTCTTTAGTCCCGTTCCTTGGTCCTGTTCCTCAGCCCCGAAATTACCCATGGTCTTCAGTCCCGTTCCTTAGTCCTCTTCCTCAGTCCTGAAATTACTCATGGTCTTCAGTCTTATTCTTTAGTCCTGTTCCTCAGTCTTGTCCTTGTGGTAGTTGATCTTTCTCGGTACTGTTTAATACTGCATAGTCAGATACTGCTATCCAGCCAGCTTATACTTCAGGATGACATTCGGTTTTGTTGGCTTTCGAATGCACTCTTCACAAAGGTTTTGAAAAGGGTTTTTGTTTTGCTTTGAATGAAACGCAATTCTGAATAAGCATTTGAAATCAGGTAATGGCATTCTGTTTGAATTGAAAGGGGTAAAAGCAGTGACACAATGCGATTCAAGCCGGTTGACTGAACTTCCCTGTAAACATCAACCTAAAATCGTTTTAGATCTAGAAAAGTTGTTATTTCCCAGTAAACAATCCAGGTATACACGAAATTTAGTAGATATATTCAGTCAGCTTCGTTAGTTGTAGCCATCGTTATGAAGTAATAAGAATTTAACATACAGTAACCAGTAATCTACGTCTGGGGTACAGACAAAAGATTATAATTGGGCAAGACAATGCCTTGTGACAAAAGAGGGGTGGTTTTCCCCGCTTACCCCAGAAACGCTAGCAGTTGGTAAAGATTTGGCAAGCGATGGCTTAACTTCAGAACGGGTTGCAGGGAAAGGTGCAGGTTTCAAAAGCGTAACGTAAACGGCAAAAAAGTTGATACTCGGCCCGATACTCGGACAAAAATATCGCCATGACTACTACGAAATTAGTATATAAGATAATATTACCCAAAGACGAAAATGCACTGTGAAATCGCTAGTGTCTCCTAACCTTTTGTCAAGGAGTGAAGATTTATCGTAAATTTTTCGCCGATAACGAACAAATTCCAGCCAGGAACTGAAAGTTTCTTAAAATTTTCAGATTTTTAGTACTGAAAGTTTCTTAAGAGTTTCTTGAATATCGGCTTGGCAACATAGTTACTCTATCTGAATGATGTTCCGGATGTTCCAAACCCATTTATCGATTGTATTTGAATGCATATGGGTTTCCTGTTTGTCTGCTTGTCACAGAAATGCGTTGTTGCAGACGAAACAAGGGAATTAAAAGAAGATTTTTCGCTGTCTGAGGTGAAAAGTTTCCTACGTAAAAAATTCCAGTACTGGAGTTTCTTTAATTTTTGGCCATTCGAGAGTCTGAGTTTCTTATAAAAAAAAATACGTGTACCAACCAAATCACCAAAAATTAAATTTAACCGACTAAAATTACCAAAATCCATTCTTTGGGTGGGGGGGGGGGGGGGGGGTTAAATTTTTGCAAACGTCTTTGCATCACACGGAATCGAGGTAGTCCAGTTGATTTGCCTCAGTTGCCTAGTAACTAATCAAAGAAGGTCAAAGATGAAATGGCGGGACGTTCACTTACTTCCAGAGGTGAGACAAAATGTTTTCTTTTCACAAGTATATAGTGCCTTTGTGATACGGGAAAAACACAGGAATAGAATATTATTTAAATTTTGCTTTACTTTTCTCCTAGGGATAAAGATTGAATTTCGCATTATGTTTGCTTTGCCTGTCTTTTTCATGGCGAGAATTTGAAGACCAAACACAACAAGACAAGTGAAACAAGAGAAATAACCAAAAATTCGGCGATTAATTTTATTAAATTCTTCTGCGAGATCTTCTTGACAAAATGTATAACCAACAAAACTGCAATATGGAAAGAATAAAGGTAACCTTGCTTCGCATCTTTTGTTAATGATGTATAATGTTTTTTGAGAGGACTGGATTGAGATGAGAGTGCCTGGGATGAGTTTGCCTTTTTTGGAGGATGTGGTATGTTGTGACTGTTACACAGTAGGTACCAGCCTGGTTGGAAACTTTGTTGTGTGCACCGAAGAACTTCGGTGTGCAATTTTGGCCTAAAAATAGACAACAATAGCCCCTATTGTTTGGAAAACAATAGCCTTCAGTGCACGATGAACAAAGTTTCCAGTCTGGGTACCTGTTCATAATAGGTTATGCTTTCAGCTTAGCAACTGCAATGTAGAGAAATAGCAACAGCAAGTCAGAAACCAGATTAGCATCAGCTTTAAGTAAGGCTAGCTGCAGCAAAGCAAGGGGAGAAATTTTGTTCGCATCACATCATGCAGATTTAGATTTAGAGATAAGAGAAAATTGGGGGTGATATATTGAATAACTGGAAAGGAACGAGATGGCCCTCTGAGATACAGATATGATTTCTGCCATCAGTGCAGAAAATCTATTAGAAATCTATCAGCTTATTTTTTTGGGTTTGAAATTTTGGATTTCCTTACTTTTTTGGGTTTAGAAAAAACTCTCTTATTTTTGTGGGCTGATAATTTTTCCATTAATTTTTTTGGGATTAGATTTTCCTTCAGGTAGCTTTATGGGTGTCTAAAGATGTCAAGTACACATTTTGACAGGCTTTTGACAGGCTCTTGATCAGATGATTTGTGATTTTTCGTGCCCCATTGAATGAAACATTGAATAATTGTGTCCAATTTGTCCATTACTATCATTTTCTTCAATCCATTGTCCAGCTTACTTTCATAAATGATGATTTACAGTATTTGTTCAAGAAATTGCTGTTATTAGTTTACAGATGCTTGAAACCTCTGGAGTATGATTGCTTATGGTGCTACAAGCCTGCCCAAGATTGTATGAAAAGTTGTTGGTTGTATCCCCCCCTCTGTTGACCCTTCTGACTAGTATTTCTCCATGGTTTTTGTCTCAGTAATTTTGGCGATGATTACAGATCATTAATCAGAATCTTACTTGGACATTTTGCTTTCTTGAAGAAGTGCAAATAACTTATAATTGTGACTTTTCCTGAGAATGACTATTATATCATTAAGTTCCTGCAGGGCATCACACTGATGATAATCTGGTTGTTGAAACTGAAAGCATATGAACCCTTGTATTGTCTCCTTAAGAGATATCATGTTTTCTCCTTGAGAAGCAGCATTTGTATGAAGTTAATGTTACTTTTTAGGGAAGCAGAGAATGTCAATTAATCTTCATTCATTTATTTTTATTCTTAATTTCATAGCAAGCATTGTTAAAGGCAGGAGGAGTAATCTTGCTGTGGATGAAGGGTGGATGGCATCATTTGCTTTCAACGCATTCTTTTTTCCTTTGTAGAATAGCGGAGATCCAATATACAACTGTTCAAAAACAAAGGGATTGCCTGGGTTGCCTCCTCTTCCCACAAATCACAAAGAGGAGCCATCAGATTTGTATAAAGTAAGTTTCCATAAGCATGCTATTTTGTCCTATAGAATATTATCTATTGTTATCCAGTGTGGTTTTCTCTCACTTGCCTGCACTGTTCCATTTGCCTCAATTCATATGCTATCCTGTCTGCTGGGTTGTGTTTTATTGAAAGATTTATGCATTTTTAATTGATCAAAAGCTGTTTTAACCTTGGTATCATATCATAACTTATTAATGTCTGTTTTCAATTGTTCTAGATTGTTCTAAAACACAGTGAACATCCTCCAATAATGAAAGAGTCTTCCTGGACACATGCAGTTCCTTTCAAAGAAACGGCATACCACAGAACACCCAGCGAATCCATTGCTAATAATTATACTCCAACAGCAAATGATCTCAAAATAAGAAATCTTGGAAAATTACGGTTGGCTAAACGCAAATGTATCCTTTTGTCTTGTTCCAAATATGTTTTTGTTAGTTAGAGAGAAATTCCATTTGTTTCAAAACTAGCATTTTTGCTTTCTTTAAGCAACGTGAAGCAAAAAAAGTAGATTAAAGTAGGGATTCTTCGAGAAATCATACTAAGGCAAAATTATGATTCCGCAGTTCTTGTGAAACAATACTTAAGAGCTTTTTTCGTCTGACACTCCTCAGGATATTATAAGGATCAGAAACAGACTGAAACAGTTGACTGAGGCAGAGGTATTGCACAGGTGCAGTTCCAAATGCACCAATCAGAAAAATGAAGCTGAATTGGTATTTTGTTTTCAACAACCATCAGCTTAAGGGACAGAGTAGGAACGCCACTAGAATTCATTGAAGAGTACGTGAGAAAACGAACTCTTTCTGTCTACAGAAAACTTGCCTTTTGGTTTTGATGTGAACAGATTCCAAAAACCCCAAACGAAACAAAGATCTTGTTTTCCAGTTGTTTGAAAGCATCCTCGCCGTGATTTTCGCTACGATCTGGCTTATTAAGTGAACGTTGTGCTATAGCAAAATGATGTTTAAGGTTGGATTGTTGTTTGGAACCGCTTGTTGGTCGCCCTCTTTGCCGAAACTTGTCTTGACAGATATTAGCGGGAACGTGATGTCTTGTCTGATTCTCCTAATCTCTTGGAAAAATTGCATCTCACCAGCACAAAAATTCAATCACCATGCTTTTTTGTGGTAGCTAGGTATACATTCTATTTGAATGGATGGTAGAACTTTCGAACTGCTAAAATCTAGCCTAGGGGTGGCAGCAGCGAAACACTAAGTAATGGCCTTTTTTACTCGATGTTCAAATCGCAACGAGACGTTGCCTGTCCAAGGCATTTTTAGATAAGAGAGTCACGTTCGCATACTCTGTCAGTTATTGAAGCGATTCTGAAAAGTAGTAAAAAGAATAATCATAAAAATCACTTCGGTTGACTGATTTTTATCGCCTTCCGTTAGCTATATTCTTTGACTCCTGTTAGCGCAAGAAGATCCCATCTCTCAACAAAGGAAAACACCTCGACAGCATGCAAGGAGCAGATCAGATGGTTCTTATTCAAAAAGGTATTTCTCATTCAAGCCATTGTCTTTATACCCATCTCACACATGGCCAAAGGCAGTAACTAAACAACTGTTCTTCATGATTTATCTTATGATGAACTGCATCATCCCCCACTTACATTTCGAAATTGGTCAGTAAGAACATGAGCTGGTCGGTAAAATGGAAAGTTTACATTCATTTTCTTTGGTCTTCTAAATGGTATCATCTTATCAGTCTTGTGGTTTGACTTTTCTTATTCGAGTCAAAAATACCCTTCCTGAGCAATCTGAGCGACTTATAATAAACTTTGCAATTTCCTAGGAGTATGCCATCCTTCAACATGCGAACCCCTTTCGAGCACGTGTTTTCATCAACGTGGAAATTCTAGTTTTCAAATCTCTGTCTCATTGATCTATATACGCCCATGTTTTATATATACATCATATATCTTTCACTTTGTTATGCTGCAAGACCAGCGGCGTTCTTTGGGTTACAACTTTTCAGTGGGTGATCTGCTACAAAATTGTTTTTTATCAAATAAAATTTATCGCCCTTGTCAACTGAGCTGCACGAGAATCAAAGCTATAATTACATTCCTATAGATCATATGTATGTGGAAAATGTTATCACTAAACTCGTCGTCTTTAAAAAATTTATGTTATTGAAGCAAAAACAATTTATCTCTTGCTCTAGATAGCAAACAAGAATAGATGTCTCGTTATACCCCTCAAATTATGTCCCTGATTGCAATAGTATCATCTGAAAGCTTGTTGTTATTGACCTTTTCAAAGAGGCCTGGGTCAGCGTGACATTTTTCTGGAAAATGGTAAACATTTCAATAAAGGGAACCCTTTCCCCATGCCACGATGACTGGAATTATGGTTGTTTCACGAGATGTAGGGGAGCAAATTTTACTTCAAATTTGCGTTTAACTCGAATAAAAGTTAAAGAAAAGATTCAAGACCCAGTATACCTGCTCAAGAATGCATTTAATGAAATATTTCCCGTTTCCCGCCTTCGGGTCATAAGAATAAAACAGATAAAGATATTCGTTGCTTGTGTGATTTGCTTGTAAATATGCAAGACCGCGTAAAAAGGTATTTTTGTTGGACTAATAAAACGGAAAACGTTTTTAAATTATAGCTTAGTTATAGTAAATATTCTGAAGTTGCTTAGACGAGATATAATGAACATTAAATGTGAAAAAGTTGGCATTGCGTGAAGACATGAGCAGTAAAAAAATTACCATTATTTTCTACCAGCTACCAGCTGACCAGCTACCACAACACACTCTCTGTTAGCTATAGATGCAATGACCAGCCAGAGTATGCAATCAAAATGTAGGATTATATTTAAAGCTTACTTGCTTACTTTTTGCCCCGAGTTTCTTCTGAAACGGGGCATTTTTTAAGAATTTTTCAGTAGGGGGGGGGGGGGGGGGATAAAGTGCCCCGGACCGATCACTAAATGCGCATAGCTTATAGAGGTGAATTTTTTTCAAAACATCAACTCCAGATTGCCTTTTGTTAGCTGTTTTTCATGTTAGTTTTTGAAAACTATGGTATCAAAAATGAAATGACCCTCAAAATGATGAGTTGTAAGGGAAGGTTGTAAGGGAAAACAACATGTAAGTACATACAACATGAAAATTTATATTTCTCTCTATCACAACCAAATATTATTTTGATAAAGAGAAGCTGAGGGGTCCCTTTTTAACTTCGAACACGGGGGCAAAAGCACTATTTTTCAGCTCAGGAGAGGGCAGGTCTAGGGGCCTAGGGGGGGCCCGCCCACACAGTACCTTGAAAAATTCCCCGGAAATGCGAGATTGCAAGTCGCCTAATCATGCTTTTCTTTTCACAGCTTGCCAGCTAGCAGACCCCTGACACCAAAACAACAATTAAATGTCATATTATCAAGATATGAAGATGAAAACAATAATGAGATTGAACCATCGGAAAGAGATCTTCAAGTAAGTTGTCTTATTCTCAATTTATTTTACCAAAATCGATGAATTTTCCGGAAATCTCGCATTTTCTTTGGACGCGTTCTTTAAATCAATTCTTTTTCCCGGTATCTTTATGTCCAGTTAAAAGGCACAAAGGCTGACACCCGGATACTCACATCATTTAGCAGAGAGAAACGATAGTATACGCTACGATATATAACCGAACAAAACGATACATAAGAAACGATATATAAAATCATTTAGCAAACTCTATAATTGAGCAATGGAAAATGCAGAAGCTTCAGGGTGTTCCGAAAGAGGAACCCGCTTTAGAAATTGCTTTTTTTTGTGAACCGTAGCTTCAAGGCCGATAAGATTTGGTCATAATACTGTGTACATCACTCTTGTGAGTAAAAAGGATTCATATTTCATCTTTAAAAAAATATTCCGTAATGAATTTCATTGATAAATAAAGCATGTGCGAAAACTTTATGCACATTTCATGCAATTGAGGATTTTCTGTTGCTGAGATAAGTTACAGCAATGGTTTGAAAACCATTGGTTATTTCAGGCCAATGGTTTGAAAGATGATTGATTTAGACGGAGTAACTACTGTACTTTAACAAATTCTTTATGGCGAGTTGTGCTTTTTTGAAGTACACATTTGACTGTTCTTTGTGTTGACTAAAATAATACTGTGTCAAACGTTTTGTTTCTTCCTAGTGTTATTTATTCATTATTGCCTAGCAATAAAAGCGTCGAATTTCTTGAATTATTATTTTACTTTTTAGAGATACTATCATTATATCATGCAAGGAATCCCAAACTCATCTGTTCTTCCACAAGACAAGGAAATCATGGAGAGAATCATGATTGGCAGGATTCCGGGAAATTTAACACAGAACAGCAATGTTATCAAAATCATTGAGCAGTTGAAAGCTGAAGTTGATAATGATTATCATTTTAGTCTTCGAAAAGCAATTGGTAAGCCATTTTATGTAGAAAATGTCGACACCATGACATATGCCTGTTTATGAAATTTCAACGATCTTGTTAAAGTATTTACATTTTCTTAGTTTTTTCATACGACATTTTAAACCCGATGTTTTGTTTTAGTTACCTTAACTGTCGATTGAGCTAAAGTTTTCTCTTTCGTGATATCATTTGATTCGTGAGTCTGGAAACTCTAATCTTGGTAAAATCAGTATGACAAAAGGCAGAAATATCTGTAGCCAAACAGCTTTGGAAAATATTTTTGATGATTTAAAAAGCACGAAAATTAATAGACAATTTATGTGAGAAAGTACAAACACTCCGATTTCCCCATCTTGCATCATTGTGCGCAGAGAAATCCAGCATCCCCCATAAGAATTTCTGAGGTCAAAGCTAAAGAGTTAATGCTTTAAAGTTAGGGCCTGTTTATATGGACAAAATCACCCCACCTTCCAGCCCTGTAGCTGAGAGGTGAGATCTCACCTTCCAATACAAACCTTTGTGATTTTCATCTTCTGTTTATATGGAAAACGTTTCATCCCGGTCAGGTGAGATCTCACTCGTTGAGAGGTGGGATCTCACCTGGGTGGGATGAAATTTCCTCATATAAACGCTGGAAGGTGGGATGAAAGCTGGACGGTGGGATGAAATTGCTCATTATGCGCAAGCGCCAGACATAATCCTATTGTCTGAGAAAATTATACAAAAGCAGAAATATGAGACAAGTAGCTTGAAGGGAGATGGAATTCTACATGTAAACTCTTGAAAATTTCGTCTCACTGCTCAGCTGACGGGCTGGAAGGTGGGATGATTTTGTCCATATAAACAGGCCCTTAGAAAAGAATTGTAGAAATAAATAAAATATGCCTACAACCTTTGTGAAAAAACTTGAATACCTAGCTGCTTGATACGATGCCGCTTGTCTGTTTATGTTACGATGCCTCTCTTCTGTTTACATTGGTGTCTCTTTAAGATAAAATGCGAATTTAATTAAAAACTGTAGTGTGGTTCATGTAACATAATGTGTTACATACCAAATTTGAAGCACAGAGACCATGCTTGATATTTGCAATGTGATGCGTAAATAAGAAAAAAAGACAAAACAATAGCAGCAACATTGGATGAAAAATTTTGTTAGCTCTGAATATGCAGTAAAGTGTTTTAGTTTGAAAGCAAGTATATTTTTTAAAAGTTTACATTGCTTGTTTTGTTGGTTAATTTCCTTCTCGGGTAACAAAAACCCCCAAATGAAATTACCCTGTCGCCCAATACTAGGAAAAGCAAATTGCCTCCTCAGATAAAAATCAATTTCTTATATTGCCTCATTAGATTTTCTAATATGGTTGTGTTCTCTCATCATAGGAGGCTTTGTTGGGCTGTCAGTGCATCAGCCATAAACCAAAGCCACCTACCTAAGCAACTGGGAGGGAATGGATCCGAAAAATATAATTTTTCTCACCCTAGGCTGATGCACTTGTCACACCACAGGCCACCAGATCTCAAAAGAGGCGATGGAAAGTGGCATGAATTCTTTTCGAACCTCACCACGAACACCACAAACACAACTAAAGGGAGGGAGGGTGGGGAAAAACTTGAACTTATTGAACTAATTTTCAACTTGGAAAATTTGAAGTAGGACGAAGCACATAACATCGCTTTAAATACTAATACGACATAACTTGCTTAGGCTTGCATAAAAGACTCACTATATTTGAATACGTATATCTCGTAAAAGAACCGTCCCATGTGAGTAGGGCATGAAAGAGAAACTAAACTTCTGAACAACTATTGTGAGGGAAAATCATTCCATATGGGCATACTACAGAATTCTTCAATCATCAAGCACAACCTACGATTTGAATTAGCGAGCAACAGCGTAAATTCAAACCCATTTCATTTAAACCAAGTGCCACGAACTCCCTCAAGAAATTAACTCTGATAGAAAAATTGCATTTTTATCAGCATTTATGTCATGCGGTATTTGCCTGTCCTTCGTTAAGATTCCATGTATTCATAGATATGTTAACTATTTTTATAATTTCTTTACATGCTAGTTGACTATATATTGAAAGATGATAAAGAGAAGAAACGACTTCATATCTCTGCCATACCAAAGCCATTCAAAACAAGGTTAGAAGAGATTTGTTGTCGTTTATTGTTTCTTCAAGTGAGAACCCGTATAACTAAAAATCACCGCCTTATCTTATACATTGCAGTAAAAACCTGCAGATAAGAACCCATTTTCCAGACTGAAGAAGTTTTCATATACTTGGTTACTAAGATGCCATTTTCTTAGATCTAGTTCATGCAACACATTACGAGCGCAGCCTATTAAATTAGCTGCTTCCTTCCGATTTCTCAAAGTGTCAATTTAATTTGTCCATAATTCACTGAATGAACCAACCATTTCATGACGCGACTTTGATAATTTAATTCGCTTTTTATGCTCTGCTCAAAGCGAACCATCTTCATTTAATACGCTCTGAATTAAATTCGCTCGCTGAATCTGTCATACCATTTGAAACGCTCTTACAGAGCATCATTCGTGATGCGGATTGAGTTCAATTTGTGGATTTGTTGCGCTCATTGTGCGCTGCGTGAATAAAGTAGGCTATAGTTCCTTGCATTCAGGTTCTACTGTATTTGAAACATAGGCACATATTACAGCTTGTTTTTGGCTCTTTCTTCATTTGACAAATCTATGCCAAACCCCGTCGAAGAAATGTCATTATTGATTGTGCTCATTATTTTGCTTTACTAACTTCACTAATCAAATCACAGGAGGCCCAATCGCATAAATATCATGAATGATTTAACCTTGTGCTGTTTTCTGCCTAAAACGTCCTATTTTCAATATAGGATATTGTATTGTTGTTGTTGTTGTGGTGAAACGCCACATTGTAATAGCTTTATACGTATATAATAAATAATAACGTATATAATAAATAATAACGTTATTATTTATTATATACGTATACAATATTCTATATTGAAAAATAGAACGTTTTAAAAAAAATACTATCATTCATGGTATTATGTTCAAGGTTATATCATTTATGCGATTTGGCCTCCTGTGATCAAACTCGTCGAATTACTGAACGTCAATTACCAGTTACATTCACCACCAAAACTTTAATTTTTTAGATGTGTTCGAGCTCCAGTGCCGTGGCATAAGAACTATATTGCCACCAAGGATATAACTACCAAACATCTCTTCACCGTGAGTCCTGTAATGACGGAGCTGCAGAAGATATGGTGCAGTAGGTGAGGGATAGTCTGAAATTTACTGACATTCTGAAGCTCTGTTTTTTACTGAAAGGGCGGACTTCTGAATGCTGTGAGAGTCATCCACGAAAATATGAATTTATATTGTCTCATCTAAATGTTAGTTTTATTTTCTTGGTCTATTTCGTTTTTGTGAAGTGTATTTTGTTTGTTTTTAATCCTAGTTATTGGTTAACATTAATGCAATATATTCTTTCTGCATGTTACCTTTCTTTTTACCATCTTGTACGAAACTTGTCATCTTATGATGACTGCATGATGATCGCAACATATATTACACATGTACGCCTCGGTTTTCAAAAGAATCCGCTCAAGGAGCAGAAAGGATGCTCATCTTACGGTTACCTACTGTTGCTCTACTTTGCAATTTCAAATTAACTTTCATTTCTTTGCAGTCTTATGATGTTCTTATTGATGTTTCCTCCTTAGGTTCTCAAACAAACGATTTGTTGATATTGGACAAATTCGCAGATCTGGAATTCCAATGTATCCAAGTGAATTTGAAGAGATGATTAAAAATCATTGCGCTGCTGCAAGGGATCATTTGGTCAAAGTGTAAGCGGTTCTTTCTACGAATAAACGTCGAAGAATTGAATTTTGAATTAAAGATAATGCTACAGTGGAACCCAACCTTGTCCCCAGGGCGAATAGGCCTCTACCTGAAACTCCGCTGTCCATATTCGACCCTGGTATTGGTCTTGTCTATTCGCAATTTGATTGGCTGTTCAAACATCAGATATTTTACGTTACAGTTTCTTCAAAATTTCACACCAAAAACTATGTGAAAAATGTATAAAAACCAGAACATGATGCTACATGCGATATTGTATCTTGCCTGATAGTTATCAATGGAATTCTTTGCATTTCTTTTCTAGGAACATCTGCTTTCGGAATCTACATCTGTTTTGATACCTTGGCCAAAATTGCCAGTATTTTGGCAGATTTGGCCTAAGTTTTGTGGCCGGTACCAGGGTCCAAATCGATCTGACAGTTGAGATTCGAGGAAATTTGATTTGGGGCCTGACGAGGAGGTTGACTGGAACCTCCATATAACGAAGAACAAAGGGACCAATGTCATTGTCCCTTAAAGAGAGGTGTCTATTGTATAGAAGGGTGTTTCTACTAGGAAAAGACTTTTGAGGCGAAAATACTTGCCCGTTGTACTGAGGTGTCCGTTGTATATTGGTGTCCGTTGTATATAGGTGTCCGTTGTATATGGGTGTTCGTTGTTTATTGGTGTCCGTTGTATATAGGGGTCCGTTGTATATAGGTGTCCGTTGTTTATTGGTGTCCGTTGTATATTGGTGTCCGTTGTATATAGGTGTCCGTTGTATTTAGGTGTCCGTTGTATATAGGTGTCCGTTGTATGTAGGTGTCCGTTGTATAGGATTTTTTACTTCGAATCGATCCCGGAAGTCTTCTGGTAGAATTCCTCAGCTCTCTCAAGGACTATAGCTTCTTGCAAGCGGTAAGATCCCCTGTCGATGCATGGCCATTATGTTATGGTGGTTATACTTCTTGTCTTTTCATAAAAAGGTTTATTTCATGTTATAGATGGATACCGTCATGTGCAAATGTTCTTATCAACCTAAAAGACAAATGGACACATTTGATCCCTTCAAAAGAAAACGATTCAACTCATCTCATACAGTCATTTTTTGCCTGCGTTGATTCTATCATGTCAATTCAACTAAGAAGCATGGTTCTCGAGTCTTTGAAAGATTTCTTAGAGTTCCTTTGTTCATATCAGGTATGTTTTGATTTAATTTTAATGGTATAGCATTTCATGCTAATTATTTCCTGGTAGCCTTTTTCAATTTTTTTTGTTCCTTAAAGTCGATATTGTCTGTATGTATGTAGATATTTAATGAATATTTTTTGAATGACAGGACTTAGTTTAAGGAACTTGTTTACAGCTTGGTTAATAAATGAGCTCAAAAAAAGCTCAAGAGAGAGTTAAATAAAAAAAGAAATTCCCTCGTCTTAGAAAATTTTCTATCTACAGGGTGGCCCAGAAAAAAGGGACCCCCTAAGTAAATAATTTATTAATAATTTATTCTTAAGTTGGAATTTTATGAAATTAATAGCTACTACATGATATTCACCTCAAGTGAGATATATCGTGTAAATATCATGATGATATGGGTTAGTATCTCTGAATAAATTGACTTTAAAACTTTACAATCCAAAAACGTACTGTAACAAAATATGCAACTTTATACCCTTACGTAATCCTTACGCAGCAAAACAGAAAAATCAATAACTCATTCTTTCAGTCAAATGATATTCAAAATGTCCTCAATCCTGCTCAAAACACTTCACTTATATGACTGACCATACATTAATGGTCGTGACAATTTTACTCTGGGATAATGATTCTCCTTCACGCACGATTGCAGTACAGTACGCAATGATGGAATAAACAGCTGGTTTTTGGACATCATGAATTTAATGTCCCATGGCGCCGAGATCGAAGCTCTAATCACCAACATATTTCTACACGATAGCGCACTTGACTTGAATATTACAATAGAGTGGCAAAGTGAAAAAACAATTTTTAGAATTTCTCAATTTGCTCTTCATTTTCTGAAAGAGCATGAAAAATAATGCAAAATGTCGAAAATCAGTCGAAAATATTAAATATTGGCTGAGATATGGCCATCCAAAGAAATACATTTCAATAGGAAATCGCTGTATTTTTGCTCTGGTTCATAAAGTTTAGAACCGGGCGCAAAAATACAGTGATTTGCTATTGAAATATATTTCTTCGAATGGCCATATCTCAGCCAATGTTTGATGTATTTGACTGATTTTGCACATGTAAGCATTATTTTGACGCTCTTTCAGAAAATGAAGAGCAAATTGAGAAATTCTAAAAAAAATTTTCACTTTGCCACTCTATTCAGATTTGTCAATGACGGTTATCGAATAACAGAGAAAGTACTGCGCTAAAGATCCATTACTGCAATGAGCGAATTACAAAGCTTTAAATTGCATATGTGATCTATAACGTACCTAAAATACGCACTTTTCTTATTTCCAGGTCATCACAGTTGATGTTCTCGTGAGAGATAGAGAAATAATCTTTGAGCCACCTTTCATGGATCTCCGTGATGTCATTGTTCGCTGCTTTACTGAAATCGTTGCAAGTGCAGAAGGAATACCGCGGGTTAGTAAATGATTTGTTTCACATTTTTAGCATACTCAACGACCTTCCCTCCTGTTTTGGTGAAGATCCAACAGTGGTGAATAACTGTACTGCAAGAACCATCAACACTAACGGTAGCCATAGGCTTTTTTTCAACAATAAAGAGAGGTGTAACATTTTTTGGGGAAATGATGCCTATTCGCCTTCAATCGTTTGCTGATAGACACTTTCAAAGAAGTCTGGGTCGGTGTGACATTTTTCTGGAAGATGGTAGACGTCTTGACTAGGGAATCCTCTCTGCATGCAACAGCCAGGATTGCGGTCGCTTATAGAGAGATAGGATTAGTGCAGCAAATCTTTCTTCAAATTCACAAAAAATGGAAGTCAACGTTTTGATATAAGGAATCTGCAACAATTAATGTTGACAATATCATCTGAATCTCAAGATGAAGGTTACTCTCATAAAGAGAACAATAATTGATAAAATGCCTCCTTTTGAGATAAGCCTGTACTTGAATTCTTTCTTTCGCTTTCTTTCATTTGCAAGTTTGAGGCAAAATTTTCTGCACAACCTCCCCTGAAGGAACTGCAATACAGTAATAGTTGCACGTGGAGATGATCCCCTTACTCCTGATGTGTACTACCTTCCAGAAAAATGTTGTGCCGACCCAGACCTCTCCGAAAAGATCTATTGTCGAGCATCTGGTATTATTATCGAAATTAAAAAAAGCCACAAGTTACTTGTTCAGAGAAAATTTGAGTACGAAGAAGTAAATGACGAAAAAATTCATTACATATTAAAGACGAATCCAAGGGAATTTAAGACAAAGGATTTGTCTTAAATATGCAATGAATTTTTTGTCGTTTACTTCTTCGTACTCAAGTTTATAAAACTACTGCATTTTCCTGAAAATATACCAATTTCAGAGAAAATGAACCCAACTGTTAATATGTTTTGCAGTATTGTTGGGAATTCGTATCCCTCGAGCAAAATAGGTTTACGCTGCCTTTTTTTTTGAAAAATGAGCGATGTTATGGAATTTTTTATAGATTGAAGGGGAGCTGTTTTCCGATCTGAAATCCAAGAAACTCCATTTGAGATATGTCAATGTTGAAGAAGCAATCGTCACTGATTTTATTGAAAAAGGAGTTGAAATATTCAAAGCAAATACAGTCGGACCTGAAAGGTAATTAAATAGTACTATAAGCACATGTATTGTTGTACCACGAGCATAAGTTGCAATAAAAAGCAATTGCTATTCATTGGTCATTAGCTCTTAGCAAAGTCGTTGTGATTGGTAATTTGTTTATCTAACCGTACAGCCAAAATAAGTCAAAAAAGTAGTAATCACAGTATCTGCAAACAGAACAATGAAATGAAAATAAAAAACTATTTTCTGATACGTAAATTCAGTTTTTCAGTTCTCGTACGGGATGATTAGACTTATTACACGAGTCTTGTTATGGCAGCTACCATTTGTAATTGTTGTTGTTGTCAGAAAGCTGCTCAAGCTGGGACTCATGGCTTTTGCATGCAAAAAGACGGCCACTCTCCGCAAAAAAATGGGCGGAGCCAATCAGATTGCAGCACTTAATTTGCTGCATTTTCACTGGCTTATCAATGTCCTCCCACTTTTATTGCGATTTGATTTTTCGTCAGATCGAACGATGGGATAAAATCTAACCAATCAATGAGCAGCAGAACGAAATGGGGAATACTATTTGCATCAAAACATTCGAATTTGGAAAACAAGTTTGACCTAAAACTGGTCGCTTTGAGGATTATTAAGATATGATTCACAGTGTGGTTAATTGCTGTTGTTGCTGTTGGTCTAGACGTTTTGAGCGGAACTGAGGCTAGTGTAAAAAGTCTACGGGATGATCAGGGACGCCGGTGAGGGGGGCGCGGGGGGCAAGCGCCCCTCGGATGATAATGTTCTTGACTGGCATCCATATAGAAATATGCTTAGAATTATGTCTGTCACTTCTAGGCGTTTATTTCAATCTGATTTTGTTGAATTTCTATGTTCCTATAGATATGGTAATATTCATAATTACAATCTTTAATCTTCAAACCAGCTTACTAAAACCGTGTCTCACAATTAAATATATCCGTCGTTTTGTAAAAGATGCAGCTTTTTTGCATAACCTAACTTTTTGAATTTACACCAACAATTACCATACTAATCTAATTTTCGAAATGGCTATGTCTGAAAGGTAAGAACTTCGAAGATCAACTGAGCAAAGACCTTAGGAAAACTCAAGATCGCCTGGTACTGTACCAATAAAATGGCGGGGTAAAACTACGTTTGATATTAATGTTCAAAACTGGCAAAAGAATATTTTGAACATCGGGAGTTTAATTCAGTTTGATCGTTCCATGATGGTTGATAAAATTTTGACTAAAGTTTGCCCTGAAAGCCTTTTGGATATGTTTGAGCAAAGATGCAATCTCTCCGCTTATGCGACAAGAAATAGTAGACATCTCCATATCCCAAAAATGAATTTCATTTTTGAACGACAACAGATGATTAATGCGGTATAAATTATAATATTTAAAAACACCAATTTGGCTAACATTAATCAGAAAAATTTTATCACTCGTTATATTTCGATGACCTTTAACGATCACCATCTTCAGTACTATAGTATTAAAAATTGGAATGAAATTCCTATTGAGATCAGAGATCTGTCATCGCTACCCGTATTCAAAAAAATGTCAGAAAGACATTTACTGAGCAATGATAACTCACAATAACCAAAACGACTCCCTGGAAGATCAGCATCGCTTTATTGTAAAAGCTGGAGGGATATCGTTACAATGAATTTAATAAAAAAATGTTCAATCGCATGTTAATGTTATAATGACTGTAGATGTTATTCAATTTTAGGTATCTTAATATGTATAAGAAATATCAAGATTTGCTTACTGGTAAAGCAGATACGGAAGCAGTGAACTTTCTTCAGGAGCCACACTCACTTATAACATTTTCAAAGGTTTGGACATTTATCTTGCATATTCTTTCTAAATGAAGAGCCGAATTTCTTTCATTCTACAATACTTAAAACATATCAAGATGATTTGTACCAGTTCGTAGCCATTTATCTGCAGTGTTTAATGTGTGGCTTTCACGATGAATATTTTTTCCGAAATCTAGTAAAAATAACGAAATCAGCGAGAGAAATACTTTACTTGATTCAACTGTAGGATCAACAAGGAACACAACCTCGTCCCCAGGCCCCAAATCGAGTTTGCTCTAATCTCAACCGTCAAATCGATTTGGGCCCTGGTACCGGCCACAAAGTCTGCCAAAATACTGGCAAATTTGGCCTAGGCATAAAAACAAGATGCAGATTCCGGAAGCAGATGTTCTTAGAAAGGAAATGCAAATAATTTCATTGATAACTGCCAGGCAAGATACAAGATCTCATGTAGCATCATTTTTTGGCTTTTGTAGATGTTTTTCACATAGTTTTTGGCCTATTTTGGTGTACAATTTTGAAGAAACTGTGACGTCACTTGAAATTTCTATTGCTTGAACAGACAATCAAATTGCGAATAGACAAGGGCGATACCAGGGTCGAATATGGACAGCGGAGTTTCACGTAGAGGCCTATTCACCCTGGGGACGAGGTTGCAAGAAACAAACAATTTCTGATAGTGAAAACCCAATAAATTTAAGTATTAGGCAAGTCCTCAATATCAGACGGTATGTTTATATCTACTGGCAATCATTCCGGGGAAAGTTTAGATTAGATTTTCGTCATCGTTTGCCCTTGTCTCCTCGTTCTCGATCGGAAGAATAAAAAATCAATCATGTTTTCTTCAGCCACTGTTTATCAGTTCAGAGAAAAGATGCAGTGTGTAAACCTGGGGAATATTGGCATATAAAACCACTTTTTCGATAAAAAATGAAAAAACCTCTATCTTGAAAACCCTTAGTAACCCTTAGGAGTTGCTATACCCCCAACCTACGTCTGTTAGGCCACTGGTTGAGAATAATATTTAATATTAAGATGCTTCATTTACTTGATGGCCTTTTTGATAAGGTTTCCAGATTTGAAACTGCACGTCTGTCATCTCTTCATATTCAATCGTTTTTCAAAACTTGTTAACAAGGGTCTTTCCACTCTTTTTCAGAAAATTCGAGATTTCCAGAAGACTGCCGATGACATTGCTTCACTGCATATAACAGTACCACTCAGTCTGCTCTGCGTCAATTGTCGTCAAGTGAATGAAGAGTTAGAGAAAAGAGCGCATCAGCTTGAAAATAAATTGATTGCATATGTTGTTGACTCTAACAGGGAACAAAATCGAAGGTATACGTTTTATCTGATCTCTATTATTTCAATAGCGTTTGGGATTTCAGATATCGCTATATGGATTCTTCAAGTAACGATTCATGAGCGAATTTGATGGTGCTGTGGCCTCGTGGTGTAATCCAGCTGACTCGTGTTGTCAGACGCTCAGTGTGGTCAGGGTTCGAGCCCAGCCACGGTAGCGTCACAGCGAGGTCGAGGTCTCGATTAGTTAACCTACTACTGAGATCCTGGCGACTGGCGCTAAAACACCATTTCACCTTCACCTTCATTTTAGAGATATCGTGAACATCTCGTAGCGATGGCAGTTTTAGCGATTGAAGCTTGTATCAATCAGATCGTTGACTGTCGCTAAGTTTAGCGAGTGAGCAATTCGGTCTGCCCCTTACACGGTGCAAATATTATGACCAGTTTCAGTAATAGCCAACATCATTATCTTTCTCTTGTGATAGCTAAGGCTGCCTTCATGAACAGTCCAAGCTCCAGAAAGAATTTTATCTAAGCCCCTTAACTTAACCCCTATTCTAGAATAATCTGGCAGGGAAATTTGAGTTTCTTTACTTCCTTATAAATTCTTTGCAGTTACATCACCCAACTAAGAATGATATAAATATGATACAAATCTACCTTCAAAGACAAATTTGTTTTGACCATCCGTGATTTTTAGAGCTTTAGATATCGTTTTAGCTGGTCAACCTACCCCTCTCCTTGAAAAGCGTTGGTTTTATTTGATAGAAAGAGACATTTACACCATAAGGCAACGTCAAAATTGCAATATTACAAGTTTTGGGGGAGGTCCTTAAGTTTCTTCATCGTGAAATGAAAGCTAGAAATTTCAAGAGAAAAACGACAACTTTTAAGCGGCAAAACATGTTTCGAACATTCTATGTTCATCTTCAGTTGCAAAAAAGTGTTATAAGCTAATCAAGATATTACAAGGGTTAAATAGAGCTATAAAATATTACATAACTTAATGACACACTTAATAACCTACGCTTAACAAACAACTTTATCATTACAAATTGAATCTTTCTTTTTAATTACTTTTATTTTATTTCATTCGTTATTATTTACTTATTCCCATTTGGACGTTTTATTTACCTTTAATGTTACCGATGTGATTATTTACCTCACGTGTGTTATTAAGTTATGTAATATTTTATAGCTCTATTTAAGCCTTGTAATATCTTGATTAGCTTATAACAATTTTTGCAACTGAAGATGGACATAGAATGTTCGAAACATGTTTTGCCGCTTAAAAGTTGTCATTTTTCTCTTGAAATGAAAGCTGTACCTTAACCTTAAGACTGTGGACTGTCTCTGCTAGCTATATGACCAATGGTTCAGTGGTTCAGTAAAACTGTCGCTCGCGACTTAGGAATATGTTTACCTTGATATGTCGTTGCATTACGTTATCCACCCTTAAAGGATCCTTATTTGAGTATTACAAGTATTTAATAGTAACTGGAAAACGTGCAAACATTCAGAAGCAGCTAGATCATAACCATTAGAAAGTAGTATTAGAACGCATAAATGTTAACCTTTGATGCCGAAGGAACAAATATTTATCAAACAAAGCAAAATCCAATCGCAAGACTTCAAGGGGTGAAATTTACCTAATTTTATATAAATGAACTACCCCGACTTTGAAAACCTGAATTTATGCCATACTTTATCTGCTGCAAACTCCATACTTTATCTACATCTTTCAGGTGCAATAAATGTTATGTTTTTTCCAGCATTTGTAAAAGGTTCGATGAGATATCGGATAAATGTCAAGAAATGCCTGATCAAACATCTGATCTAGTAACACTTCAAGAATATGTTAAGGACGCAAGTGGCGTCAAAGTAATCAAACTGCAACAAGAAGTCGATGAAGCTGCAGAAAGACTCATGTTTTTGCTTGACTATGCTACCCTGCCATGTAAGTCTTTGTGCTAAAAGATTTTATTTATTTTTACTCAATTGAACTTTATTTGCCTTTATAAGCTGGATGAATGAAGCTTTCAAATGGCATCTGGGAATATATGGAAAATTTTGACCAATGATAGGCTGTAATTCGACTTGTTGAGAGACTTTTCTTGTCCTTGACTTGACTTGACTTGACTTGCATGACTTGACTTGACTTGATTTGACTTGACTCGACTTAACTTGACTCGACTTAACTTGACTCGACTTGACTTGACTTGACTTGACTTCACTTCACTTCACTTCACTTCACTTCACTTCACTTCACTTCACTTCACTTCACTTCACTTCACTTCACTTCACTTAACTTGACTTGACTTGACTTGACTTGACTTGACTTGACTTGACTTGACTTGACTTGACTTGACTTGACTTGACTTGACTTGACTTCGACTTCACTTCACTTCACTTCACTTCACTTCACTTCACTTCACTTCACTTCACTTCACTTCACTTCACTTCACTTCACTTCACTTCACTTCACTTCACTTCACTTCACTTGACTCGACTCGACTCGACTCGACTCGACTCGACTCGACTCGACTCGACTCGACTCGACTCGACTCGACTCGACTCGACTCGACTCGACTCGACTCGACTCGACTCGACTCGACTCGACTCGACTCGACTCGACTCGACTCGACTCGACTCGACTCGACTCGACTCGACTCGACTCGACTTCGACTCGACTCGACTTCGACTCGACTCGACTCGACTCGACTCGACTCGACTCGACTCGACTCGACTCGACTCGACTCGACTTCGACTCGACTCGACTTCGACTCGACTCGACTCGACTCGACTCGACTCGACTCGACTCGACTCGACTCGACTCGACTCGACTCGACTCGACTCGACTCGACTCGACTCGACTCGACTCGACTCGACTCGACTCGACTCGACTTGACTTGTTCTAGTTATCTTCATTTGTCATCATAGTTTAATTCTTGAAATATAACAAAAGATTTACATGAAATAGCTTTTACGTGCAATAACATTGAATCATTTCAGATGAGGACATCAAGTTGAACAGCACTGTTTTTCACTGGCCGGATCATATGCAAAAGATATTCGAACTAAGTCGTAACAGAATCGATCACCGTAAAGACGTTGCGATGGCTGAACTTAGGAAAAAGTAAGTAAAACCTTTCCTTGTAACAGAACAGCATTGTTCTTGTCTTTTGATGTTTGCAGCATTGGAGAACTCTAAATGTTTGTTTATTAATTGCAAGACCTGACAAGGGTACATCTGAGATCTCCTTATCAGTGGTCTGCCACTGTCTAAACTTTATAACAATTGAATGCCGAGATTATGGCATAGAGATGCTTCGGTCTGAAAAGTTCCATTCAAATCTTAGTGTAAGCAGCTGTGAAGCTACTGTTAAAAAGTTTTTTCCATGTCACACTTGTTTAAGCTGATTCGTTTCGGTCGTGTTGTATGTATATAAATATTGCTCAACTTACTGTGGCATAGTGATTTGTTATCATATTCAAATTTATCGCAATTATCATATTGCTGGACCCGATTCTGTCTTTCTACAACTGCTGCATACACTTTATTCTTTATCAAATGTGCCTTTTCTCAAATTTTTGAATACACAATTTTTCATACGAAACTTTGGTCCCTAACTTGCAGTAAGGTTTCTATAGGTTTTGCGCTTTTATTACAGTAACAGTTTCTCAAGAATTTCTTAACTTTCGTGGAATCAAACTGAGTAGACGCGAATGTACCTTTTTTGTTTCATAAGAATTTAACAGATAAAGTAAAGAAAGTAAAGTTGCCGTTTTTTAGTCAACTGCTAACCTAGGGCTACTCAGTCGACTTTACACTTTACCCCTGGTCTGGATGCATTAGCATATAGCAGGATGCAGCCACACAATGCGCTCATAACTACCGACCAGGCACCATTTATACACCTGGGTGGAGAGAGGCACATTTGCGCTTTAACAACTTGCCCAAGGTTGTTATCTCTGCAACACAAGTGGAAAGACCGTGGCTGGAACCCACAACCTTTGCGTTGTGAGTCCAGCACGCTAACCACTACGCCACAGAGACCACAGAGACCAGATGAAGATTATTACAACTAGTGGTAGAGTGTATAACAATTTTCAAGCAAAGACTTGTTATAAAAGCTTTTCATGATACCCAGCAATTACTTTTATAAACCATTTTTGTTTGCTTGGAAGAAGAGGGTTCCTCTCTCCAAGTCGCTTAAACTAATTTTGCAGTCCATGAATACAACCCATATATATGTTTCTGTTTCCTTCCTGCATCGTGTACCAGTTAACAATGTCAGGTTGAAGAGCTTAAAGTTA
Source organism: Chrysaora quinquecirrha (assembly GCA_014526335.1). Lineage (NCBI taxonomy): Eukaryota > Metazoa > Cnidaria > Scyphozoa > Semaeostomeae > Pelagiidae > Chrysaora > Chrysaora quinquecirrha. Next base: position 576,760 of record JACTAT010000004.1, read on the forward strand.
TCATAGTTAATTTTCGCAAGTTCCTTAGTTACCCTAGCAACGTTTGACCGCTACTCGTTAGCTGAAGCTCGATATTTCAACTAACGTTTAAATTTAATTCGGAAGTCTCTAATATTTTTTGTCTCTCCTGATTTTGAATTTTTTGTGTTTGAATTGATGAAAACACTCGACATCCCAAAACCCCTTGAACTCGAACAAATTTGATTTTGTTGCGTTCCATGTTCAAAAACTTAGGCTGTACTTATTTTAGTTAGGCTGTAACTGTATGGGAACTGTATTTATTGCTTGCTGGATTTGATACCACAGTTATGAAAAAACTGGTTTTTATTGCTTCCATCGTATTCATTTAGGTTGAAAAACTTTGAAGAGAAGCTGAATACATATAACAAAGATGTGGAATCTTTCAGAAAAAAAGAGGTATAAGATTTTTGTAAACTTTCATATACATTAGCACTCTCTTAATCCCGCTTTTGGGCTCAAACAGTCTTAGCCTCCTAATGTTTTTCTATCAATTCCTTCATATTTTTCTCCTGAGTTTGGAATTTCATTATGATAATTTAAATAGCGATTGCCTAGTAATCTTTCTCTTAAATGTCAAATTTTCAGTTAATGGCTGCAGACGAGATGAATAAAAATGTGGAAAAACTTGATGAGCTTGATGCACTGTTAAATGAAGCAAGAGAGGAGCTAATGGTATGTTGCTTCTTTTAATTTAATGTCACATCTGCGCTCTTTTTCTTTTATAAGAATATTGTTTGTAAGAATATTCAGGCTCATAATCATCCTGTTTATAGGAATAATAAAGTTATAAGAATATTGCTCAGCCTCAGCTTTCATATTTGTGTCTCAGTTTTCAGCAGTTGACGGTTTCGTGATGCTCATAACAGAGTATCGCATGACTGACTTATTGAACTTTCGCTTAAAACTTCAATTTTCTTTCGCTCAACCATTTCCTCATAATGACATGAAATTTCTTTTAACCAGTTACCTTGAAACCTATCAGATTTCAAAAGATAAAAATACTTTAAGAATATATTAAGTCTCAAAACGAACGTTCTTTTAAGAATATCTATGAGGAAAAAATTTATACTATTCCTAGTAAAGAACGAGTGTAATGTCATATAACATGGAATGCCATATAAATATACCAATAATATATTACAATTCTTTTTAAAAAATTTCTTTTCGTTGAAGGCACTTAATGAGGAAGAAGAACTTCTTGAATGGGAACCATCACAGTTTCCTATTCTTCAAGGAATTATTGCCTACAAAGAACCTTATGATAAACTGTGGAGAACAGCCTTAGCATTTCATACCAAAAATGAGACCTGGATGAATGGTATTTATCATATTTATCACAATCTCATTGTAGTAGCAATGCTTTGCTATTTTACATTATCCAAGTACATTTTCCTGCTTGAAAAACGAGAGGCGTTGAAAAAAACTCCGTATTTCAAGCAATAAGCTGCGTCAACTGAAAAATGTTGTCTTTATGTTCTTAAGGTACTCCTCACCATTTTATATACTATATACCCGTTTACATGCGCTGTAACCACTTCTGTTAGAGGTATAACCTCTTTGTAGTCATACAATGGCCCTACTGCAAGAATACGGGCTTCGTAGCGCCCCCTACGGAGTTTCTACTTGACAAAAAAGATCATAGAGGATTCATACGGAGCATCTTAGAACTGTCAAATGGATGCTCAAGCTTCTGACACTTTTACGCGTCCAGAAATTAAAGGGTATAATGCATTGTGCTCACTCATCACGGAGCGCAACCAGGCAAGACTTGTTTATTATTATATGGTGTTCGAAAATACGGCTGTTCGGACCAGCAACGGCGCAATCTGATTGGTTCTTCATCGGTCCGTACAAGCCATATTGACCGGCGTTGATATAACCACGTAATATAGCCACGTAATTTCTCATTGATAGCTTCTTCTACCGACCTTACTACGTTCGATCCGTTCGTCATGCTTTGGTCCGAATATTTTCCAGCATTGACCTCGCAATCGTTCAATAACCGCATAATATTTCAATCTTGAAATTCCTTTTCTGACCCTCCAGTTACAAGGAGATGAGACCTGGATGAATGGCATTTATCATATTTATGATACATCTGTAAAGGGAGTGTGAAACAGATTTTGCCACAAGAGGCTTACAACAATAGATGGTTTTCGAACCTGGATTGCTTGACCAGAAGGCCAACGACATTTCTACTGAGCTATTGAGCTCAATGAAATAGCCGATTAACTTTCCCATCCATACAGCCCGAGGCTCTCCTCCCTTTTGACTTCTGTGTATCGACTATGTTGACTCTTCTTCAGCACCATACATATTTGTACATTTTTGTCATGAATGGCGAACACAAGGATAGATTTTTCCACAACTGGCATATCACAATAGATGTGATTCGAACCTTGTCTGCGTGACCAGAGAGCCAACGACGTTTCCACTGAGCTATAGAGCCGTTTTCAAATCGCCATGTAACTCTCCAAGTCATACAGCTCAAGGCTCCCTCCCGTTTGACTTTTGTGTTTCTGCTATGTTGAGCCGTCTTCAGCACCATACGCACTTGTATAGCTATATACAAAATATATTTTTCATGAATGGCGTTCATGAAAAATATGTACAAATATGTATGGTGTTGAAGAAGGCTCAACATAGCAGAAACACGAAAAAGTCAAACTGGAGGAGAGCCTTGGACTTTATGACTCAGAGAGTTACTCGGCGATTTCATTGGGCTCTATCGCTCAGTGGAAACGTCGTTGGCTCTCTGATCATGCAGTCGAGGTTCGAATCCCATCTATTGTGGTATGCCCCTTGTGGAAAAAGCTATATACAAAACATATATGAAACCAACTGATTTGAATATTTATTGTGTTTTAGGTCCATTTTCTGAGATAGATGCTGAAAAGGTTGAAGATGAAGTGAATAACATGTGGAGAACAATGTTTAAATTGACGAAAACACTGAGCGATGTTCAAGGACCAAGACGTGTTGCTGAAAATATGAAATCGAAAATCGACAAATTCAAAGTGCATCTTCCTCTTTTATCATGCATCTGTAATCCTGGATTGAGGGACAGACATTGGGATCAGGTAAGAGAAAGAGCTTCAGTCATTGAAAGCATCATAACATAACGTATAATGCAGTGTCGTAACACAGTGTAGGCTTCCATCATTCAAGAACTAAGGATCCCCGACCAAAACGGGCCCCGGGTTTTTTGGCCATATTATTTTATGGCCACATTAAAAGGCTTTGTAAGGGCATCCTATGAGCAGTCATTAACCCGGGACACGTAGTGTGCATTTTCAAGGCTCTAAAGGGCATGTTTTCAAAAATTTTCAAAAAAGCACCCTTCCCTCGTAGAGCTCACTGAATTTCCTGTCCCTGCATAAGGGCCTCATTTTACTTAATTCCGAAGGGCACCTGTACGTCTCTGTTACGAGACAGTAATGCAGCCAAAAGTTTACACAGAGTTGTGCCTTATTGGTCGTTCTTGCGTTTTACCTGAGTGCACTCCTTTTCTTTGAAGTTTTTATATATTGCTCGTTTTCGTGAAAAAGAAAAGCTTATATATTGTTGGATAACGTTCTTCTTCTTGCTGTTTTTTAGAATTTTTCCCTATTAGCAGTTAAGCTCACCCGTAAAAACAGCCACTCATACATAAGCCCATCCTTTATTTGCGTTCTGTCAGCAGATAGGCCTATGTGTTATTTGCGACCGTTTACAGTATCCCATATCATCATTTACAAGCAGTCCTAATTTGCTATCTACTTTTAATGGAATTAAAACTAACCTTCTACCATTGACTCCATTGTTTCATTTTAGATGAGTGACGTGGTGGATTGTGATATTAAACCTGAGCCTACAACTTCATTATGTCAAATGCTTGAATTTGGCCTTCAAAAACATCTTCCAAGGTTAGAATCTGATTTATTCGGCTATTTATTCTGTTTTTATTAATTAATAATCTGTTAAGCATTACAAACCTCTTAATTTGTTGTTATGCTATTCAAATTGTCTTTAGTATTAGATTCTAAGAACATACCGTTTTTCAGAACTTTCTTCCTTTTGAAATAACGTCCTATACTGCAATGTGGAACAACTTCACAAGATTTCATTTACAGCTTTAAGAGCTTTAATTGACTGCATGATACTCTTTAGGTTGGAAGAAATAAGTGGTTCTGCAAGCAAGGAATATTCCCTCGAAAAAGCAATGGAGAAAATGAAATCTGAATGGAGTGGAATGAGCTTTGAACTAGTGCCATATCGTGATACAGTAAGAAGTGCTTCCTTTTATTTATTATTCGAATAGCTCGTCCTTTGTCAAACTACAAGCTTGTGTTGTAATAACAAGCTTGTACAAGGGATGGAAAACCTGTCAGTTATAAGATGAAAAGCCACTTCTATTGGCTGCATTTTTTGTTCTTTCTGTTTTTGCTGACATCATAAACGTATTTTCTTGATTTTTCAGCTTATTAAATTTTCCAATGTTTAATATTTTCGACAATTGTTTCCGTCAACTGTTTTGATTAGCGTAAATTTTTCATTGTTAACAGGGTGTCTGTATATTGTCTGCCGTGGATGAGGTGCAGCTATTGCTGGATGATCATATTGTGAAAGCACAGACTATGAGTGGGTCTCCTTTTATCAAGCCATTTGAAAAAGAAATCAAGGAATGGTGTGACAGACTCGTTCTTATTCAAGATATTTTAGATAATTGGCTAAAGGTAATTATCAAAAGTTATGCCCAATCATGTTGGTAACAAAGGTTCGAGCGGGGGCTTTTGAATATGCCTCCAAAACAGTAACCAGCAGGAAATTGAAGGTAAAGGGTGAAGTTGAAATGGTGTGTTAGCACCAGCCGCTAGGACTTCAGTAGCAGGGACCTCGAGACCTTTGCCTTGGCTGTGATGCTACCGTTGCTGGGTCTCAAACCCCGACCACACTGAGCAGGAAATCGAAGGTGCTGTAGCGTCGTGTTGTAATCCAGCTGACTCGTGGTGTCAGAAGCTCAGTGTGGTCAGGGTTCGAGCCCAGCCACAGAAGCGTCACAGCCAGGGTCGAGGTCTCTATTAGTTAACCTACAACTGGGATCCTAGCGACTGGCGCTTAAACACCATTTTACCTGAGCACCTTCACTAACCGCTACTCAAAATATAATATGCCAACGGAATCTATGCCTTGTAGTCTTTGTATCCGTTTTGTTTACTGCGGTTTTGAAGTGGAGCTTAGGAAACTATGAAAAGACATGTTAAGAGATGTTTGAAACAAAGACTGAAGTACAGAATCTTGTTTCATTTAAGTTTGACATTCTGAAGGGCTCTTGCAAGAAACGAGCGATAGCACACGGATGGCCTTAAACTTATTTGCATCACTGATCTATCCGAAAATATGTCGTTAACTCGACTTGCGCTCTTGAATTCTGAGTTTGAGAGCTTGCTCAAATATTCTGAGGATTAAACGCTTTCTGAATTCTTAGATCTTCAGCCCTTAAAACAGTCAGGCTGTGTTTAATTATTTCAAAATTATCTGACCGAAATCTAATACAAAAACAGCTAGGATCAAGCTTGTCTTGCTTGCTTAAGTTGAGAGAAAAGGCAACTATTTAGCCTGTTTACATCGAGGATGATTAAAATGAGTTCAAGGTTTGAGTGGCAAACTGGAGTTTGGGCTCTCTTGCAGCATCTGAAATTCTTTACTCATTCTTTCCCTCAGCCTTCTGGTACCATCACTTCGAACAGAAGGATCGGTGTTGTTAGTTTCGGCTTTTTTATACTTGCCTGTTTTCTTGCTTTCATATGCTACTGCTAACGAACCAGGAAACGCAGCACCGCAGTGATAATTTTGTTATTTTCTGTAAACCAATATGGATTCGTGGCTTCGTCTTTCATGTTTTTTAAAATGTTTGTAAATCAGCAAACATTCTGTATTACAAAATGTACTTGGTGGAAAATGATTCTGTTTGAGTACGTTATGATGTTATTTTTTTCACAGCAGGTTTTTATTTCACTTTGACGCCTTCTACATGATACGTAATTTTATTTTTCAGTGTCAAGCAACTTGGCTATACCTTGAACCAATTTTTAGCTCTGAAGACATCATGGCGCAAATGCCCGAAGAAGGAAGAAAATTTGGCATTGTCGATAGTTATTGGAGGGACATCATGGATGAATCGGTGATTTGTTCTTTATGATATCAAGCACTCTATTTACAATAATCCGGATAATTTTCTAAACAGAGCTCGGATCATATTCTGAATTAATTCACATCTCCTTGTTACAACTCCGGAGGGAGCTTGACCAAGCTTTAGTTGGCAAACGCCCCTCGAGCTTAGAAACACCCATTTCTTATACCAATATGCTAAATAGTACATGAACCCGACTTTTTGCATTTTTTTCGAAAAAATCCCGAAAAAAACCCGAAAAAAACATTCCTTATATATCCAATATTGAAATATCTGTTTTTATGTGATGTCTGAAAATTCTATGATAACAAAATTTCGAAAATCAGTGCCATTCTACACCTAAATTCGTAAAAACCTACACCGTTCCTTTTTCTATAATCGTGAAAAAGGATACCATTCTACATGCCAAAGTCATGAAAGGATACTCTTCCAATGGCTGGTTTAATAGTGTCAATGTGAAAGCAGTATAACGTTTTACTATCAATGTTTCATCGTTTTGCCACGTCAAAAAACACTGCTTGGCAAGAAAAATAAACTGCATTGGTTGTGCAATGTTTTTGAAGTAGTTTATAACATTGTCTTCTTGAAGTAAGCAACAGATGTTTGACAAGCAATGTTTTATGAAATGCCCCAATGATCAAACGTTTTGCTGGATAAGCAATGTTTTATCGTTTGGCCTGGCCTTACAGAATGAATGTGAAAGATGATGCTTTTACTGGTCTCCTTTTTTCTTCATTTATCATATTTCGTGAAATAGAAATTGATAAGAATAGTTTCATTGTTTCTTTTTCGTTTCAGGTCAAGGACACTCATGTGTTAGCTTGTACCGGTCAATCTAATATGCTTGGTCGTCTTGTGGAAGCTAATCAGCTGCTTGAAGAAATTCAGAAAGGATTAAATGCTTATCTCGAAAAGAAACAGCTGTTTTTCCCAAGGTTCGTAGTTGCTTTTACACACTACTATCTCTGTTTGAAGGTGTCTTACATAAAAACCCTCAATTTAAAAAAATCTACCTTTATAACTGATTGATACAATTACATTAAGTAATAATTACACAAAGGTTTTCTAGAATCACCATAAAAACCATCAGGAAAAGCCGTCTATGTACTGAATTTGAACTTTTTCGTTCATTAAATGAAAAAAAGTAATTAAATAAACCAACTTAAAAAATCAAAAAAAGGTAAAAGTCTAAGAAAAGAAAAAGGTAGCAAATGAAAATTTGAAATATATAATCTGCATTTGTATACTGACATTACAATTTTTATTTTAATTTCATGCATTTTAAACTTTAATTTACGGCCAGAACTAGATAAGCATTGCTTTTCTTCGGGCCGCGTAGAATATATATGATGATGATTAGCCATTAAACTGACTGTCTAAGCAGTTAGGCTCCTTCGAAATCTTCTCCGTTTTCATGCCGATCTTTGGTATACTCTTTTCTGGAAAAACTTCAAGTCAATTCCATATAGGATCATCACTGATATCGATGCATCCAGACGGCAATATTCTACGCATCCGAAAAGTCCCGTAATGGAACAAGATCATTTTGAATTCCTGAACACCTGTTAATGGAATGTTTTATTGCTGTATCTTTTATCGCTGAATTTTTCTCACTCTTTCCAAAATGAAATCAGAAACCCTTTTCACTTATTTACATTTGATTGTTTTACAATGTATGTAACTGACATTATAATAGGCAACTGTATGTAACTGACATTGTAATAGGCAACTTTCAAAGAGCTAACCTGGTTAAAACAAGTAGAGAATCGACTAAATGAACTAGGTATTTAAATTGCAGATAAGCCATACCTCGTTATTGATAAGACCTTGTGGAATAACCCTTGCCAAAACTAATATTTACAATTCTGAATCGTTTTTTTAGTTGTACAAAACTTCAGAATTCCATAAAATGCGAAAAAGTTTTCGGGCATCCTTAAAAGCTTTTCTCGTCGGACACTCTTCAGAGTATAAATAAACGTAAATAAATGTAAATAAACGTCAGAAACAGGCCGAAACAAATGACTAAAACGAAGTTTATTCCCCCTTGTGGATCGAAATGCACCGATCAGAAAGCGAAACCAAATTGGAATTAAGTTTTATACACCAATCAGCTTGGTTGCAGCGGGAAGATCACTTCTGAATAGATATTGTATTATCTCTTTTTTGGTACAAAATGTAACTTAGTTACATAAACTGTCAAAGAGAGAGGATATTGAAACCGAATCAAAGTATTTTTGCTGCAATATTGCCTTAGATTAAGAAAGGGACTGTAAGAGCAAGTCAAGATTGAGAATGCCCGTAAAAGCGAAAGGGTTAATTCGTTTGTCTGAGCCTGGTGAAGGGTGAAGGTGAAATGGTGTTTTAGCGCCAGTCGCTAGGATCTTAGTATGAGGTTAACTAATCGAGACCTCGACGCTGGCCGTGACGCTACCGTGGCTGGACTCGAACCCTGACCACACGGAGCTTCTGACACCACGAGTCAGCTGGATTAAACCACGACGCCTTAGCACCTTGAGCCTCTGTACTTGATTTAACAAGACACCACATGAAAAGCCCTGAAAGCACAACATTTCTTCTTCTGCAAAATGCAAAGGCATCTTTCTCATAAGATTCTTATGGATTGTATCAGATGAAACCATGAAAACGGGGTCGTTTACAAAAATTCCTTCATGCTGTTTATCAATTTGAAATATATGACCATCATAGATAAATCATGGTTTTCTTGCAGGTTCTTCTTCTTATCTAATGACGAATTGCTGGAGATTCTTTCTGAGACCAAAGATCCTCTACGAGTTCAGCCTCATTTGAAAAAATGCTTTGAAGGCATCGCAAAACTTGAGTTCACAGAACATCAAGAAATTGTTGGTATGATCAGCAGTGAAAATGAAGTTGTGCCTTTTCCAAAAAAAATCATACCAGCCAAGGCTAAGGTATCGCATTGTTTGCATCTTTAGTAGGCCTTATTGTTTGTAACATTGAAGAACTTGCTTTTAATAGGCCCTGGATAGCTTGATAGCCACGTATATCTTTTTTGCATGTATAAGTTTTCACGCTGAGCACTAATAATACACTGAACAACACAAGATTAATCTAAACAGTGCAACCCTAGACTCATAACATAAGTCCCACACTTTGTAAACAGCAACGGCATTCTTTAGCAATAACAACTATTTACTTAAAAACATTGAATTTTATGGCACAATGCTCAGAGTGGAAGATGCATTCGACTTCTGCCCAAGTTTTTATTAGCAAGTTGATGAGTCGTAATTCTGAGTGACCTATCGTAATCAGATTGGCCTAAGGAGCGAAAACTACTACTCATGGAATCAGTCTAGCGCAACACAGTCTTATCTTCATGTGATAAAACACAAAGTGTTTCCTTTTGGCTTTTTCTTGCAATCACAATAAGTTGGTTGATGTCTTCATCTTCCAGGAATTGAACCCATAATCATAGTTTACAATCAGACCCGCTCGCCGTTTTGCCGTTCTTCCCTTTACATTCTAAGCTCGCCACCTCGCCAATAGAACTTCGCTGGAGGGTGAAAAGTATAAGTTGTTGGTTGATGGTCACGGTAATAAGAGAGCTAACCAAGACATTTAAAGTAGGAAGTTCTCTTGGAAAATGCTTGAAGACACTTAAACGTATATACATACATAGTATTAGACAGCATAGTCATCACTTATCATGACAAGCCTTTGAAATTTAGTAGAGCAACGTTTCGGGAGAGATCCGTCTTTCACCATCGGGCAATGAGAAATGTGGTTTCTTTCCTGTTTATTGCAAAGGTCGGATCGAAAGGTTTGAAATTAACCGGACCTACGAGGAAGCTCTGAATTTTTTGCGCTCAATTTCTAGAATTTGTGGTGCCAAAATTGTTTCAGTGCATTGATGTTGCTCATCCATAATTCTGGGATTGAGTAATATACTTGATTGATACAAGGAGTCGATAGAACTGGGTGAATGCTTTCTTTAACAAGTCTATTCATGTCTAATACGGTGTCAGAAACAGCCTCGATAGGTTCGAATGTATTTAGTCTGTATACATACATAGTTTTGAAAAGTGACCAGTGGAAAAGGATCATTTGTGTGGGTAGCACACGTGACAGCAAAACGAACATCATTGTTTGGAGCTTCTTACTCTTGCACACTGAAACCTATTTGCTTTATCTTACCTTTTGCTGCATGATTCATTCACCTTCGAACCTTGTTGTAAGTTCTTCTGATACATAGCTGTACTGTTTAATGGTGATAAAGAATTCTTGCATTAACACAATTAGCGCGGCATTCATCCGTAATTCAGAACCTTTCATATAACATCAACATAAAAAAAATTCAAGTCTACGTTATAGCAATTATTTCTTTCTTCTCTTTTTATCTCCCAATGATTCAATAATGAGTAAGAATTCTTAAATGCTGAAAAAAATAGGTCAAAATTTCCCAACATCTACTGAGAGAATTATTGAGAGAAAAAATCTGTAATAGCCTTTTTCGTTTCTGTTGTTGTTAAAAGTAGGCATTCCATGCATATGCTCCCTACGTTTGTCGTTAATTTTATATAGTAGATTGCAACTGTTTATATTTGCTTATGGCCAGGTATTAGACTTATTACATGATTCGTAGTTATCGCTATTGAAATGAATCGCTTGGACGCTCAAACTACGACTCATAATCGAACGGTTATCTTTCTGGACTTACTTTTTCTGCCTCGTTTTCAAATTACCATGGTGACAATGATGTCAATGGTAAGTGGTTGTAATGGCCTAAATTTACCGTGTCTAAAACGCCGTAAAAAACAATCTTTCTTTGTATTAAAACTCAACTCACTATTTGTTTTGGAGAAAGCTCTTACCAACCCAGCTTTTTCGATATTTGTTTCAAACTTTTAGCGACATTTAGTACTAAATCGGCTGCCAAATAGGGCTCGTATATTTTGCTGTGACGATGCAGCGAACCAGCCTCGTTTCCACGGGGAACAATTTTTTGTTCCCGCCAGTCCCAGAAAATGTCCGTAATATTATGAGTCCCAGTTTGAGCGATCTCGGTTTGGTGTAGTCTCGGTCTGGTGAGCGATAACTGGGACTCAGGTAATAAGTCTAGCTCTTTTTAGATTGTTATTTCTGTAAGCAGTATCTTCTGGACACAACAAGTGACCGACGCTATTCAAGTTAAAGACGGGCTTAAGGTATGCTTGCCATTTTGCTCTATACGTTTCTCTTATATGTTTTCTTTGAATTAGAAAATCGAGATAAACTTATGCATAGTTTATCCCTTGAAAAAAGGCTACAGAATTGCTGTCTTTATAACAAGGCTCTTATATGCTTATCTTGTGGTTTGGGTCCAGAAGGGGAACTGAAGTTCTCTACTTCGTCGATTTGCTTAGGATAAACATGTGCGAGACGTTAAAATAATCTGACAATAAAGAGCAATAATTTCAGTTTCTTGTCAATCGACTGGTGAAATGTTTGTATTGAAAGAATCATCAATATCTGGACGATGATATTATACAGTTTTCTTATAATATCTCTGCCAGACTTTCAAGAAGCTTGAATCAAAATGGGCTAAGGTGACAAGATGTAGTGAGACTAATTTAGTACATTTTTTTGCAAAACTGGTATGGAATAACGATCAAATCTTTATTTAAATGATATTTTGTTGTTTTCTCCAGAAATACAACGAGTTGTGTAACTCTCAGATAGACTCAACAGTTGCTTTGGTCAGAGGAAAGCTTGATAAAGGTGTCCGAATTACACTTGGTGCTCTGATCGTCATTGATGTACATGGTATGTTGTTATAATTTGGAGTTGTACAGTACTAAATTGTAACGAGATGAGTATACAAAGCATCGGGATAGTATTTTTTAACACCCTGAATGCATAGCCACCTGACACTCTCCAGATTACTCCTTACTCTTGGTGATCTGGTTGTAAGCCTAAATAAAAGAATATCCAGCTTCACATGTCTAATGTGCGCATGTTTCTTCGATTTTTTTATATTTCACACTCTGTAGATTGAAGGTCCTATGGCTTAAAGTCTAATCCAGCTAGCTTGTTGCGTCAATAACTCAGGATGGTCGGGGTTCGAGACCCAGCCACGGTAACTTCACATCTAGGGTCAAGTCTCGTTAGCTCGTCTACTTCTGAAATTCTAGCCACTGGCGCTAAACGCCACTCACCATTTCACCTTCACCTGCTATACGACTTTCCACCAATTATCAGGCAACAATGCATTTACGAATATTCCATTTTTTGCTTTATAACCGAATTGCATTGTGTTTTCCTTATCTTTTGAAGCACGTGATGTTGTTGCGAAGATGGCTGCTGACAATGTAAACAGTGTTAATGACTTCCAATGGATTGCACAGTTGCGCTATTATTTTGAAGAGAAGAAAACTGTTGTAAGGATGATAACAACAACAATTGATTATGGTTATGAATATCTTGGTAATTCAGGAAGACTTGTCATAACACCGCTCACTGACAGATGCTATAGGTTGGTATTTTGAACAGATATTGCCCGTATCCTTTGGCTGCTATAAATACTGTAGAGCCTCTACCGAGTCTCTCATTTTATAGACTTGTCCCAAGTCCCTAACCTTCGCTCCCATTGAATTGAATTGATGTTATTGCTGTTCTCTTCAGTGTAGTTTGAGCGTCCAGCAATTCAATTCAATAGCGATAACTACCACTCTGTTTTAAGCAAAGTTAAAAACAAGCGCCCCCATGTTTGCTAATTTGGCTATTTCAAGATTTTGTTTTGCGATTGTAATAACTTTAGCCGAAGGGTTTTTGTATCTAAATAACAATTGATATGATATAGGCTATGATATGATACGTGTATGCAAGAAAAGTAGATGTTAAATCTAGCGATATTTTTTATATCTCAGACTGATTCAAACTATCTACTTCTTAATACTTTATCAACTAATTTAGAGTAAATAAAAGTTTAAACTCTTTGTCTAGAAAATTTTTTATTGTCTGGAAATCCTTCTTGACAAGCAAAAAGCAACGTATTTTCTAGTTTTCAATAAACCCACCCTATCAAAATGCTCTTCTTTCTCTAATAAAGGTCTTACAAAGAGTGGTTCGTTACTCACCTAATACATCTTATAATATCTCATATTAGAAGTGAACATAGGGGTAACGAGAGAAAATTGAAAATTTAACGACCAAATGGGCATAGAGGAAGGTAACTTTCCAGCATGGAATTAAGGTTAGACAGAAAAGACGAAGAATTTTCAGTATTAAAGAAAGAATACATGGAATTAACAAGAAAACGCAGAATAACAAGTTTACAGGAACCTATCGTAAATGTTAGAGATCTCAGTTCACAAACAGATAAAGAGCCTATTCAAGGACAATGTACAATGAAGCTTGAAGCTGTATTTCATATAATCAAGTTAGTAGCTATGTGAAAATTTTCTTGGAAATATAATTTTTTCTAATCTATATCTTTTTTATAGAACGCTAATGGGAGCACTCAAGTTAAACCTTGGCGGAGCCCCTGAAGGACCAGCTGGGACCGGAAAGACGGAAACGTCTAAAGATTTGGCGAAAGCTGTTGCCAAACAGGTACACGCTATAGTTTCTGCATTTTAATATCAATACCAGTATGTTTCATTCAATGGTAAATATTTTACCGTCTATTGCAAAAGTGGATTTCGTAAAATTTGATAGGGAAAAAGAGTGGAAATATCTGTAGTCATATTTACAAGTTTTTTCGTCTGACGTCGCTCAGATGATAAAAAGATCGAAGCAATCGACTATAAAGATGGAACATATACCATGATTCAGATCGAAATGCGGGAGTTCTTTTATGCAGTTCTTGGTGCAGAAATAAACCATTCAGAACAGTCAGCCTGGGAATGCAAAATTCCCCGGCTTCATATTTTTTGAACTTGTTCTGTCACAGCAAGGAGAAGATAAGGAAAGCTTAGAAATCTACCGAAGCCATATTTAATAAAAAACACGAATTCTTGAAGGCAATCAATAAAGGAATGATCACACTCAAAAATACACCTGTTTCTATACGACACTAACGTTTCGAGACGGTTATATGTGCTCATTCAACAATGATTCTCTCGAAAATTTAAGCCCTTGCACCTCGCCTTACATAAATGCCACCAATTTTTATTATTTGTAGTGGTAATCATAATTATAGTATAATATAACAATATTGGTAGTAAGTTAAGTTTAAATAATGTAAAGCTTTGCACAAATGCAAAAGCATAAAGAATTTATTCTTTAATTTAACAGCTTCGCTCTTCTCACTAGATAACTATTTTTCTATTTCAGTGTGTTGTTTTCAACTGCTCCGATGGTCTCGACTTCAAAGCAATGGGCAAGTTTTTCAAAGGCCTTGCGCAAGCAGGATCATGGGCATGCTTTGATGAGTTCAACCGCATCGAGCTTGAAGTAAGAGCAAATTCTATATATTTGACAAAGGGTAGCGATAGGCCATTTTGGCAAAGGTATTTCCAGTGGGAATTTTCAGGTTACCAATTCCCGATTTCCCGACTTTGAATGGCTCTCTGTCTCTATGGCAATATTTCTAATCATGTTCTTTATTAGTCTATCTGAACTGAAATTCTCTTCCAGTTTCAGTTAAGCTGAGTAAATATATTTGGACTTATCAAGGCTGTTTCTGACACCGTATTAGACATGATAGTCACCACTTATTATGACAAGCCTTTGATATTTAGTTGGGCAACGTTTCGGGAGGGATCGTTCTTCCATCATCGGGCAATGAGAAGTGTGGTTTCTTTCCTATTTGTTGCAAAGGTCGGATCGAAAGGTCTGAAATTAACAGTAAAGCTGTTTTGTTATTAGAAAGCAAGCCTATGCCAAACGCGTTTCGGAGTTCTAGCAGCTCATTGGGACATGCTTGAGGAACTAACTTGGGTCTTTTGCATTAGAAGCACATTCCCTAACCACAGTACTACTCTAACTTGAAATTGATGTAGCGTCGTGGTCTCACCCAGCTTGCTGGTGGAGTCAAGAGCTTAAAGAAGTCGGTCAGCAGCGTAGAACCTGAATTGAATTTGGCTCTGTTTATCTCGCTGCCACTCTTATACTCGTCTTTGAGTGCTTCTGACGAAATTCCTATAGACCTAACATTTGTAGGAATGCACTGTTAAAGTTCTTATGAAGTAGGAAGGCTTGCGTTTTGCAACGTAGTTTTTTAAACGTTAAAAGCACCTTGTATCTTAGTTTGTTACTTCCTCCTCTCAAGATGAAAGAGATTCGATATGTGTTTGACATGCTTTTGTGGTTGTTTTGTAGGTTTTATCAGTTGTAGCGCAACAAATCCATACCATCCAGAAAGCTATTGCAGCAAGACACAAGAGGTTTATATTTGAAGGAACGGAGCTAGCACTTAACCCTACGTGTACAATGTTTATCACCATGAATCCTGGATACGCTGGAAGGCAAGAGCTGCCAGATAATCTTAAGGTATGTTAAACAGAAGATAACGTAGATTGACTTGGATCAATCTGCTATGTTGACTTTTCTAACGGGGTGTGTGTTCTTGGGTAAATTTTGGGTAGTTGTAACATTGATATCATTGGCTGGATTCATTTCCAAGCTGTTGGCGTTATTTCCACGTTATACAAACCTTTTCAGAAAGTGAAAACCTTGCCCAAACTACTTACGCTCGACGCATTATCAAGACCCAATTGTCAAATATGATACCCTTGGCTAGAACTTTCCTAGACTTACTCCGCATGGTTTCTCTATTTTGCTACTACAGTCAAAACCCCATGTCTGAACACATATAAAAGAACCTCTACTCTAAAAATGTCGTTGGAAATATCTGAGGAATGCGTTAAAACGTATGAAGTACGACAGCAACGTAAGCATTTGGAGAGCTGAGGGTATTGCATAATGTAAACTTTTCCAAAACGAAGATTCTTGTTTGTGAAGTTGTTTAAAACATTGAATACTTTTAAACTGTATTAACGTTTAATTAATACTTACAACGATTTCGTTTTTCACAGGTATTGTTTCGAACAGTAGCTATGATGGTTCCAGATTATGCTTTGATTGCAGAAATATCGTTGTATTCAATGGGATTTGTTCTTGCAAGAAGGTTAGGTCTATTCTTCATTTGAGTGTAAAAAAAAACTGAGACGATTTTGCAACTCTCTTTATCGATTTTTCGTAGTAGAACAATCCTTGAGCCAATTTTAAAACCTAATTTGGACTAAAAAAGATCAGAACAGGTCAGGATTGCTTTCGATAATATACCTTTCCGACAAATGCCCAACACATCGAGTTTGATCCCAAATTCGTAATAAGCATTCAAAATTTATTTTAGGTGTAAAGTTTTATTGTCTTAGCCCTTGTATTATTGTTATGATGGGAATTCAAACTTTACGATTTTATAAAGGGTCAGACCCTGTGGGGTGAAAAGTTTCACTATCAATCACATTTAACTGTCAAAGCCCTTATAGAATCAGAAACTTTGCGCGCTGATAATATAAATAGTAAAAGCGCTAGAACAGTGAAATTTTACACCTAGACTAAGTTTTGCATTTTCCACGATTTTCATACTCGATATCTTGAAATTTGGTAAAATTTCAGACCTGCCGGTATTTTATCGAAAAGGTGTATTAATGGTTATTTAAGCAAATTTGCATCCAATATTTTGTGCTTCATCTATTCGGGAAAAAGAAGGCCGTGAAAGGGTAAATTTACAAGGGTAACATTATCACAATTTAGAAAAAAGCACAGCATTTCTAAATGTTTGAAACTTGTTTCGAAATCCTATCATAAACCACATCAGTAAATCAGTATCTAAGTAATATCTAGTAATGCATCAGTAAATAATTAAAAAAATGCTCTTCTCCCTTAAAATCCTCCGATTATAATCTTTTTTCTTGGATAATGCGTAAATCTACAAAAGCAAGAAACCTAGTTTTCCAAGAAAATAATTTCGTTGGGTCTACTCATGTTACAATGCGCATATTGGAGACTGATTGTGTTATGAGACTATCGAAACTTCATTTAGATTAATATATTTGTCTTTTGTTTTGAAGTGTTGTGCTAGTCTGCTATTGCTGCAACACGTATTTGAGATAAAATCGGGTTTCTCCTATGTATATAGCCCCCTTCTTTATCCTTTTTTATTTTCAGCCCCAGTAATCAACCTAGTTAGCCGAATTCTAGAGATTCATTCAACTTTTATAACTTTTTATTCATTTTGACTATACGCCCACGAATTATTTTAGCTTCATTGAAGTCGACCATATGGACAACTGCACTACAATTGAATTTTTTGCATATTCTTATGTAGTTATACTTGGTGTTTTTATCTTGATATAATTGTTTTTGTCAAGTTTTTTTATTTTTTCCTTTTAGTCTGTCAACAAAGATTGTTGAGACGTATCGTCTCTGTTCAGAACAACTTTCTTCTCAGTCGCATTATGATTATGGAATGCGAGCAGTGAAGTCAGTGCTCACTGCTGCTGGCAACTTGAAATTGAGGTATCCAGATCAAGACGAGGCTGAGCTTGTCCTGAGAGCCATTCTTGAAGTCAATCTGGCAAAGTTTCTTTCTCAGGTTTGACGACCGGTTGTTTTGTAAAGACTTTCTCATCTTTCATTGCTGTGACAAATGCAGTATGATTAAGTATTTCTAAGGCTATTCCCAGGTTGTAAACATTATCGGGTTATCAAATAGGAACATCAGAAGGACTCTCTTTCTATACAAGCAAATTTTTTAAACACAATTTGCAATGATAATGATGATTTATGTTTTTCATAAATCAAAATCATCATCATCATTGTAATTTGTATTTAAACGAGCTCCTGTTTGTTAACACGATAGTGTTTATAACCTCGGGATAGTGTTGTAATTCCTTGAACGAAACCATCTCTAAAAGTCATCATGCTCAAAAGGGCTTTTGATCTCCTTTCATACATTTAATGCAAACAAAAGTTGTCCACTGCAAGGTGCATTCTTCAAGAGTGTTTGAAATCTGCTGTTTAGTAGACTGTGTTTGTTTGGCATATTGGATCAAGAATTTATATAAATACTTAAAGCCGTTGTGAATCAGATGTTGAAGTTACTAAGATAACTTTGGTGATTAATCTTTTACAATTTTATTTGAACCTGCATTACCGTCAACTTAGGAATATTTTCTCTTTTTCAGGATGTGCCACTTTTTGAAGGTATTATCTCAGATCTTTTCCCTGGAACAAAATGGCCTAATCCTGACTATGGATCTCTAATGGATGCCTTGATTGATAATTGCAAGAAAAACGGGCTTCAGGCAACTGAATGGTTCTTGAAGAAAATCATACAGGTTAGTAAAAGATAGATGCGTTTTCAGTGTTTATCTGAATAATAACAGTTTTGAAACATGCTTTAAATATGTTGTAGGGGTTCTCACAGCGGAGGAAGTAGAAATATTTAATACTTGAATGGATCTGAAAATTTACAAATTAGCGTATCGTGATATTAGCTACAAAATATTCTTGAAATTATTATTAGGCCAGCTTTAATCTTTTCGTAGAATTTTACGTCAACATAACTTACATTATCTTCAAAAATCTATTCGAAAAAAATTCCGGAAAAATATTAATAAACATACTCCTTTGAAGTGTGGAAATTTGTTGGGTTGAGATTCAATGCACTTGGAGTACACATAACAGAAATCCTTCGTACAAACGAAAAGGTTACCTGCTGTCGGGAATTTGGAGTATAACACTGATTCAGAACTAATGCACGAAATTTTCAATTAATTTCTTTGTTGAAAACAAGAGAACAGTACACTGGAAGAGTGTCCACGTATCGTTGGATGGTGTTTTCTCATAAGTTTGATGTTGTACATCCCTCTGTCTTTTGTTTGAATGCTGATATAGGAAAGTATAATCAGTAAGATAATTGAAATGAAATGTCGAAACATAGTCTTGCGCGCTGAAGATCCGTCTTTTTGGCAAAATAATATAGAAGATTCAATAGTTTCAATACTCTGTTAGAATCAAACTCTTTTATTTCACAGATTTATGAAATGATGATTGTCCGTCATGGCTTTATGATAGTTGGTGATCATCTTGGTGGTAAAACAATGGCGTATAAAGTTCTTGCTGCATCACTTGAAGATCTCGAGGCTGCTGGAGTACCCGATCAACACAAGGTAACAGTTTATTCCAGCTTAGGCCCTGGACAAACAATCAAACATTGTTCGTCAAACATCTGAAATTTGCTTTTCAAAAATTGTTGTTCTGATTGATCAGTCGCAAAACATTGGTTGTCAAATTTTTGCTTGTAAATTTGCAAAATTGTTGGTGACAATCAAAATTGTTTTTGAAGTTTTTCAAAAACATGGTGCAACAAATTTAGATTACCTTCGTTTGTCGGGAAATATTCGGCAACTTGACCAAACTGTCAGACATTGCTTGTAAAGCAAATCGCACATGTTTAACAAACAATGTTTCATCGTTTGGCCAGTGCCTTACAGTAGTTTAAAATTCTTATCACGCAGTATTCTAAGAGTAAACACAGTATATTCGAACTTATCAAGGCATTTTATTACACAGCATTAGACATGGTTATAACCGCTTATCATAAAACGCCGTTGATATTTATCAGGGCAACATTTCGGGAGAGCTCCATCTCCCATCATTGGGCAATAAGCAATGAGGTTCTTCTCTAAAATCAATAATTAACGCAATGAATAGGTGAAGAACTTGCATTGGAAGAAATAAAAGTTTTCAAAGCTGTTTTGAGTTTTCCTCTTGACTGCCCAGCTATTTCCTTTGCCATGTGAAACATTCCCATCCCCGATAATGATACCTAAGCACAGTTTTAGCATGGGCGAAGACAATTTCCCGGGAAGCCAACTGCTTTCTATGCCTTGTTATTTGATTGTGACGTCACATTGAGTAGTGCATTCAGTTTTCGTCACAATCAGAACTGATTACCTTACAAATATAAGGAATCCAGTTATGAATAGATTTCAGATAATTTTTGCGGAGAGTTTTCGAATAATTCTTAACCTTATTCCTATTTTTCGTGAAATGGAAAAATCAGATACAGCTGTTGCTGGCGTTGCTGCTGCCGTTGAACCGGGAATTGCGGAGTATCGCGATGAAATCGCGGTTTTGAAAGAGACCGTTGCAAAGATGAATTCTCAGCTGAAGAGCGAGAAAGAGAGAGCAAATGTTGCTGCTTTTGGCAAAGAAAAACTTCTTCTGGTCAACAAATCTTTGATAAGTACAGTTAAAGCTCTAAGAACTGAGGATCTTCCAGAAGAATATAACTCCAAGGTTTGTGGATCTGACCTATTTTAGTTATTTCTACAAACTTCTACGCTTAAAATGTCGTTTTCTAAAATATATTTTGATATGTTGAATATTTAAAACACTGCGATTTGCATAACGAATTCAAAAGGCCTTCATTGTTGTTTTTTTTACGTTTATTCGATTGCATGATATGTGTAACGTTAATTGAAAACTTTTTCCCATTTTAACCACTGTGGTGAAACCACATTTGCTTAGAGTTTTTACGTGGCATTGTTTACGGCCATTTCATGCTTATTTTGAAACGAAATTTTGAATTTTTAGCTCTTGGAAATGCGAACTGTTATTGAACGACAGAAAGAGCTTGTGGAGATCATGTGCAGGAAACATGTAAGCAACCTTGGCGAAGAAATGAAAATGCATCTTGCTGAGAAATTCAATACTAAAAAGGAAAAGATTCTTGCTTCTGAATCTATAGAGATTGCGAACCTAGAGGCAACTGAGAAGGACTCTGGGCTATGCATCCCTGGTTCAAAGTGTAGTATTGTTTTTGGGAGTACCCCAAGAAGTAAATCTGATGACTATTTATTGAAGGCGACAGTATCAGAGTTTGAAGAAGAAAACAGCAAGTTGAATGGAAAAATTGCTTCATTGCAGAAAGAATATGATTTACTGCAAAAGAAGCACACAGCAGTTAATATTACGCATGATGCAATATTGAATGGTGTTGAGAAGTATGTAGAAGAAGACAAAGGAAGAACGGAAAAGAAATTGGAAGATTTGCAGAAAAGAGCAGAACTTAGTGAAGAGCGTTACCAAATAGCGAAAAGGCAAGCTATAAACATGGCTTACAGAATAAAGAAGTTGGGAGAAAAATATGAAAAAGCATTAAAAGAATTGGAAATGTCAAAGGAAGAGTTTGATATTAAGAGGAAGAAGTTTGTTGAAAATGAGAAATTGAAGAAGAAAGATTTTGATGGTGTTGTCTGTGTGATGAAGAAGGAGAGAGAATGTTTGATGAAGAGTGAAGAAGATTTGAAGGAGATGATTGCTTGTCTTGCAGAAGAAGCAAATGCAACAAGAAAGGAAACGGAAAAATTAAAAGTTCAGTGCTTATTAAGGGAAGAAACTATATCCCAATTAGAGAAAGCTAGTCTTCTTGCTACAAAAGAGATGCTTCAGGAAAGAGAACTCAAAGAAGAAGAATGCACAGCAAAGGAAGAATTTGCCAAACAAATTGTAAAGTTGATTGTTGAGAAAACTCAACTGGGTATCAATTATAAGAAGCTAAGAATGAAGAAGAATAGGTTAAGCCTTGATTATGAAAGGGTTAAAGAAGATTTGAAGAATCAAGGAAGAATCCTTGAGACAGCGCAAGAGTCTTTAAGAGACTTGGAAGAAGAGAAATACATGAAACGATTGAATAAAAGAAAGGGATGGAAAAAGCTTATATTTTGGAAGTAAACTTGAAATCGAATTCGCCAAACATAAAATTTGATTATCCAAAAAAACATAGTTGCATTCTTTTAAACTTTTGCTTTGAATTTGTTAGTTTGTTATTTATTTGGAGTTTGATGTTTTAAAATGCCTTTTTCTTGTTTCCAACCGCTGTTGCCCGATGATGGAAGATGGAGCTCTTCCGAGATGTAGTTGTTCTTAAACGTTGGAAAGTAAAATTGGACCCTTTTGAAAGCTTCCATTGATCCTTCCATGATAAAATTCAGCTTTATTCAGTTTAAGTTTTGCAATATCATTAAAATTTTTCATGCCGGTTAGAATACGGGTTTAACCGGGGTTAATGCCACCTGGAAACTTTTGTTATTGCCTATGTCATGATAGGGAATATGATACAGTATCTATTTGGGTTCTTTCCCTATGGGATCTGGTATCTAGTCTGGGTATTCCCCATTTACTCCATCATTTTTTCATGGAGGATGAATTTACTGAATAGTTCTTCCGGGAGCACTGAAATATATCCACCTTGAAATAAATTAAATTTCTTGAAATATATTAAAATACATTCACATAAATTATAGATCATTTACATAAAAAAGAAATCTGATAATCAATTAATTGTCAGTACATTGTGGTACTTGTCAGACTTGTCAGTACATTATGGTACTTTTCAGCACTTTATGGTACTTGTCAGTACTCTGTGGTACTTCTCCGTACTTTATGGTACTTGTCAGTACTTTGTGGTACTTGTCGGTACTTTATGGTACTTCTCGGTACTTTATGGTACTTGTCAGTACTTTATGGCACTTTTCAGTACTTTATAGTACTTGTCAGTACCACAAAGTACTGACGAGTACCATAAAGTACCGACAAGTACCATAAGTACCGAGAAGTACCATAAAGTACTGACAAGTACCACAAAGTACCGACGAGTACCATAAAAGTACCAACAAGTACCACAATGTACTGACGAGTACCATAAAGTACCGACAAGTACCATAAGTACCGAGAAGTACCATAAAGTACTGACAAGTACCACAAAGTACTGACAAGTACCATAAAGTACGGAGAAGTACCACAAAGTACTGACGAGTACCATAAAGTACCGACAAGTACCATAAGTACCGAGAAGTACCATAAAGTACTGACAAGTACCACAAAGTACTGACAAGTACCATAAAGTACGGAGAAGTACCACAAAGTACTGACGAGTACCATAAAGTACCGACAAGTACCATAAGTACCGAGAAGTACCATAAAGTACTGACAAGTACCATAAAGTACGGATAAGTACACAGAGTACGGAAACGTACCACAAAGTACGGAGAAGAACCACAAAGTACGGAGAAGAACCACAAAGTACGGAGAAGTACCACAAAGTGCAAGAAATGCTGCTGGAATACAACTAATTAGTATAATTTATTATAATTTATATTAATTTATTTCAAGGATGGATATATATCAGTAAAACCGTTCTTCCGCAATATTAACAAGATCAACATTGGGCATTGATCCTTTGAAAAAGTCTTCCGCTTGTTGAATAGAACTCAAGACGCAAAATATGATGTTGCATTGCCGAATTTGGCGGCTCCAAGCAAGATGTCTTCTCGCCGTCATGACTTTCCCCTCCCTGCCCCCCCCCCCTTTAATTTAGCATTTGAAGTTCTTGAAGGGTTTAGTAGTTCTTCCCCTAAGATGATTGGGAACTCACTGCACTCAATTGCCAGCTCTATCTGCAATAGATTATTGCACTATCCCCTCGCCTTATGAAACTTTACATCATTCTTTCAATCGTTGTTTCATACTTTGCGTCACAGCCAGGGTCGAGGTCTCGATTAGTTAACCTAGTACTGGGATCCTAGCGACTGGCTCTAAAACACTATTTCACCTTCACCCTTCACTTGGCCAAAAATTTGGAATTCCCTACCAGCTGAAATAAAGTCTGCCCGAAACCACAAACAGTTCAAAAGCCTAATAAAAACGTGGTAATTAAATGCGCGTGCTCATTCTGTAACAAATGATGAGTTTGATGCAATCTATGATGTTGCTTAATGTTAGTGTAAATAAGTGCACTCGTCGCTACTTTAAAACTAACAGTAAATAAGGTACAATTCACAATTCACTTGTTGTTTTTTCTTTCTCGCTAAAACAATTGCGCCACAACTATTATTCATAATGCAATGTTTACCGTATTTCCTCGAATAAGCACCCTCCCATTAATAAGCGTCCTCTTTTGGGTTGAGCTTCCCGTCTTCCCATCAGGTTGGTCCCAGAAACTCCTTCGATGGTGTATGCTTAAGCTCCTTATTGGAGGAATCAAGAGAGGCCTTTTGCTATTAGATGCAAAACTTAGATTTCATCAGAACGATAGTTTATTCATAAATCTTAAACATTTGCTCCTCTTTGAGAGGACTTAAGTATGCGATCCGGACGCTTACACTTTTTTTTATAAGAACAATTTTTAAGAACACGAGCCTGGATTTTGCCCAGATTTTAAGAACAAATTAAGAACAAGCTAAGGCTGGTCTTTTCAAAAGCCCTAAGGATATCAGCTAAATATGTATAAGTAAGACAGTCAGACTGAACGTAAAAAGCAAGCAAACAAAGAAATAGACAAGAATGCTGCATTTTCACACAAACCTAGCACCACCCCAGGTATTCATTGAAAAATATAGATATCTGAGTAACCAAGGAATTAAGAACAGATTAAGAACATTTCAGGCTCAAAAACGGCAAAAATTTAAGAACAGCCAGCCTCAACAAAAATTTTCTGGTTTTTATATAAAAAAAAGAGTGTACTTGATGAAATACGGTAATAAGAAATTCTTGATAACTGAATTTTTGCGATTGCAGGTGAAATATAAGATAATCAACCCGAAATCCTGTAAAATGGGAGAGCTGTATGGTTGCTTTGACGCAGTGTCTCATGAGTGGTCAGATGGTGTGTTAGCAAATACATTTAGAGAACAGGCAGTGTCGACAACTGATGACCGCAAATGGATCTTATTCGATGGACCGGTAGATGCGGTTTGGATTGAAAACATGAATACTGTTCTTGATGATAACAAGAAGGTACACTGTCTTTTCATTGACCATCTTAACCGGTATTTTAAGAAAAAATGTAAGATACACATTTCCATATTGCCTTGTCACTATAAAACGACGGCCCAGTACGAAAATTTCTTCGTACATTATTTTTGACCCAAAATTCAGATCTGTCTCCGATTCTTTAATCTATTAGCAAATCCTCCACTCCTAGTCTTGGTTAAGTCTCAATACTGACTTGATAACTGTCATTTTTCCTAACTCTTTATTTGTTTCAATTATATGGGTTTTGTTCTGAACTTTGTAGCTCTGCCTGATGAGTGGTGAAATTATCCAAATGAACAACAAACAAAGTCTTATATTCGAGACAGCTGACCTTGATCAAGCATCTCCAGCTACTGTTAGTAGATGTGGTATGATATACCTTGAACCGCATCAGGTAAGAACTTTGTTATTAGTTTACACTTATGAGATGAATTTCCACACTCGAAGCAAAGAATGTCTCATAAAAAAACGCCCCCTCAGTCATCTAGTTCAACCTTTATCAAACATCAGGCATCAGGCTATGTTCGCACATCAAAGATTTGAGACGGGCTTTGGTGCCAACCCACTGTGCTCCACCAATCACAATCAACCACGAGATTCAACTTTTTGTAACATCTTTTGATTCAGTTATTACTCTGATGAAGCCTTGAATGCCGGGGGCAAAATATAAGTATGTAAAAAATTTTTTAGTCTTTTTTCCTTCGCCTTCTCGTCGATTTGTAGCGTTACTGCTTCACTTTTTTTCACTTCGCCAGAAGAATCGAAAGATCTGACGGGACAGAATGCAGCTCGTGGACTTTTCTTTCGGCCAATAATTCAAGGCCAGGTTCAATAGTGCATGTCGACTCAAAGAATTTGATTTAACAGTTTTGCTCTTGTTTACATGGAAAATTAAGCTTCACTCCTGAAAAATTAAATTTCATTCATATTTGTCTCTGTTTGGCTATGTATAGTTAAAACGAAGACGCTACAATTCTCATCATAACTGTTGCGGATATTTTTTAAGAATTGAATCGATTGCACCAGGCAACAACACTCGCTTCCCTCATCATTGTTGTTGATAATATTACCTGAAATTTGTCATCAGCCCTTATTAACACATCCAAAAAAATTGAGATAATGGTGCTATTTAGCTGTGCTTTTAGATTGTTATGAATCCCTGAAGCAGTTTTGTCTTTGCATGAAAGCACTCCTCAAATCAGTCAAGAATAGCAATCTTGATGCCAAAGTTAAACCTAGCGCAAACCGTGCCAACATATTGACCAACATCGCCATCAACAATTATTGGCCAACATGTTGGCACGGTTTGCTGTAGATGATGTTCGAAAAAACAACATGTTGTTAACGAAAAGAAGTTGGCCAACATTTTTTAACATGTTGGCCAACGTTTTCATCTACTTAAACAAGAGTGATATGTTGGTACGGTTTGCTTTGTCTCCCCATCATGTTGGCACGACATTTCCAATTTCGGACGTTATTTCAGAGACCTTGAAATGAGAAATAGATTTAAGCTTGCAGTTTTAGTTTGGTCACGAGTTTTTTCTTCTTCGTCGTTAGTCAAAAGAGCTACCAATAAACAAACAGCTGCTTCCTCTGCCATGTGTGCAAAAGATCATCTGTAGATGACGTCAGCAATGTAGATGGCGTACCAAAATGTTGGCCAATTTTAAGCCAACATGCCAGCCAACATTGTTGGCATGTTTTGCGCCCGCCTTTACAGGCGTAATCGTTAGTCGTAAATTTGCAAGACCAAATCTCAGAACAAGTCATTATGTCAAAAGAGATCGAAGACTATCGACATGAAGAGATTTTAAAGCCCTCTTTTTGCACCAATATCCATGCTTAGCGGACACAACCGCTTTAAGGCGAAAAATTTGTCTTTCGTTTTCTCCTGCGTAACGTTAACTTTGCTTTCTAATCTTTGGCAGCTTGGATGGCGGCCTCTTATGGACTCGTATATGGCAACCCTTCCTGAAACACTCACAAAAGAGCAGAAAGATCTCGTTCGAGAACTATTTGAATGGCTAATGCAACCTTGCTTGGGTAATTACATGTCAATCTTATCATACTGTACAACCTTGTAACGTTACAAATAAATATTATTTAAAGCAATAGCTGTGCCGGGTATTATCTCGAAAAAAACTACCCCTGAAATGGAGCTTGTTATCAGTATCAAGGGATATCTATTAAAACAGTTGTGATAATGGAAAAATCTTTCTTTCTCCTGAGTTCCATATTTGCTTCTTTAATAAAGATAACATTGTTTCGTTTTCCGAGTGTAATCGGACCATTTCAAGCTGGTTTCCATATAGCCAAATGTGGCTGTGCCAGTGCTGTGACACGGCTGTACCAGTGCCAAGGCAGTGCTGTGACGCTTTCAGTTCTAATGGAAACACTTCCTTTCGGTGCTTCTAACGTGGCTGGATAGTTGCTTTAGCGCGGTGGTGCCAACATAAAAAGTTGAATTTGGTTCAACTTTCCCTGCCCTTATGACACTTCTGCCACTAGAAGATTTTAATGGAAAATCTATTTTTGGAATTTCAAAACTTTGTCTTCGTTACTTGAGTATATAAATAATGCTTAATGCTTAGTTGATTAATGCGTAATTAATTAATGCTAAATAATGTTTAATTTGTCACCGTCAAAATTTATATCCAGAACTGTAGTGTATTTATTGGATGGCAAAATCTCAGCCGATTTCGAAATGCCATTACCATTAGCCATGCGCTCTCTTATAATGAAAAGCTCTGATGTTCCAAAAGTAGCGAGTCCAAGACTTCATGGCTTTGCCACACTGTTTCCAGTACCTTGCCATTTTAGACTTTAAAAGGTATCCCAACATAAAGAATCTGAAAAATATCTTGAATTTTCTTTTTACTGAGTATGTATTAATTGTTTTCTTTTTGTAGATTTCATTCGACATGAATGCAAGTTCTTTGTGCAGACATCCCAGATGCATCTTGCCAAATCTTTCATGAGTTTATACACATGTTTATTAGATGAAATCAAAGCACAGGCTACGGCGGAAGGATCAAGTAGAATGTCAACTGGACAAGTAAGAAAACTTTGATAGTTTTTTTTCATGTATCTTGATCCTATCTCGTTATCGTAAGCTACTCTGAATGTTTTCTTTGTACGGTGTTTGCTATATCTCTTTGAGCACGTGTATTACACTTGTGAATAAAAGCAAGAATGTATGCAAGGTCGCTAAGTCGTTGTTTATAAAAAAGGCGAGATGAACAGCTTCTTTTGTACTCACAGTTTTGATATAGAAGATCTCAAATACAAGAACCAATTCTATACTAAAATAACCTAATGCGAGCAAAAAAAACAACGTTCCCAATCCAAATTCAACAAGTGAAGTCGTCAGAATGCTGTGTTCATGTGTTTGCTGTAATCGCCTACTCTTGCTAGAATCATTACACAAGTCCCACTCTTCGCAAACCGCAATGACAGCCTTTAGCAACAGCAACAACTATTTGCTTAGAAATTACATTGGATGGTCTAATGATCAGATGGGGCATTAGGCCATCAAATTCAACCATCCAATTCATAGTTCTAGGTGACCTATAGAAATCAGATTGGCCTAAGTAAGGAGCAAAACTACGACTCGTGGAATACGTCTACCCTTTTCCTTCTAACAAACTATTTTTCCTTGCTTTTTGCTTTGCAATATCGACTGACTATATGATGATATTCAAAAGAGCTGTGGGAAAAATTAATCAATATTCACATTTAGTAAGAGTTTTTCTATGTCGTCATAATTACTAGAAAAGAGAAAGTAACTATAATGTCGTTTTGGAATTTTTAATAGTTGCAAAGTTGAACTGAAAAATTTCGCGATGTAACGGTATCAGTAATTTTTCATACTTTTTAGGTGATGTCGTGGTTGCAAGGTCTTTTATATTCAGCATTGTATGGTCTGTTGCTGGCACACTTGATGGACAAAGTAGAAAGAAGTTTGATGAATTCTATCGTCAACTTCTTTCTGGCTCTGACAAGGCACATCCAAAACCAAAAATTGTCAAACTTTCAAAGGTAAAGTATATTTATAGACTGTTTTTCATATTTAAATAGCAATCTTTATTCTTCCATGTCTTTTGAGTTGTATCAGCTGTGAACTATTCTTCTGATCTCCTCACTCAGACTATGTGCTGTATTGTCATCTCTATTAGCATCCGGCAAAATTCTATTAATTGCTCGTGCCTGTTATGTTTACTTCTTCCTTGTTCAGCAGCCGCTCAACACTAATGCTTGGTGTATTCACTCTATATTCCCAATTTACCTTCCCTCTGAATTTCATTCTGCCTTAGATTTGATTCGCAGAGTGCAAGGATTCATACATTGTAATATCTACTTCCTCCTCCTTTGTCTTTAACCACTAAGGCCCTGGCGAAACGATCAAACATTGTTGGTCCAACATTTTATATTTGCTTTACACCAAATGTTTGACGGTTTGGCCACTTCCAAAAACATTGCTTGACAATCAAAAGTAACAAAATTTGTGGCGTGATGTTTTTGAAAATGTTCAAAAACTTTTTTTGCTTGACGCACGCAAAAATTGCTGGAGGAGCAATGTTTTAATACGTGGCCAAACGGTCAAACATTTTGCTTGACGAGCAAATTTCAAATGATTAACCAACAGTGT
Source organism: Chrysaora quinquecirrha (assembly GCA_014526335.1). Lineage (NCBI taxonomy): Eukaryota > Metazoa > Cnidaria > Scyphozoa > Semaeostomeae > Pelagiidae > Chrysaora > Chrysaora quinquecirrha. The sequence continues at coordinate 606,390 of JACTAT010000004.1, forward strand.
TTCATTGTTTGGCCAGGGCCTTAAGCATCAGTGACACATAAATCTTATTATTATTTTCTGTGCCCAAAGTCAGAGTTTTCATTCAATATGTAATTGAGTATCAATATTACGTTCTAAATGTTTTTTATCTCTCTTCCTTAGCAAAACGTATTTCCAGAAGCTGGTTCTGTCTTTGATTATACCTTCGTTAAAGCTGCCAGTGGATCTTGGGCCAGATGGATTGATATTCTTGACAAAAGCTCGCTTCATATCGATAAGAATGCAAAGGTATTTTGTTCTAAAACTTCCAGTCGCTTATTTAAATATCATATCTTATTCTTGATGCTAATTTGAGACCCGCTACTTGTTTGTTATCTAGCAAAAGAACAGTGAAGTATTCTTGCATCTGTTATACGCTAAATCGATTTCATAGCGCTTCTCGTCCCACTTAAGTCGGATCTCCACTAAGCCGATAATTTCGAAGCCGAAAAATTTCCTGTGATCTTATTGGCCAAGATCCTACTTTTCGCGGCTCGACATTTTTCCGCTGAAAGGTAGCCAACAGAATTTTTTTACTTTCTGATGAAATTCATCCAAAAAAAAGCACAGAGAACAAGATGGCCGAATTTTCAAGTCAGCGAGTCGGGCAAGATGTCTCAGCCATTTACAACTTTTCAAAAAGCTCCCAAAGCAAAATCAAGTGGAGATCGTGTATTTCTTTCCGCCGCGGAAAATTGTCGCATGAAGAGTTGCCCGCCGTGAAATCTTTGCGTCTAGTGGAGATCCGGCTTTAAAGAGAAAAGAGTAATACAAATAGAGTCATGCAAACCTACTTTTGTTCTTAGGTCAGTGAGCTAATTATACATACAGATGATACCTCCAGACAGATGTTCTTCCTTGAGACGTTTTTATCACATGAAGTGCCTTTGATGTTTGTTGGTAATACTGGTACAGGAAAGTCTGCAATAACTAATAACTACCTGGTTAAATTACCAAAAGAAAAGTAAGCATTTAAGCGTTTTCTTTTACCAGTAAAACTCTACCCCTGTTGTCAAGTTTTGTTTCTCTTGCTTGGATATCGGTTAAGATTTCGCCTTAGTGTTAATATTTTGTCTTTGGTCTTAAGCTCTTGATATTAAGCTCTTAATGTTGTTATCTCACGAATTCACTTTCAAGTTTGTTACGTTGAATAAAATACTTTCATGGACTTAAATTCATTGGCCCTGGGAAAATGAACTGAACATTCCGCTGAACATTCCGCTGAACATTTTACGCTATGTTCAGTGTCCAGTGCTAATGAACTGAACATTTAACTGAACATTTGCGGAATTTTTTCACTGAACAAATTTTGTTCACCACACATTTTTTACTCCAGCTGGCTTGTGGTGTCAGAAGCTCAGCAAAAGGTTGGGGTCCCTGCATAGAAATAGGGTTGCAGCCCCATTTACGGTAGCGTCACAGCCAGGATCGAGGTCTCGATTAGTTAACCAACTACTGAGATCGTAGTGACTGGCGCTTTAAGATGGATTTCCACTTAAAAAAACTAGTACGCGTTTCGACATTTATTTTATGTTGGTATCACAAACACAATACGCGTATCAATATAAATTTCGGCGCCAACCTGGTGTTTCGACTCCCCATATTGCTTAGATCCGTTAAAAAGTTAGCTTCAAGTAAACTTTCAAAAGCGATACAACGAATCGTGTGCACTTACAAAGTGGCTCTTTTCTAGTGGCTGTGCTTGCACTGTGTTACGATGCCTTTCGATACGCGAAGATTTTTTAAAGTGAAAATCCTCCTTAATACACCATTTGACATTCTACTCATTTTTCAACTTTTATTTCAGGTATATACCAATCAATATAAATTTCTCAGCCAGAACAAGCGCAGGACAAACTCAGGACATTATTATGTCAAAACTAGACAGGTTATTGGTTTAAATATTGTTATTTTTCTTTTAGCTGTTATTCTCGATGTTCATTTATGCCTCTCGTATTTCAATCTTTGTATAACCTTTTTTCTGAATGATTCTGTTTGAATTTTAGGCGCAGAAAAGGTGTTTATGGTCCACCACATGGGAAGAAGTGCGTTGCTTTCGTTGATGATTTAAATATGCCAGCCAAGGAAAAATATGGTGCACAACCACCAATTGAATTACTAAGACAATGGATTGATCATAACCATTGGTATGACAGGAAAGATACATCAACTCTTCATTTACAAGATGTCGTAAGTATTATTTGTGTTAGCTATCACTTTCTCAACAAAGCAATGGCAACTGTAGAATGTTAAAAAAGTAGTTATTGTTTCATTAAGGCTGCCTTTTTGTACTGTAGACTATTTCTCTTCCCTCGTTCATTTCATTCCCTTGCCACAGATGCAACTATCAGCTAGCTACGTTCTGCATATCTTTCCTACCCTTTTAAATTATGAATCTCTTGACAGCCTGTTTTCGTTTTTATGATCAACTTTTGAATCAGTTTTTATGATCAACTGTTGCTCCGGCCAAACTATCAAACATTGTTTGACAAACTGTGCTTTACATGCAATACTTGACCGTTTGGCCACGTCGCTAAACATTGCTTGACAAGCAAAATAGTCAGAATTTGTTGCACGATGTTTTTGAAAAACTTTAAAACAATTTCTGCTTCAAAACAATGTTTGAATGTTGCCAAACGGGACAGAGTTTAATTGGACAACCAAATTGCAGATATTTCACCAACAATTTGTGATCCCTTGGCAAGTATATCATTTCTCTGGAAAGTCTTGTAGATTTGAATGGTTACAAAAGGTTGAGACAAGATGTTTACTGGCCATTTTCCTTGAATAACATACCGGCGTACAACAATCCTGTTAGGTGATTGACGGTAGCGGTCCTGTTAGGTGATTGACGGTAGCGGTCCGACATTGCAACATATTTAAAATTCTAAAATAACGTACTTCATTAATGTACTGTAAAGTACTGGAATATGTCAAATTAACTTTCTACGTCTTCAATTAAATATGTTGTTTACATCAATTAAATTCTGAAATAAAAACTGCAATCTGCTATTTCATTCCTTAATTCTTCATTAATGTATTTTTCGTTTTCTTAGCTTTTGGTAACTGCGATGGGCCCACCTGGAGGTGGCAGAAATGACATCACATCACGTTTCACAAGACACATGAATGTAATTTCAATCGATGAATTTGATGATAATAATCTGACAAAGATTTTTGCATCGATTACAGATTGGCATTTTAGTAATGGGTTTGATTCCTCGTTTCCACGACTGGGAAAGGTAAGTGTTTTTTGCAAGATTGCAAAGAATTTCGTGGTATTTTCTATATGCTTCAAGTCCACATTCTTAGTGTAAAGATGTTATCTAATATAAGATATCCTTCTTTCTTGATAACTTGTTCTTAGTTCTAAGTTGTTTTCTTCTGCTGGCTGGTGTGGCTTATTTTGAAGTCTCATTAACTCAGCAGACAAATCAACAGACATTTTGATATATCAACGAGAAACCGACCTCTTCACTTGCACTGCGGTTGGTCACTGCCAGAGGGCCTTTACTGTATGACACAGTGATCGGTTTGCGTCGCAATAAATTTTGAAACGGGCGTGCCACTTTACGTGATTATAAGAGTCACAGAGAGCAAGGCTTTTTCATCTAGCACTCCCTTGCCTTGAACCGCAAACCGTAAGCAAAACAAATGCAAATGCTAACCATTGCGTTACACTGCCCTCGTTTAGCAACAGCCACTGCATTCTATTGGTATTAGGAACATCAGATAGGCTGAGCCCTTGCTATCATGTTATGAGTTTTTTAATGTTTAATTTAGCCGAACGCTTGTTATATCAAGCTACTGTAAGTTGAGTGCTTTTTATTTTAAGTATACTACTTAACGAGAGCTTTACTCTTCTTTGTGGTACGTGCAAAGATATTCGTATATAGTGTTTTCAGATTAGAAATTGGCACGTATGTTTAATGTTTACAATAAGTCGATGCATTAAAAGCTAAAATAATTTAGTTTGTTTAGTGACCTCAACTGATTGTCACTGATGCTGTAGATAACTGTTTATAGATGCTTTCCGCGAGATTTGCGTTGAAATTAAACACTTGGGACCGTTTTGATTTCATTCTAGCAAAGTTTTCCTGATTCTAACTAATTTATCATCTGTCATCGTTTGCTCTTTCCCTTAAATGGCCATAGTTACATTAAATTAATTTACTTGTTGTTTTCTTCTAGATTGTTGTAATGGCAACCATGCGAATCTACAAAGAAGCAATAACAAACTTCTTACCAACACCGTCCAAGTCACATTATGTATTTAACTTGCGTGACTTTGCAAGAGTCATTCGTGGTGTTCTCCTTGTACCCCCATCATGTTTACATGACGGAGACAAGCTCATCCGGTTATGGATTCATGAAGTATACAGGGTCTTTTATGATCGCTTGATTGATGATCATGATCGGTAAGTGATTTCCTTGATTTTTATTTCTATTCATAGACGATTAATTAACAAATTGAAAATTTGATCATTTGATCATATTGATCATATTGATCGTGTTTATAATTTTTCTGTTACGCTGCAGCTGAGCATAACACATTGAATTCGTTGAATTCCAGCAACTAGGGGAATTATTCCCAGAATTTCCTTGGAAAATCGTTGATAAAACGAAGGATTGATAGAAATGGCTGCCATCTTTTGCGGAAGCCTGTATTGTAAACATGTTTTGCTTGGCAAACCCAGAAAAAAGTTTGAATCGTTTCAAGTTAGAATATGATGTCTTTTGTTCTGGCAATGTCAACTCGTGTTTGATTTTTGATCGATTTTAAGGCAGCTTATTTTTAGAAAATTTAACACTTATATTGATTAAACTGCCAGTACTCTTATTTCATGAACTAAACATTGGGTGTGGGGTATTTGATTGTCAAACGAGCGAGCAATGTATTTGCTCCTCTGCATATTTTTTAGATATAAAAAGAGTATTACCGTAAGCTTGGCTTTTTCATTTGATTTTTTTAATCGATTTTTCAATCGATTTTTCTACATTTAGATAATTTTTTTTCATCGTTTAGGGGTTTCTTCTTCAACACTGTCAAAGATACGATTAAAAAGGACTTTAATAAAGACATGAGCACACTTCTGAAAAATCTCGTTCCAAGTGGAAAACTTGAAGATGATCATATCAGGTAATACATTCAGTTTCATAAGAAATTTTCAAACCTAACTCGCAGCAAGGGATAGTTCTGGCAATTTTATTATTGTATAGTATAAAGTAGGGTTTTTCTCAACTTGCCATGAGTGAAGCTACTCTTATCACAGGAAGCCCAGACTGGAGTGTGTTGCCAAAATCAGTTAAAACACAAATAGCATGTGTTACATAAAGAAGCATTTAATTGAATTGTGTTGGCGTCACATATAGAGCATTGAAGTGAATTGCTATATAATTTGCTACTTGAATTGTATAATATAATATATACATATTATATAGTATTGTATGTGACGCCAACACAATTCAATTAAATGCTTTTTTGTGCAACACGTGCCATTTGTGTTTTGACTGCCTTTATGCAACACAATTCAGTTTGGGCTTCTGTGCTCTTATTCACTGAAACTCACAAAGTAGACCTAAATGTACCGTCTTTGAGTCATTAGCCTTAAAGAGATTATTAAGTCAACTACAAGTGTTATTTGCTTGTAGATATTTAAAAACCTTATAATTCGAAATTTTCCGGATATTTTGACGAAATTTTATGTCCCTTAAAGCAGATTCCAAGTGCTGGCTGCTTCAGCGATGCAACAAAGTTAAGCATTCGATTACCTAACAGTTGATCTAGTTGGTCCGTTGAATAATGATTTCAGATTTCTCTCTGTCTTGTATTTTTAGATCTCTGTTTTTTGGCGATTATATGTCTGGTGATTCTGCAGAAAGCTGTTATGATGAAATCACTGATTTCAAAGCACTCACTAATCAAATCGAATCGTATGTACATTGCTTAATTTCTTGCCTTGTGAAATATCACCTCCCACTTTTTCATTAGGTTTTGTCTTGTTTTGAAAAATTATAACGAGACGCCTAATCGTTAGAAATTGTTTATTGAAAAGCTCTGAATGCGAGGTCGAAACATTAGCATTCACTTTTTATGATTATCTAGATGGTTTTTTCTCTCTGATGTAATATCTGCCGTTTTGTGTTATTACGGAACACCACCATTTACGTTTTTAACACAAGCATTTACTGGTCCGGCGAGCAGCCAATTATGTATCCTCTCCTCGGAAACATCAAATCTTTATAACCAAGAAATTTGCGAAATGTTTTTTATCTCTGGCGTTAAAACCTTATACGTTCGACTACAAATTCCTAATATCAATTGTTATCAGGTCTTATTTTCCTTTTCCCTAGCTTTCCCCTTTTTTCCTGCTTTTTTCCATTTGAAAGGAATAATATATTTCATTATTCTAATCGTTTGTATCGCCTTAATAATTAACCTAACCTTGTGTTGTATTTTACTGTGAATATTCCATTATGTCGTGTATTAACGTGTATTAGAAGGTGCTGTGGCGTCGTGGTATAATCCAGCTGACTCGTGGTGTCAAGAGCTCAGTGTGGTCAGGGTTCGAGCCCAGCCACGGTAGCGTCACGGCAAGGGTCGAGGTCTCGATTAGTTAACCTACTACTGAGATCCTAGCGACTGGCGCTAAAACACCATTTCACCTTCACCTTTTCAACTTCACCTTAACTACATTGCTTGCTTGCCTTTTTTTGCTTTGCCAACGAATATGATTATTTAAATCTATCTCTATGTTTTAGATACCTTGATGATTACAATCAGATGAGCAAAGCACCTATGTCCTTGGTGATGTTTAAATTTGCTATTGAACACGTGTCAAGAGTCAGTCGTGTGTTAAAACAAGACAATGGACATGCCCTGCTCGTTGGTCAGTAAACTAAACCTTCATTCGTTGCTTCTTTTGTTCAGTTCAGCATACGATTTTATAAAAACTGTGTATTATATTCTTCAAAATTCAGGAATCGGAGGCAGCGGTCGTCAAAGTGCAACAAAGCTGGCAACTTTCATGGCCAATTACGAGCTCTTTCAGATTGAAATAACAAAGAATTATACCAAAAATGAATGGAGAGATGACTTGAAAAAGGTATTACCTAAATATTCACGTCGGTAAAAGCCCATCAATATGACAGACGGATTGTGTGAGAAAATGGAAAAGATTTTAACACAGATTAATCCTGTTTTTGTCGGGCACTTCGTATACCTTGGCCAAATGCTCATACATTGCTTTTCAAACATTTTAAATTTGTTTTTAAAGCAAAATGTTTGACTGTTTGGCCAGGTCGAAAAACATTGCTTGTCGAACATTTTTACTTCCGTCAAGCAGAAAATGTTTCTCAGCTATTTAAGAAACACCGAGCTTGTTTTTGCAATAGATATAGCTTATTTTTGGCCTGTCAAATAATGTTTTGTGACGTGGCCAAAGGGTCGAATATTGCTTGTTACGTAAATTTAAAAAATGTTTGAACAACATTATTTTTATAGTTTCGCCGGGGCCTTACTTGAAGATGGCAGTAATTTCATTCTTTAATTTTGGCTCGTTACCTGAAGCCATTTAATATCCTAGTATTGCTAGGACTGACAGTTGTTCAAAAGGAAAAATCAGTCAGTTTAGCTTTTCTGATTATCTTAGTTTTAGTCGTGCAGAATTGAATGTGTAATTAAGCTCTGAAGTTCTTGAATTCTAACCTTTCGTACTCTTTTGCTGTGAGGTGTGCAAAGGCAAGTATTTTGAAGATTTTTCCACCCCGTACAGCAATACTGACGTTTTGCAAAGCGTGTTATGTATCAATCAGACTTATCGTACTATCCTAATTGAATCGTAGTTCAAAACATTTTGACAATGAGCCTTTTTTTCTTGTGCTTCGTCTCTTTTCCTTTCTCACGTTTTTTCGTTTGAAAGAGCTTGATATTGGGGCTTTCGGTTCCTAGTTTAGGCCCTCTATTGTAGCTTTCTACTCTATTGTATCTCTCTGTGATTCAAGAGCAGAGAAAAATCAAATGTATATGAATATCGTTTTTTCTTCATCAAGGTTTTGATAAAATCTGGAGTTGATGGGAAGCGTACAGTGTTTTTATTCAGTGATAACCAAATCAAGGAAGAATCATTTGTTGAAGATATTAACATGATATTAAACACTGGAGATGTACCAAATATATTTGCGGCTGACGAGAAAGCAGAAGTCATTGAGAAAATGCAAGGAGTTGCTCGTTTAGAGGTATATTTCCTATTCTCTTTTAAGGGTCGTTCATGGGAGGTGAGGTATCCCACTAAAGGTGGAAGAGCCCACTGAAAGGAATCTCGTCAAAACGTAGTTCTACGAAGTTGAGATTGTTTTCATATGAAAGGTGGGCTATCCCACCTATGTGAGATTTACTGGTAAGATAAATATATAATAAAACTTATAAGTCGATACGATCCCACCGAATTGGGCTGAATTTGCCTCATTTGAACAAAGCAATGTATCAAGCCCACTCAGGTGAGATGGAAAATGAAAATCATTATCATTAATGGGCCATTGAATTGAAACGACTGTTTTGCTGGGCTGAAATTCATCATATGAACATAAGCTTAAAACTCAACCCTTCTGAGTGAACTACCTCGTTTAAGCGGGACATCCCACCTCATGTGAACCGGTACTAACAGGATTTATTAACAGTTCGATAGAAGAATGTGGTAACATTATTCTGAAGAAACTGTTACCGCGCGCTTCAGTTTGTAGATCGATAGCTAGCTTGAGCTTTAGACAAATATCTAACTTGAGCTTTCTCCCAGTTCGTCACTTCTCTGATTGTGTATAAGCGAAACTTCAAGTTAGATGCATCTGTCTATTTATTCTGTACGCCTAAAAGCTTGCTAGACAGACCTCACTTCTACCTTGCATGTTGTTTGCCAATGAAATGAATTATCAAATTTATATAACCACGTAAAAATAAATCTACGGTAGATACAACACTTATAACTTGCTTTCATTCCGCTACATTTCTAAAATCAATCAAGATATTTTCAGTTTCTATTCTCGCAGCTTTGTAAGCTTAAAGTTTCAGTACTGTTTTTCTGTTGTTACTATTTTGAAATCCCAGGATTTTTTAGACCTTTGAATGAATGATATACTATCTTTAAGTAGATTCTCTCGAAAATATCATATTACTCGACTAATATCTTTTCCTCCATACTGTTTTTACTGCTGAGAAAAGAGCGTTACATCTGAATATTTACCGCTTTAATGCATAGTATCAGTCTTTTATATTTTCCTATTTCAACAGGGCAAAAAGATAGACGCAACTCCGCTAGCAATGTACAACTATTTCATAGACAGAGTTAAATCAAATCTGCATATTGTCCTTGCTATGAGTCCGATTGGTGATGCTTTTAGAAACCGGCTTCGTATGTTCCCATCGCTGATTAACTGCTGCACCATAGATTGGTTTCAGGTAAAGATAAATAAATATTCTCTCGTTTCTCATTGGGTTCTTACAATAGAGTAGAGTAGATATTTATTTCTGCAATCAAAAGTTCATACAAATAATGTGTTTTGCGAAACTGAGCTTAATCATCGTAAGTAGTTATTTCTTACTTAACTATTAATTTGGCTTTTGGCTCATTTGCTTCTGCTTATATTGTCTTGAAAGTGTTTTCGAATAGTCTTCCTGACAGGTTACCAAAAAAACTTTTGTTAGAATTACATTTTATGTAAATGTTATAATCTTTAAGATCCTGTCCATCATGTTAAAAAATCCAGGTGCCACTTTTGCATTTAAATTTTGGATGCTCCTTATCTTGTCAGTCATGCAAAGAATTACGTACATATTCTAAGTTTGAGTTACGTTTCTGCAGATGGTGCTTGGAGTAGTTATCGTAACAATTCTGAGTTAATAACAACTCACTTTCTTTGCATTTATGGGTTCTTTCGATAGCGTGTAGGGAAGAAAGAACACGCTTAGACAGTAAACCCTAGCCAAGAAAACCGCAACTTTAACAACTCTAAGATTTGATATTCTTCGACACTGAATCAAGATAAGACTAAACTAGATACTGATAACACTAATAACACAAATATATAATGGTTACCTAATAAGACAACATTTTGAGACGTCACACAACGTGGGACACAACAAAGACAAAGAAACACACATTTCCAAGAAAGGGAGTTACTTACACTAACACGAGAACTGCACGCCTATGTTAATACAAATTACAAAAAATAGTATAAAAGAAAACTAACAGCTAAAACGATAGTTATCTAAAAGAAAACTAACAGCTGAAACACTACACAGATACTTTACACGTTGGCTAGCTCTAGGCCTGTTATGCAGAGCACTTCTTACAAACATAAAATTAATGCAGTTGGGAAATTTTGAACATTGTCATTATTGTTCACATCACAGCACGTAACAGAAACGAAACTTTTCATAGTCGCAATAACATGAATCAAGAGATCACAAAATTATAAATGGCACCTTTTACATCTGAAAAACATTGGTGAGCTATTACTTTTTTCTTATAGGCTTGGCCTGACGATGCCCTTGAAATGGTTGCTAAAAAGTTTCTTCAAGATATTGAGATGGACGATTCTTTGAGAGCATCGTCGGTTCGCATGTGCAAGTATTTTCATGAATCCGTCAGGAAGCAATCTGAAAGGTGGGAGCTAATTTTGTTTATTAACTTTCATTGTACATTTGCCTTTGTTGTTGTTGCTTTGTGTTCTAGCAGCAAGAAAGGGATTTTTGGAACTATCTACGTGTGCTGTCTTCTTATTGTGTTGTAGCACGAACTTTTTTGCGTTGCAGAAGCAAATGAAAGAAATGTTTTAAACCTCCCGTGACCGCCATCCAAACGGTACATACCAAAGCGTCCTTTCAGCATGTTTTGTATCCATAAAGGAGATTAAAACCGTTGATATTTAAGGACGAAAACCCCTCTTACCTTTTTTTTGAAAAAAAAACATGTTTTTAACCATTAACATAAGACCCGTTTAAGCCTGATAACCGTAGCCTATAATAAGTGACTGAAAGTTATACGGATATAAACCTAAAATAGTAAAGAAATACCAAGCCGCACTGTAATCTTTATGACTCTCTATACTGAGCATCATTTCTACTGAGAATTGTTTAGGGAGAGTTATGGTTGTAGATGGCTTTTGGAATTCCTGTCACGTATCACTGCTGCATGTACAAGAAAAAGAGTTCGCCGAATGTGTTTTTTCGAGTTTTTTCTGACAAACGAGGTGGAAGACAATGTCTTTTTGACACGATTTTATGTGGTTGTCATTGCTTGATACATTGCTATACCATATTATTGTTTTGTTTTAATCCGGCCATCACCAAATAGGCTTTGCAAGACTTGTTCCCCTAAGATGTATATTATTTTTTCTGTTGCTATTCCTTGACCATTGCAAATTGAAATAAAACTCTTATTGTGGTAATACCTTTTTCAGGTATTTTGAAATTCTGCGACGTCACAATTACGTCACTCCAACGTCATACTTGGAACTTATACAGACGTTTAAACTTTTGCTGCGAAGCAAGCGAGATGAGGTAATGCAGCTGAAGCAACGGTATCTGACTGGTTTGGAGAAATTAGAGTTTGCTGCTTCTCAAGTTACTGTGATGCAACAAGAACTGAAGGACCTTCAGCCTGAGCTGGTTAAAACATCAGCAGAAACAGAAAAACTCATGGCGAAAATTGAACAAGATACAGTCGAAGTTGAAGCCAAGAAAGAGGTACTAAATTGTCTTGGTTACTCTCTTTTACTTTTAGTTTAAATTATTTTCCCTCTTTGAATTATTAAAGAGAATCGACACTCATAATTGTGGCATATGCCCAATCTACAGGGTGGCCCAAAAAAAGGGACCCCCTTAGGTAAAAAATTTCTGAATAATTTTTCTCAGGAAGCAATTTTACAAAATTTATACCAGGTAATATTCAAGTCAAGTGCGATATCGTGTAGAAATATCTTGATGATAAGAGCTTCCATATCGGCGCAATTAGATGTTCAATTCATGATGTTCAAAAACCTGTTGTTTATATTCCATCATTGCGCACTGCCATCTTGCGTGAAGGGGAATCATTCCCGAATCATTATCCCAGCGCAAAATTGTCATAGCCACTAATGTATGGTCAGTCATATTAGAGAAGTGTATTCAGCAGGACTGAGGACATTTTGAATATCATTTGACTGAAAGAATGAGTTATTGATTTTCTTTTTGTTGCGTAAGGATTACGTAACGGTATAAAGTTGCATATTTTGTTGCAGTACGTTTTTGGATTGTAAAATTTTAAAGTCAATTTATTCAGCGATACTAACCCGTATCATCATGATATTTACACGAAACATCTCACTTTAGTTGAATATCATGTAGTTTTAATTTCATAAAATTCCAACTTAAGAATAAATTATTTATAAATTATTTAGCTAGGGGGATCCCTTTTTTGGACCACCCTGTATTTTTGTCGCGGATAACGTCTTCGTCTTTTTCTAATGAACAATGCACCGACTCTTTTGTGAGGAGTAAAAGATCATGACCGTGACAAATTGTATTGTGATTTGAAAGCAATTCCATAGGCTCTTTTTAAAATGCCCAATGTACTGGTGTCAATTCCCTTTAAGGCTAAACTTTTCATTTTAGACCCCTGGCCAAACAAACAATAATTGTTGGTCAATCATTTACGATTAGTTTTTCAAGCATCGTTTAGCCGTTTTGCAACTTTGCAAAACCGTTCACCAAATTAGCTGCGCAATGTTTTTGAAATAGTTGAAAATCGTTTTTTGCTTGATGCAAGCAAAAAGTGTTTGACAAGAATCGCTGTGCGACATGGCCAAACAGTGAAACATTTTGCTTGACAAGCAAATTTCAAATGGTAAACAAGCAGCGTTTACTCTTTGGGCATAATTATCGAAGCTGTTTGTATCATAGAGACTGCATCATTGAGTTGCCTCCGGTTGTATATGTTTCAAGCACAATGCTGATAATCTTCCCAATGTCCTTTACCTCTTACACAGACAGTGATAGCACAGACAGTGTTTCTTCTAATTTCTTTTGAGATGTTATGAATAGAGCATTTCGATATCAAGTATTTTGCCTTAAGAGCTGGGATTCAGATCTGGTGTCTTTAAACTGGCATACAGCATAAAGGTGATATAAGAACTCGCTAAAAGATGAATTTATAAAAATGAGGGACTAAAGATTTTTGTTCCTTAGGAATAAGCAACTTGTAGTGGTCTGTTTTCTTGTGTGGAAATTTTATTGATAATTATTAACAAACACGTGGTTTCTATACACTCGTGATGCTACGTTTTGTTTTAAAGCCTTTTGTTAATAATGCTAAAGATAAGATGTTCTCATTGGCTGGTCATTGATTGCCAAAAATATTCTTTTAAGGTTGTGTCTGCTGATGAAGCTGTAGCAAATCAAGCGGCTACAGTTGCTAAAGGTATCAAAGATGAATGCGAAAGCGAACTCGCTGAGGCACTGCCAGCACTTGAGGCCGCGATGTCTGCATTGAACACACTGAAACCAAGTGATATCAGTATGGTTAAAACAATGAAGGTAACTAAACAAAGTTAAGCTCTGATTAAGTTTTGTGCTTGAGCTGTTTGCGGCTTCAGCAGTGTTTGAAACCTCTAATTAGTACGAATTCTGACTGCACAATACTGCTTGCATTTATTACTAGAAATGCCCTTCTTAAAGAAAATGAATATAGATTTCAAGCCGTAAAATATCTTTCGATCGTTTAACAATAATGTCCAGTTTACATGAAAATATGTATTCCCGTGAAGTAAGGGTATATTTTATTGTAGATGAAGCTGATTGTTGAACGATCGAAACTTGCTTTACCGCATGAAATCTGCAGTCGTTTTTTTGAAGTTCATTTCTATTATTATTATTATTGTTGGTGTTGAAGTTTATCATGAATGAGCTTTAGCAGATCAATTTATGGCTCTAGAAATTCGGAATTTTACAATTGCTGCATGGATTGTACCAATATACATTTGCAATAATCTTTTACATGTCTTGTGTTTAAAAACACTGTTTTTCGATACATGTATTTTTAGCTATGTTATGTCTTATTTTTTCCTAGAATCCGCCAGGTGTTGTTAAGCTAGTCATGGAAGCAGTGTGCATTATGAAAAATGTTCGACCAGAAAGAAAACCTGATCCTTCTGGCTCTGGTAAAATGGTGGAAGATTATTGGGGACCTTCTCAAAAGATTCTTGGTGATATGAGATTTTTGGATTCATTGAAAAGTTACGATAAAGATAATATCCCTGCAAATGTCATGAAGAATATTAGAGCTAAGTATGTTGAAAATTTTTTATATTTTTGTTCCGATTTTCCTGGCTTGGATATGAAATCTACAGCGGCAGACAACTTTTTTGAGACGGGCATTTGTAAAGGCCGCATGCTACACTTAACAAAGTTGCCGCGCGTCTTTTGTTACAACTATTTTTATGATGTTGCACATACATCTGAAGCTGTGGCTTAACTTGTTGCCTTTTTGGTGAAACAGATGCTACTGATGTTGTTGCTGTGGTTCTACCTTGCATTCCACAACAGAAAACTCTTGGTTTTTATATTCTGGTCTATCATAAGCTATTTTTTCGTGTTTTTTTTGGATTAAACATAAGTTTAAGTGACGTTCTCATTCATTCTTTATTACTTTATTACTTTTTTTTTGCCCTAAGGAGGTCCACCTCAGTTCTTTTTTGATATGAAGTTTCCTTCGAGACCTGAATTTGAGGAATCTTCTGTAATGTTTGCTGTTTTTGTCTGTTGACTGGATAAAATCGAGGATAAAATCATTTTTGGCAAGTCAAAGGGTTGACTTGCATACATTTGTGCAACGTGAAAAATGTCACCAAAATACTTGAAATATAAGTCAAACGAATTCTGAGCGTCATTGGCGTGCAACACTGTGGTCAAGCTAAACTACAATACATTAGTACAACAAGGTCTTTTTTAGATGTCGCGCGACAATATCGTCTACTTAAGCCGGGCCTTGCAGGTTTAGCAGAACAACCCTTTTCCTTTGCTGTTCCTGTTTAATTAGAACATTCATTTTCTGGATTTTTGTATCTTACGTTGAATCTACAAGCTTATTTGAAGAAGTGCTATAATTTTAATCCAAACGTCTAAGAAACTATACTTTGTTGGTAATCATGTATGAGTTTTAATCACGCAAGTTCCGTTCTTCACGTTATGTAACTTGCAGTAGTTTGTTATGATTTGAATCTTTCCAGGTACGTAACAAATAAAGATTTTGTGCCTGACGTCGTGCGACAGGCTTCAACTGCTTGTGAAGGGCTTTGCAAGTGGGTCAGGGCAATGGAAGTATACGACAGAGTAGCCAAGGTATGAAAAATCATAACTTTTCATTTTTCATTATTGCTGTAGAAATGACGCCAACTGGCTATTGTTGAAAAGATAGTGTGCTGAGGTTATTATGCCACATTTTTAGCACATTCTAAACATTGGAATATTGCAGAGAATAGGAAGATTATAGAGACACTAAAGGACACATTTTAGAAATATGAAAGGCATGTTGCAAATCAAACATAAAATACAAAGAGTAGTGCAAACACCAGGATCCCAATCGTCGCGGTGGCGAAATTTTGATGGCAATTTCTTGCGTGTTTTGTCAACGATTGTACTTAGTACTCTCCGCTATTACTAAAATTTAGGGTGCAACGAAAAGCAGCTATTGTACAACAATATGGAAGGGAAAGACAGAACTAGATGAAAACAATTTTGCATGTCTTTGAATAGGGGCACTTGAACTTGTCTTCATTAAGGAGATGAACTGTTGATAAACGGACGAACGAACGGAATCCGGTACTCATCTTTTAATATATGGTTCATTTTATTCTAGGTTGTTGCACCGAAAAAAGAGAAGCTTGTTGGCGCAGAAGCAGAACTGAAAGTACAAATGGACAAGCTGAATGCCAAAAGAGCTGAGTTGAAAGAGGTCAGTCAATGAATATCAAATAATTCCTCTGCTTATATAATGTGGCATATAGGAGATATAGCGACGTTGTTTGACTTAAAACTTCTGATTTCGCACGATGGGTATGAGAATTATCAGAATTATCAGCATTGTTCAACGGGGTAGGAGAATTTTGTCTTGAATATGAACATTTCAGTGATTCTTACGAAAAAATCTTCTGCGTTCCAACTACCTTTTTGCAGCCATTGTAAATGCTACCTTTCTCACTCCAACAGGTTACTGATAAGCTGCAAGCACTGAATGATGAGCTTGACAGGATGACCGATAAGAAGGCAGACCTAGAGAAAACATTGACCTTTGTTCAAAGAAGCTTGATCGAGCGGAAAAGCTGATTGGTGGCCTCGGGGGTGAAAAGACCCGATGGACTGAAACTGCAGCCTCGCTCGGAGAAAGGTATTCTTTCTCATATTCCTCTTTCGCTTTTTTATCGAACTCATTTTTGCTAGGGTAGATATGTGAGTTATGTCAGTTGACGTCATATAAATATTGCATTGGCTGTTGATGCATTCTTTTGGATTCTTCCCAACCTAAGAACATAGCAATGCTGTCGCAATGTGCGAAGGATGGCGGTACAACGCTTACCAAAGAGTGTTTGCAAGAATTTGCAACAATGAAACAAAGATTTGACAAATGAATCGATGTCTTGAAGTGCAACAGGTGCAGCAAAACTGATGATGATCATGATGATCATGATTATCAAAATGATCATGGCCACGACGACGATGATGATGACCATGATTATCACAGTGATTATGACCATGACGATGATGATGATGACCATGATTATCACAATGATCACGACCATGACAATGATGATCATCAAATCGTTTGTTTTCACAACTACGGCACTTCGGCTATTTCTAAACAAGCACAAATTGTAAAACAGTATTTCTAGAAATACTAAAAAATCCTAGATATTTATGTTTTCAAGTTTTCATAGAATTGTTTGCCTTTAAATATTGCATCGAATTTTTGAGATTTGCAAACATTCACTGATAGCTCTAAATTTTCTCGATTCCCAAATTTGCATACATAGTTTTAAGATTTTGTGTGATTTTCAATAAAGAGGAGAGAACGGAGAGAGCTTGTGGCGTAGTGGAAACTCTTGCCAAGTTTATCGATATCTTAACTGAAGATTGTCGATACCCTGGCTGGCTTGCAAAACAAACAATCTATCTCCCAACCTAATTGCCAATAGTAATCACCACTAATCGCTACTTCAACAGTTAATTGCCATTCGAAAACATGTTTATGTCGACTTTCACGCACAATTCATGTAAATTAAGCCTAGCCGTGATTTTCGCTCAATCATAATCAATGTATTTGAAATATTATACGATAGTCATAATTATATCAGCCTGAAAAATTTTTGATCCAAAATTGAGGGACAGATCTCCAGTAAATAAATGCTAATATAATCCATATGTATTCTTTTCATGGTAGTCATTCGCTTTTAAGCACCGCACCTGTGGACCGCGAAAGCATAAAAAAGTAAACGAAACTATTGAAATTGAAGACCAAAAAATGAAAAACTTTGTTGAAGGGCATAAATGGATAGAGTCGTTACAATAGATAATTCGAGTATGAAAACATGAAAATCAAAACCAAACGAGCATAAAAAATATTGAGAGTACCGTGAAACGGGGATCGATCTTCAGATCTTCAGTTCAAGAAGGCGGTGGCTTAGACCAGTGCGCCACAGTAGCAAATGCTGCTAATTGGTGTTCATTGTCAAGTAATTGATTTTTGTTAATGATACCACTAATGGTGACACTTACGGCGACTTCAAAGTTTACTTCCGCATATTTGCGGTCAATCTATTGTTACATTTTGGCAAAAAAAGAGCGCCTTAGGTAGGTAGGTAGGTAGGTAGGTAGGTCTATACCTGTATCCGTGACATCGCATCCCCACATAATGTGCTCATCCTTCGCACATAATGAGGCCCTTGATGGTGATTTCTGAATGGAAAATAAATTGAGAAATTTGAGATGATTCGCTGTAATACTTGTTAATACTGAGGTTTTCCGAATTATGCATAACGTCACATCCCATTGTTGTGTCATATCGATAAAAATGCATTATATTGAGGTTGTGGTAACGAACCTATCTATAAGGTAAAGAAACGCATGCTGTTAGGCCCATATCATATGAGCGAAAATTCCTATTCCGCCTTATCACCCAATAGCTATGGTAGTCGTGTGATTAGCAGCTCTATCTCTTGCGCAATTAACCCCGCTTCAATTCTCAGACACAATAATGAGCTACAATAAGAGCAAAATGTGTCTGGCATTTGAGTTGGGGTCGCTGGTGAAATTATTCATTTTGTATGTCTATTCTTCTATTCATATATGACTTGTAATTGGTTTTTTTTCCAGGTATATAAGATTAACTGGTGATGTGCTCTTGTCTTCCGGTGTTGTTGCATACCTTGGTGCTTTCACTGTTGCTTTTAGAAATGTAAGTCATTTTGCTGTGATACTTATTCTATCATATGAAAGTTACGCTTTGCTGTTAATACCTAAACCAAATATAACTGTAAAGTCTAAAGTGTGTTTGAATGATCTATCTAGTATGTCACTCGCACATTGCCAGCAGTACAATATGTCATCAAACTGTGTTATTCTTATGTGTATTGTTTATTTTAAACTCTTACACTCCGGCCAAAACACATAAAGAATGTCGATAATCTATAAAGCTAGGCAATTATCCCTTAAGCTGAGCTTAAATTGTGCGATCCTATCTTGGTAAGTTCGATGTTCAATGTTGGTAACTGTCACGCTACCTCTTTGCATTTAGTCCCTCAAACTCACACGAACATTGTTAAGGGAGAAGAAAAGGTTGGGATTCCTAATCCTTTATCATTTACACTAGAGGTTTATATATATGAGTCGCAACCCGTGCGCAGTTAAACAACACGACTTGACTTAAACACGACTTAAACACTGCAAAGTTACAGCAACGCACATTAAACGTTCGCTTCACTGATATCAATAGACGATTCTGAAAAAGATGGCATTAAGAGCTTTCCACCAAGACACATTTCCGTTCCATAACGGAACTTACATTGACTGTATAAGAATTCGATGCTTGAATGCAATGCGTATTGGTGAAAAACTCCTTTCGCAATCGTCCATTAAAACCTAGGTTTGGCCGCAGATACCTAAAAGTGTACTATGGTATGGAAAAATCCAACTTTTTCAATTTTCAAAACGAATGCTTATGACTGCGCGACATATTTTGCAGGAATGTGTCAAGGACTGGGTTGCTCTATGTAACAAAGAAAAGATCCCGTGTTCAGAATCTTTCTCTTTGAATGCTACACTTGGTGAGCCTGTGAAAATCAGAGATTGGCAAATATCTGGACTGCCTGTCGATTCATTTTCTGTTGATAATGGTATTATTGTTGATAATACAAGAAGATGGCCGCTCATGATCGATCCTCAAGGTATTACTAAGGCACATTTTCATTTTGTTCGCATTTGCTGCTCGCTAAAGCTGTTCGCCTTCGTTAGCGAACAGAACAAAGCCTTCGCTGCGTGGAACTGTTTGCTCATGCTTGATTTTTGAGCAAATAGACATTTTTAAAGAGATCTGGGTCGGGCGTGACATTTTACTGGAAAATGGTAGCCGTATCGAGTAAGGGAATCCTCTCCACGGACAAAGCCCGGAATTGCAGTCGCTTCAGAGGAAGTAGTGCAAAAGATTTTAAATACTCAAACGAATAATAGAAGAAAAAGGGAATATGTGACAGCAATGTTTAAAATATCTGCAGAATTTCAGGAAAAAGATGCAATTAACTAACAAAATGGAATTTGCTGCAATATTTCTCCTCGAACGACCGCAATTCCGGTCTTTGTCCTCGGAGAGGATTCCCATACTCGATAAGGCTACCATTTTCCAGAAAATGTTGCGCCCGAACCAGATCTCTTTGGAAAGGTCTATTCACTGAGCGAAGGATAAGAATTAACCAATTGAAATCTTGTAATGATCATCGACAAAATCTTCTTTTAAACACACGTTATTTTTATGAGCTTGTTTGTCGGACTTAAATGCCATTCGTGCTAAACTTTTCTTTCATCGGTTGTCACCACAAATATTTGCCAGTTTTCGATACTAGAATATTCCTAGAAGTTTACTTGATAATTTAAAAATCAGTTTCACTTATTTTTGTAGAGAAAATTTTGTATCTTTATTGATGCCTGAATTTTAAATATGGCTAGAAATCGAAATGAAACAGCTTGGTTGACTTTGCGTGCCTTGTCCAAAGGAAAACATTATTTTTCGTTTATCCTGAATTGCAGCTTTTTCAGCAGAGCATAAATAGCAAAGCAGGTCACTTGATCTTTGCTTGCAGAGGAAATAAAAGAATCACTTCGCGTTAGCTGATCACTATCAAACTAGCAAACAGTGAACTAAGAGCGAGAGAGAACGGAGTAGAATGGGTTTTAAGACCTATTGTCTAGCAAGTCTTAATAGCTTTTGTCATTGTTTTGTTAGACGTTCAAACAACGACTATTATTCAAACAACTTGTATTAAAAAACCCTGGTCCAATTTTAAGGCAGTTTGCGGATGCCAAGCTTGAAATATTCGCCATTTCAGAATTTCACTATGAATTGGTCCTTTATATTAGGTTTTCAAGGTTTATAAGATCAGGGAATGCAACAGCTCCAGCTTTGGCCAAATTTCCTCGACACAGTTTCCAACGATTCCCCACTACCTTTTTTTTGCATGTTATGGCTGAATTTGGGGCAGCGGTGGCTGAACGTGGTCATCATTTAATCAACATAATTTAGGACAACGTTGGATGCAATATTGACGATGTTGGCCGGGGCTTAATCCTTGCATAATTAATTGGATCAGGGGACCAGCTTGTAGAAAACTACAGAATGACTTCTTCAGCTTGATTTCTCTAGCAATTTCATTGCATCACTTGTAAGAATTATTTTCATTGACTTGAGGCAAGAAACTCAGAAAAAAGATAGCTGATCCTTGATGAAATCATTGCTTTCGTTTTATTGTCTGATGATATTCCTTTTGATTTGTTCACCAACAGGCCAAGCGAATAAATGGGTGAAAAATTTGGAGAAAAAGAATCGTTTGGGTGTTATAAAACTTTCCGATTCTAACTATGCTAGAACCCTGGAAAATGCCATTCAGGTTTGAGATTTATGAGTTCATGTCTGTCTTATGAATGCCGTCCGGTTAATGCTCATTTTTGTGTATTGAAGATTGTAAACGTTTTGATTTGATTTGTAGTTTGGAACTCCAATACTTCTTGAAAATGTCGGTGAAGAACTGGATCCTCTGCTTGAGCCACTGTTACTCAAACAAACATTTAAACAAGCTGGAGTCGAGGTTAGTTGTTCTTGCAACTCCCTCTCCCCAATAGACGCTTCCGCAAAAGATGGCCGCCGTTTTTTGCCTATTGTTTTCATTAAGGGTTTTTCGAAGGAATTCTGGGAATAATTTCCTTAGTTACATATTTTACACAGCTGTAGACGTTGAATTCGTAACTAAGGAAATTATTCCCAGAATTCTTCGAGAAACCTTAAGAAAAACAAGATATTGACAGAAACGGCCGCCATCTTTTGCGGAAACCTCTATTCGTTTTTCTAATAGGCCTATACAAAATTTGGAAGAAATTTACTGGATTTTGAAAATATCAAGCCTTCAAGGTTCAAACTATGATTATTGCCAACGGGTTTAGGCTGGGAATCTAAACCTGGGTTGATGGGTTCCTGCTTTTTATTTTTCTAATTAATTTTCTTATCTTCATTGTAGTATATCAAACTTGGCGAAAATGTTTTGGAGTATTCCAGGGATTTCAGATTTTATATAACAACAAGATTGCGAAATCCACATTACTTACCAGAAGTATCTGTCAAGGTACATTTACAAATTGTTCTGCATACATTGCAACCAGAAAACAAACTTATCTGCGTTCTTTCATGACTAATGAATTAGTAATGACAGGGAAAGCTTTCCTTTGGCGCATCATTTCTGTTATCATAAGTTATTAACAGATGCTTCTTAATCTTGCTTGCCAATTGAGTTGCTGGCAATTGCTATGGTATCGTGGAGTGTTGTTAAAAATTTGGAATTTCTAGCTGTTGTTGAGAATGCTGTTGCCATTACAATTAGCTGTGTCTGAGCGTTAGAAAAAAAGGGTGAAGAAGCAAAGACTTTCTATAGCAAAATTCATAATTTTAAAGAAACCTTCCATAAACATGTTGCTGTGTCTGTGAAGTTCTTGTTTCAAATGCTGACCAATACGTTATGAGGTTGTCAGCCTTTTACTTGCTGTAGCTGGGATATAAATTTTGCTATCTCTATAACAACAAAAGCTGCTGTCGCTGACATATCGCTGGATGCAACTGACGTAGTCATGCTAGTTTTTCCAAAGTTTAATCATGACATTTAATAAACCTTACACAGCAACATCCAGCGACGAATTGTTCTGCACAAATTTCAAATATTTTTTTAATCATCTAACTTTTATCATTGAAAAAATCTCTCTAAAGAAAAATCGGGTGAAAACTTCACATTCAAAAAGTCTATCTGAAGATAATTAGGACGGCATTTTCTATTTTTTTTCTACCCGTCGTCATTTTCTGGATATTCCTTTTCAATTCAAAATGCCTTTGGTTAGTAACTGCTTAAAGACCACTCTGATTTCTGATCCAAAGACCACTGACCCTCATTTCTGCCCTTTCATGCTGAATGCCAAGTAGAGAGGCAATGAGTACCATTTTAATAAGTCTTTGATATGAATCAGCCTTGGCTTGAACCCAACACCTCGCGACAAGTGCTCTCTACCACTAGACCACACGATAGCTTCAAGACATACTCTAGTCAGAGACATACTCTAGTCAAATACAAATATTAATCTACTTTGCCAAGCTGTTATAGGATACCGTCAAGTGCAAAGGATATGAATTTCTTTTTTTAATCAATTACATTAGGTAACCGTGCTGAACTTCATGATCACTCCACTTGGTCTGCAAGATCAGTTATTGGGTATCGTTGCTGCTAAAGAAAAACCTGAACTTGAAGAAAAGAAAAATAAGCTCATTGTCGAGAGCGCCGCTAATAAAAAACAAGTAATTTTTTTAATTTCTTGAATTTTCTTTCTTTGTTTTCTATTCTGAATTTGCTTTTACAAATGTTTCACTTAATACTTATTTGCCGGAAAAAATTGGTCAGTTTCGTAAAAAAGAAGCTAAATCTGTTTTGATAATTGTTTATTTTCATTACTTTTTAGCTAAAAGAAATCGAAGACAAAATCCTTGAGGTGCTATCAACATCTGAGGTAAACTTGAAAAGAATTAATAGTCATTCACTCCTTCAGTCCTTTCTTTCTTCCTCCCCCTCTTTCTCCATTCTCTCGTATGTTTGTGACGCTCAATTTTAATAAGTTTTATCTTTATATTTGTTTTAACTCGTCTGTCGTTGTGTTTGCAATGAAATAAATCCATTTAATAGCTATACACACTATACCCGACGCATTGTGTCTTTTTAGCCGCTCCTGCCCTTCTCTCAAGGCTTTCTAGAAAAGTAGCAAATTGTTGTAGGTTGCGTACTGTGGCTACTGTAGCTTAGGTATTGATCAAGGATACCGCATTCGGACTGAAGGTTTAGGTGATTCTGAATAGATACCGCATCTACGCGAATCACTATTGTGTGCTGCTCTCCATATTTCCTTCTACAAGCTGGATACTATAGAGAGTGGACGCAAAGAAATTGACAAGATTTTTTAGCACAATGAGGCCTTTCTAACCAGCGTTTTCGTCGGAGTGTGACAAAAATTATTTTAATATTAGAGCCTGAAAAACTAAGCTCTTTTTTTATAAGAACCAGGAAATTTCGATTGAGGCTGGCTGTTCTTAAGTTTTTGCAATTTTTGAGCCTGAAATGTTCTTAATCTGTTCTTAATTCCTTGGTGAATTAGCCAGTAATATTTTTCAGTGCATGTCTGGAATGGTACTAGGTTTGTGTAAAAATGCAGCATGCTTGTCTATTTCTTTGTGCGCTTGCTTTTTACATTCAGTCTGACTGTCTTACTTTCATATTAAGTCGATATTCGTAGGGCTTATGAAAAGGTCAGCCTCAGCTTGTTCTTACTTTGTTCTTAAAATCTGAGCAAAAGCCTGGCTCGTGTTCTTATAAAATTGTTGTTATATAAAAAAAAGAGTGTAAACTTACTTCTTAAGTCAAAATCTGATGAAAACTTAAGTTTTAAGAACCTCAGTATGCCAAAACAGTTGGTCTATTTTCTCGTCTCTGCTCTCTATATTATCAGGATTTCAGTATAAACCTTTTTTACATCTGCAAGAAGGTGCCGAAAAATGAGAAGCAACATTGGCATTGCATGGTTTTGCTACTGGTTAGGGTGTGCGTAACGCTGTAGGGCTTGTGTGAATACCCATCTGACCATGCTGATATTGACATTATCGAATTCTTATTCCAGGGAAATATTTTGGAGGACGAAACAGCAATAAAAGTTCTTTCATCTTCGAAAGTTCTTTCCGAAGAAATCACTGCTAAGCAGGTAAAGTTTTATGGCAATCTTCGGAAGATACTTCGTAACTCCTCGGAGTGTCTTTTATTTTTTTTTTGAAGTCTTTTTTTGATTCTGACATTTCTAGTAGAATGAGGGATTGCTGACATTTCTATGTCTCCAATCTCAAATCCTGTAGATAGGTTCAGGCTAGAGAACTAGATAATTC